>JAJOZX010005187.1:157500-340707 GCA_023014485.1 Bathynomus jamesi
CACATATACATACAAACACATTTAACTGCAATGACCACACACATACTCACATACACATACATACATACACATACACGCATACAGCAAAAAATTGAAAAATAAAATTGTAAGAGAAACAACAGACAAAAACAAATTTTTTACCAAGATTTAACAACCTGCCCTTTTTGTTTAAATCCATTCTGAAGGAATTCAGAGCAACGGGATCGAGTTGAAACAGACCTTTACTCATGTTAAGGTTATTTGTAAGTTGAATTATAGCCGACTCAAGAATATTTCTATTAACAATGTTGCTAGAGTGAAACAAAACTGAAACATTATTCCAATCAATACAATGGGATAACTCTGACAAATGGACAAAAAGGGCACTGGACAACTGTCCCGTTCTAACGGAATATTGATGCTGTTTTACACGCGTTTGCAAATCCTTTCCCGTCTGACCTATGTAAAAGGAATCACATTGCTTACACCCAATTTTATAGATAATGCCTAAATTATTGGTAGGGCTATTTTTACTGTGATGTTTTTCACAATATTGTTATATGAAAAAACTACACTGATATCCAAAAGTTTAAGTACATTAGCAATGCCTAAGAAGCCCGGGAAAAATGGAAGTACTAAAATATTCTTTGACAAGGTGCGAGTGTTATTATTCACACGATAGAAGGTTCGTTTAGCCTTATTAAGACAAGATTCCATGAACGCAGATGGGTAACACAACTCACTTCCAATACCGTTGATATTTTCCAATTCGGCATCGATGTATTCCGGACTGGCGATCCTAAGAGCGCGGAGAAACATTGAGGAAAATATGGCCTTTTTAATAGGGGTGTCATGTCCAGAGTAAAAGTGTACGTAGGACAAATTGTTTGTTTTTTTCCGATAGATACTAAACTTAAAACCCGGGCTATCCCTATGAACACGCACATCCAAAAACGGGATTGAGTTGTCTTGTTCCACTTCTAAAGTAAATTTAATGGAGGGGACTTGGTCATTTAACTGAAGGAGGAAGTCATCCAGGTCACGATTCATGGGCCAGATACACAAAATATCGTCGACGTATTATTATATTTTTATTATTTTTTAATAATTAATTGGGTTTTTTTTGGTTTATTTCTTTATTTTTTTGTGACATATATATCAATTTGGCAGCATCTATTAATTGATTGTAAAACTTCCCTTTTGAGCTTGAATTGGTAGACTCCACTTACAATATTTATATTTATTTTTATTTCTTTATTCTTTTGTGACCTGTTCCATAAACAAGCATTTGAATTTATATTGAAGGTCGGCCAAAGTGCTAAAAGTGTCTTTATATATATATATATATATATATATATATATATATATATATGTATGTATGTATATATTTATGGTTTTTTTTTTATTTGCCTGTTTATTTCTTTATGATTATTTAGGCTGTGACATATATATCACTAAGGCACTATTTTGTAATTAATTTTTCTCAATTTATATTTATATTTATTTTTATTTCTTTATTCTTTTGTGACCATATAAATGTTGGCTCCTCCCACAATTTTTTTCTATGCTTACTATATATATGTATATATGTATATATATATATATATAATATGTATATATATATATGTGTGAATATGTATGTATGTATGTTTATTTTTGTAACCTATATATTGCCTTGATCTGTCCTTTCACTCCAGTGTTCCTGAGGATGTCATTAGACGAAAGCGCTTGAGCACCCCTTTGTGTTTCTTTTTTCCTTCGTGGTTTTATTCATCATATATATATATATATATATATATATATATATAGGGTGTCCCATAAGTCCGACATCATAGGAGAAATTCATATTTTTCTATTTCTATAAACCATAATTCATATTTTTCTCTTTCTACAGGCCATAATGTCTGTGAGCAAGGAAGAACGAATCCAGATAATTCTACTCACAGATTTTTATCTCTGGGGCCACTTGAAAGCGCTGGTATACGCAGAGAAAATTAGGAGTGTTGAACATTTGCGGCAGCGCATTATTGGGGCATGTAACACCATTACTCCTGACATCATTCACCGTGTGCTTGCTGACTGGGTATCACGTCTGAATTTGTGTATTGAAAACAATGGTGGACATATTGAGCACGTTCTGTCAATAAAAGCTTTTGTTTTGCCTTTTTTTATTATTTTTCCTATGATGCCGGACTTATGGGACACCCTGTATAATGAATTTCTTTCATATTTTCTGGGAAGGTGTTTTGTTATTTAAAAACAATTTTTCTACATTAAAAAGTAATTAATAAAGCTTATACAGCATTAAAGAAATTTTCTATATGGAGTTATTTATTATGCGTCAAAGTACTTACTGTTCGAACATTGGATAAATGAATGAGCGTTAAAGAAGATACGAATATTAAATTAGTCAGATGTTAGAGGTAATAAATTATATCCAAATTCTACCCAAATTTCATATTTATATCATGAAATTGAGCAAAGTCAGAATGGCTTTACAATCTACATAATAGTTTAGATAATACAAAAAAAATATTATATATATATATAATGCACTAAAATCACAAAATAACACGTGACCTTATTAATAAGCAAACAACCACAGGGAAAAGGAAACACAAAGTCCGAGCGCTTTCGTGATATATTCACATTTTTGTTCTCCTTGATAATGTGAATATATCACGAAAGCGCTCCGACTTTGTGTTTCCTTTTCCCTGTGGTTGTTTGCTTATATATATATATATGGTGTTTCAGGAGGAAAGGTCAATACTTCGGGAGGTGTTCATATGAACATGTGTCTAATTCTGAATGGTTACGGAGATAGAGCTGTTTGAATCTGATGCGCGCGCAGCTCTTCCTCCCCCTTCCCTCCCCTATAACCTTGAACCATGTAAGCTGTAATGTAAGCATGTAACATAAGCCAATCGACAGCTGACTGTTGTGAGTGACATTGTTTGGTGTTTGAAGCAGTGTTAAGAATGCCACACACCTTCACACATGCCGAATATGCAGAATTGCAGATATGGTGTATGTCTATGGTTTTTGCGATGGAAGTGCAATAGCTGCTGTTGCAGAATACCGTCGACGGTTTCCGAACCGCAGAATTCCGGATCGAAGAGTGTTTACCAGGGTTTTCAACACATTGCGTGAGAGTGGTACACTTCTCAGCGCTCATGTTTCATCTGAACGTGAAGTCAACAAGATGTGGATGAAGTGGAAAACATTCTTCAGTTGGTAGAGCGTAGTCCTACTACTAGCTCACAAAGAATTTCTACACGTCTCGGTGTACCACACACAAGAGTATGGTGAACATTACGTGAGGAAGGCTTGCATCCATATCATGTACAGCGTGTACAACACCTTCAACCAGGAGACGCTGCCATGCGACTGGAATTTTGTCATTAAGTGAATGCTAATCGCCGATTGCTTCGAATAATAATGTTCACCGATGAAGCTACTTTCACCCGTGACGGTATCAACAACACTCGTAACTCTCATCGGTGGTCAGACGAAAATCCAAATGCCACTGTGGAAACAAATTTTCAACATCGCTTCTCTGCCAATGTGTGGTGCGGTATCATCGATGATCAGCTGATTGGCCCTGTTACTTTAGAGAATCGTCTTACAGGACAAAGTTACCTAGAATTTCTGCAAAATGAATTGCCAGGACTATTGGAGGATGTTCTTTTGGCTACACGCGCTGGTATGTACTTTCAGCATGACGGAGCTCCTCCACATTCTACCTGTCTGGTGATGCAATACCTAAATCAAACTTTCCCTGGTCGATGGATCGGCCGCGGTGGTCCCATTCAATGGCCACCAAGGTCTCCAGACCTCTCTCCGTTAGATTATTGTTTGTGGGGGTGGATGAAAAGTCAAGTTTACAAAATAAAGGTGGATACACGAGACGAATTGCTCGCGCGCATGTTGGATGCCCGCATAAAGAACGTCAAGATCAACTCAGACGAACAACACGCGATCTTCGCACACGAGTTGCAAAGTGCATTGAGATTGACGGTGGGATTTTCGAAAATGTATTGTAAACTGTAACAAATTTGTCATTTCTGTATGATACTATTCAAAATGCCAATGTTTACACATTAAATGTTAGAAACAGTAATTGGTTTCTCTTTCTTGATTACCATTAACAATGCTTTTGTATTTGTAGATTCAAACAGCTCTATCTCCGTAACCATTCAGAATTAGACACATGTTCATATGAACTTTTTTTCTCACAATGACCGATACTATCACCTCCCGAAGTACTGACCTTTCCTCCTGAAACACACTGTGTGTATATATATAGAGGGTGTACACAAAGTCCTTTCCCGATTATAAACTTTAATTAATTACGTGAAAGCCAAAGAAGACACAGTGATGCTTTGTTTTGCATGGTGTTGCACAACGCATCAATTTTACGTTTCTTATTAAATCTCAACATGTGCGCCGTTAGTTACACGTAACACATGCAAGCGAAATTCGAGTTCACGCCATACGTTTGCTAGTATAATCTCTCGTGCACTGTTGGTGGCATCGCAAATCCTTGCACAAAGAGTGTCAATGTCAACAACAGGAGTATGGTACGCATAATCCTTTACATATCCCCATAGGAAGAAGTTCAGGGGCGTGATATCGGGGATCGTGGAGGTCATGGTACCGGCCTATCGCGCCCAATCCATCTTCCGGGAAAGTGGTGTTCAAGAAGGCGCACATTCTGTCTTGCTGCAAAATGATGGATGGTTGAAGGGGGGGGGGGCTACAAAGAACTCGAGCATGTCCAGGTACACTTGTGCCGTAGCAAAGAACAATGGGCCTATCATACACCCTATCATGCATTAATTCACACCAAACAGTGACAAGAAAAAACTCAATGTGTTATGCAAATGCAAAACAAAGCATTACTGTCTCTTCTTTGGATTTCATGTAATTATTATTAAAGTTTATAATCGGGAAAGGACTTTGTGTACACCCTATATATATATATATATATTATATATATATATATATATATATATATATTTTAGATGCATATAGCGACAAACATTTATGCACAATTTTAGAAGAAATATATACTATTGTTACGCCCCATCCGTCAAATGGAGAATTGAAAGTTTGTCCAATTCATGAATTGGGCAAGTATTATTAAACAACACTCGTTAAGGTAATTAATATATTTATTTAATATTAAAATCATAAAACATTACATATTACAAATAATAATACCATACGATCAACAAAGCTAATATTGGTTAAGTTAGGTATTGGATCAAAAAATGGTTTAAACAATCGAACCAACCTAACTGGGACTAACCACTTAACTCCACCCTTATTACTGTGGTCCAGTGAAAGACTAAATGAGGCCTTCCTAGATAGAAGTGGCGAAGCGACAAAAGTAAAAAACTTCAAAAAACGCAGTTAAAAGTTGTGCTAATTTGAAAGTGGAATAACTTTTTAACTTTTGAGGGTATTTCGTCGAAATATCGTCAAAAGTTCAAAATTTGCTACTTTCAAATTGGTACAACTTTTAACCGCGTTCTCTTGCGTTTTTTACTTTTGTCGCTTAGCCAACTTCTTCCTCGGAGGGCCTCAAATGATACCGCTGTAAAAACCTCAGCTATGAAAATCCGTCTGTGCATGTATGTATATCCTTGTGTGTATATTTCCACTTCTAAATTGTTCTATAAAATTTCTCGGCACTTTTTTCTCCTGCAAATGACTGAGCATTTTCTTTATTTTATTTCCAAACCTACCCATTTTGGGTACGGGGATGAGGAGGAGGGGAAAGCCTGCTTACTTTTCTGTGCTAATTTCTCTCTGTGAATAGTCTGCTACGAAGCTGTTATGGCTCCCTCTTTTCCTCGTAACTTTTGCGTGACAGTATTTAAAGATGTATAATCACGGCTCACAAGCGTAAACTCGCACCTATAGAAAGTGTGAAGGGTTCAATGAATGTGTTATTGTGTCCTGGACACCTCTGGTTTATGATTAAAATTTCAAATTGTTGCTTATGCGTAAGATTTTGTTTTTTACATATTGTTGCACAGTTCATGAACTAGATTTCACGAATGGGGTGATATATATATGAGGGGTCGCGCGTCTTAGGGTACCTAAGCGCCACCACAGGCGAAAACGTGTTTTTGATGGATATCACTATTTTCACCCTTCCTCTATCGCGTGGTTTGGGGTTATAATGACCTTACGACACTATAAGTATGGTTGAAAACCTTATGAAGCGAACTACTTTTTTCACCTCTATCGCCAGCCAAAAGTTCACCCAAAGTTCGACATAATAAGAAAATAAAAAAATAAAAAAAATATATATATAAAATATAAATATGAAAATCTATTCCAAAAACTCATCAACATCTTCATTAGCATACTTAGAACTCTAATTTAGCCAAAAATGAACGTTCTAGCTCAATTAATAACAGAGATACTATTGCCAGAATATTGCTGAACTTTGGAGACGATTTCTGGCGAATTTTAATTTTGGAGCTTGGGTACCGTAAGACGCAGGACCCCTCATATATATATATATATATATATATATATATATATATATATATATATATATATATATTATATATATATATATATACACTACCAGTCAAAAGTTTAAGTACACCTACTAATTTCCAATGTTTTGCTGCTTAGCTCATGACAAACTTCAAATGTAAACTTAACAGGTACTAGAGATGAATTTGCTTACCTGGCTTTCATATTGTATGCTTCAGTGCATCTGCCCTATGTAGTGTATTATAACATAGAAGCTTCTTCAAAATAGCCTCCAAAATGTGTTAATTTATGTCTAGCATGCAACCTAAAATTAATGCCATTAGCTCTGCACAAAGGTCCAAAAACAGTTTAGAAGTCTTTACTGGGGTAGCGTGTTTCTTTAGGACTATGTTAATACATGTGTTCAGTTATTAACATGCGCTGCAGGTCTTTACATATAAAATCCTTGCAGAGGAGCTAACTTTGTAGTTTAAGGTATATTTGTGTGTTTCAAAAAGCAAAAATGGGTGCCAAAGCTCAGTTAACAACAGAAAAAAGACAGTCGATTGTAACTTTGAGAAATGAGGGCCAATCACTGAGGCAAATTGCAAAAAAAATTTAAAGTTTCTGTGAATGCGGTTCCTTGTGCCATTAAACGGTACGAAGAAACTGGTCAAAATAAGGACAGAAAAAGGTCAGGGCGACCAAGAACCACAACAGATTCAGAAAACAAGTATATCCGAGTCACCAGTCTGCGCAACAGACGCCTCACACCACCTGAAATCAAAGCCCAACTGAACAACTCCAGAAGTACAACATTTTCAACATTAACTGTTCAGAGAAGACTAAGAGAGGCAGGATTAAAAGGATAACTGCAACAAAGAAACCAATGCTGAGACTACAGAACAAAAAGAAAAGGCTAGCCTGGGCTAAAAAACATCAAAAATGGACTGTTGAGCAGTGGAAATTTGTCCTTTGGACTGACGAATCAAAGTTAGAAGTTTTTGGATCCAAACGCAGAGTATTTGTGCGGCGCAGAGCGGGTAAAAGAATGACACAGCAGTGTGTTGTGCCAACAGTGAAGCACGGTAGAGATTAAAAACACAAATAGAATATTTCAAAATCATAAAATTTAATCGCGACTTCGTTAAATTATGAAAGGACTTCACACCTTCAAGTTTGGGAATGATTTTGAAGCTAAAGTGTGATGGTCTGGGGATGTTTTGCAGGGGAGCAAGTTGGAGATCTCCACAAAGTCACTGGAATACTGAACGAACGTGGTTATCACAGCATTCTACCAACGCCATGCCATCCCATCTGGACTGCGACTAGTTGGCCAACAGTTCATAATGCACCAAGACAACGATCCTAAACACACTTCCAAGGTGTGTCAAAATTACCTGAAGCAGAAAGAACGGCAACGTCAGCTCACAGTTATGGAATGGCCAGCACAGTCCTCGGATCTGAACCCCATCGAGCTAGTGCGGGATGAACTGGATCGACGAGTGAAAGCCAAGCAGCCATCCAGTGCTCAGAAGCTCTGGGAACTCTTACAAGAGTGCTGGCAGCAGCTTTCACCAGACTATCTTCTTTCTCTTGTTGAGCGCATGCCTCGAATTTGTTCTGCTGTAATTGCTGCTAGAGGAGGCTATTTTGATGAATCTAAAATTTAGACTTTGCTTTTGGTAAATTGTCCTGACTTGTTATTTAAGTTCCCATGTTTGCACTTATGAATTTGTGTCATGATAACTTAGTTAATAAATAAAAAACTTTAAATTTATGAATATTTCAGTGTACTTAAACTTTTCACTGGTATATATATATATATATATACACAGAGTGGGCCGTAAGTTTCCATACATAGGAAAAATTAAACGTTTGTTTTTATGTTTCAGATACCCTAAGAATATGCGTTTGACGTAAGATCTTGTTTACTGATGAAGCAAATTTTTACGTCAATGGAGAGGTTAATCGGCAAAACACGTTATTGGAGTAATGCTAACCCTAACTGGCTGAGTCCGACGAAGATGCAAGGTGCCGGTAAAGTGATGGTGTGGGCCGGGATATGGGGTGACAGAATTATTGGACCAATTTTTGTCAGTGGAAATCTTAATGCCGAAAGGTATCTTAACATGTTGCAAGAAGAGATTTTCCCATCCCTGCTAAACGAGGAAGGTAACTTCCCAGTTTACTTCCAGCAAGATGGAGCTCCACCTCATTATGGTCTTCACGTGCGTCGGTATTTGGATCAGCAGTTTCCGGATGCTTGGATTGGTCGGCGTGGTCCTGTGGAGTGGCCTCCCAGATCCCCAGATCTCACCCCCCTTGATTTCTATCTTTGGGGGCACTTGAAGGCCATGGTGTATCAGGAAAAGATACGAGACATAAATCATCTAAAGGAACGTATCACCAACGCCATTACAAGCATAACGTCAACTGTGCTAATGCGTGTTCATCAACAGTGGGGAACACGTATTGAAATGCGTTTTCAAAACAATGGCAACCATGTAGAGCATATTATATAAATAAAAATGGTTGTCCATAAAAAAATGTTTATTTTTCCTATGTATGGAAACTTACGGCCCACCCTGTATATATATATATATATATATATATATATATATATATTATATATATATATATATAATATATATATATATATATATATATATATAATATATATATGAAAATTATTTCACGAAAGTAACACGTGAAAAATATTATATATATATATATATATATATATATATATATTATATATATATATGTTTTGGTTTTTTGGCTTTGTTTTGATTAGGAAAGAAACGGAAGTGGAATCTAATTTTTTGTATGATTACACCGGTCTGCATGAAAATCGATTTCTTTATTTTGAGTTGTGATTCTGAAGCAGTTCGTTGCGCTGAATTCAAAAATGCTACCAGTTTTTTTCGATCACCCACAGTTTTAAAGTTATTAGCAAAACAATTTTGGGGCGTTTTGTAATTTTTTACCTTTTTTATCTTTAATTAATTTCGTTTTTTCATATTTTTCAGATAGATAATTCTAACATTACGACTTTAAAATTTTAATAATGGCTTCTAGACATATTTTGTTATATTTGTGGTCGGTATGTTGTTGTAAAACAAAGGATAAATGTAACGACCTTCATTAAGAGAGCTTATCATGCTTATTTTGGAATTAAATTAGGAGATCAAGACAAAAGTTGGGCTCCACACAAGGTTTGTCTTACGTCTGTTGCGCCACTAAGGAATTGGAGCAAAGGTAAAAAGAAAAGTTTGCCATTTGGGATCCCTGTTGTATGGCGCGAGCCTAGAAACCATACCGACGACTGCTACTTCTGTTCTTGCAATGTTAAAGGTTATAATGCAAAGAATAAAGAGAGCCTTCAATACCCAAGTCTTCCATCTGCAATAAGGCCGGTACCCCATGGTGCAGAAGTTCCTATTCCCCGCCCACCCGAGAGTCTGGATCAATACAATTCAGATTCTGATTCAGCTCCAAATCCAGACAATGATGATGTTTATGAACAGCCAACAGCTGACCGAGATCCTCCTAAATCATTAACCCAAGCCGAACTAAATGACTTAGTCAGGGATTTGAATCTGCCTAAGGACTCTGCAGAACTTTTGGGGTCTAGATTGCAGGAGAACAATTTATTGGCATCCGACACATACTTCGCTTGTCCAAGAGCTAGGAGCTATTTAATTCTGCTTTAATTAGGTTTTACTTTATCACCTAAAGATTTCGTGCTACAAGGGGTGTTGTAATACCTCATCTGTCCCCAAATGTTAACCACCCATTGATGGGAGGGGAGAGAGTATTTTGCTGGGAACGGGACTGGTTGTTATATATATTTACCCTACATTATTATGTAAGCGTTACTGTAGTCTATAACAACAAAATTTATGGTTTAGCATGTGCAATCCAATGTTGGTCTCGATAAGATGGTTCACATTTGGGGATAAATGGGGGATTTATGACACACCCTGTAGTAAGAAAACCATACGTGATAGGGAAAAACTAACTATATTTTTGAGATCAGCGCACTAAAATTATATAGAATCACCAACCAGTTTGTAAAAATCGATCGACAACTTTTCAAATGTGTACTGGTGTTATCTGCCAACAGCAATTAAAATGAAAATTGAAAAATATAAAAATGAATTTGGGAGTTGATACAGAGAGAGACAACACGTTCATTCCCCACAAGGTACAAGCACACACACACACACAATATATATATATATATATAAATTTTCTCAAATGTTCCGTGCGATGATTCCTCATTTCACGAAGGTACCTCCAAAAGAAAAGATGAAAAGCGATTCCAAGGCGTTTCGAGTATTCATCAGGATAATACGGCTCGTACACCCTGACTAGGTGTACTGTTCAATACACGAAAGGTTCAATGGTACAATTATATATATAATATATATATATATATATATATATATATATATATATATATATATATATATATATATATATACAGGGCCGGCGAGAGCTACCACGGGCCTCGGGGAAGGATTGGTATATGGGCCCCCCTGTTTACTAAGTATTTTATTATGAATGTTTTTTGTGTACATAACAAGCAAACTGATTATATGTCGAAGTCACTATTCAAAACATATAATATGAATAAACAACTCAGAAGAAAATGACCATTTTATTTTTCAAATTAATTCTATCACCATACAATTTACAAATTCAGTACCAGTCCGTGCAGGCAAGACAATTGTTTACTGCAAGATTTTCACAGGAAATATAACACTGGGGAACAAATTTCAACTTTTTGTCTATTGAATTAGATTTGACAGTTAGTTCTAGGTAATTTGGGTGCGCTGAGCACGAACGTTTACTCGGTTTTGCTCTATCAGGTCCTGATTTTGCTCAACACCCCTCCTCTTTCGTCGTATTCATAAAAAGGTTTTTTCTCAATACTCGCTAAGTCTTTTTGCAGTTACACATTATGCAACTAGGTTTTTATCTAGGTATTTGTACCTATTGTTATGGTATTGTTGTATTATGTATATTTTTATATGTAACACCCTAAAAATATTTTTAATTTTGTAATTTTTAACCCATTTTAATATTAGTAAATTAAGCTAAAAATATCATAGAATTCTAAAATTTTCTCGAGCGTTCCTGTTCTCTGTAGAGTATTCTAGAGGGACAACTAAAATATATAAAAGCGACTCGTTTCCAGAGTTAATCAGTCAATTCAGTCAGTCAGTCAGTTGAGTTAGTTAATTAAGTTTGGGCATTAACATAATTTTGAATTGGCATATGATTTAGTGAGTAATTTTGTCATCGTGATTTAATATAGTTGATTTAATTAGACGTAATTTATATTGTACCTACTCATCCGTGTTTCTAGTTTAATTTCATAGATTGTAAGTACCTATTTCATAATAAGTACCTATTTAAACTAATTTTTGTGTTTATATTTCAGATTTTCTTAAATTTATATGAATTAAGGGCTTTTACCTTTACAAATTGGCAGAACAATCAAGCAATATGTCATCAAGCACTAGAAAGTTCAAATGCAAAAACAACCCTGATTCCTTCTGTTATATATGTGGAAATTTTACACTTCCACATCAACGAGCAAATAAACTGACTTCGTAAAAAAGCTTACTTAGCTTATTTTGGCATAAAACTGGGGGACCAAGATACAATCGTGGGCTCCACATAAAGCCTGCACTATATGCATTGAAAGACTGCGACATTGGAACGAAGGGTTCGGATTCAAAAATACCTTTTGGCAGTTTCCGATGGTAAGTTTATGATTTCAAAACTACGTAATTTAATCACTAGTATACTGTAACTTACCTAAATGTAATTGTAACTTAGGTACAAATAAACAAAAAATTTACAGAAAATGTTTATAAGAATCTCAAATATTGCATAGGTTGAAACACATAGAAATGTTAAATTTTGGGTGATAACTTTTGATAAAATTCATAAAAACAAGTCTCTCGTCGCTTTTGTTAACGCTTTACAATTTTTTTTTTCCATATCAGGTGTGGCGAGAGCCTACTAACCACGAGACCGATTGCTACCTTTGCTTTGTCAAGACTTCGGGCTTCACTAAGAAAAATAAACATTGTATCGAGTACCCAAATTTCGACACCGCGATACGACTGACTGTGCTACATTCAAATGAGATCCCCATTCCAAAATTTAAGGGTCTGCCAACTCAAGAATTAGTTGAAGATGTTCCTGAAAATATTGTTATGCACTTTGAGAGTCAGACACCGATTTTGACCCCAGTGTATTTGAAAGTCAAACGATCCGCAAAGTTTAACCAGGCCGAGTTGAATGATCTTGTAAGGATCTAAATTTGCCAAAAAAGGCTGCGGAAATTTTAGCTTCAAGACTTAAAGAGAAAAACTTGCTTACTTCAACACATACATTTCATTTTACAGAAAAAGAGAAGAAGAACTTGTTAAATATTTTAGAACAGAGGATAGTTTAGTATATTGCTGCGACATAGTTGGTTTGTTAAAGAAGATGGGGGTTGAGTCTTACGATGCAAATGATTGGCGCTTGTTTTTAGACAGTTCGAAAAGAAGTCTTAAGTGTGTGTTGTGCATAATGGCAATCTATACGGCTCGATACCGATTGGGCACTCAACAAAATTAAAAGAAAAGTATGAACATATAGAAAAGGTTTTAAATCTTATCAAATATAGGGAGCACGAGTGGATCATATGTGTTGACTTAAAAATGGTTAATTTTCTACTAGGACAACAAGGAGGGTATACTAAATATCCCTGCTTCCTTTGCTTATGGACAGCAGAGCCAAGGAAGAACATTATTTCAAACAAATCTGGCCAGCACGAACATCACTTACTGTCGGAGAAAAAAAACGTAATTAATCCACTTTAGTGAGCAGAGATAAAATCATATTTTCCTCCTCTGCATATAAAACTAGGCCTCATTAAACAATATGTAAAAGCTTTAGATACGAACGGCGAGTGTTTCAAATACATAACTTCAAAATTTCCAAGTTTAAGTTATGAAAAATCAAGGCGGGAATTTTCGACGGTCCACAAATAGAACAATGATTAAAGACAGCAATTTTCCTAATGTCATGAATGAACGCGAAAAAAATGGCTGGTTCTCATTCGTGGACTTGATAGAAAACTTTTTAGGCAATTATAGGGCAGATAACTACGAAGAAATCGTAAAAAAACTTTTAAGGGACTACAAAGAGTTAGGTTGCAATATGAGCATAAAAATGCATTTTTTGAATAGCCATCTTGACCAATTTCCAAGTAATTTAGGTGATGTAAGTGACGAACAAGGGGAGAGATTCCACCAAGATATCAAAATTATGGAGGAACGTACCAAGGCCGCTGGATTCCCACATGATGGCTGATTACTGCTGGTGCTTGAAAAGAGACCTGCCATCAACAAGCAAATACGCTAGAAAGTCTTACAAAAGAAAATTTTTGCCACAGTGAAAGCTTCATATCTGTTTTTTTATTTTTTAAGTCATTTCTATCGTTATAATGTAATTTTACTGTAGTTTGAACTGCTTGTATTCATGAAACTTGAAAAAAAAATTTAACACATGACTTAATTTTTTAGTCCTAATTTGAAAAATCTGGAAAATGGCACATAGGCTGTCGACAAGAATCAGGACCTGATAGAGCCAAACCGAGTTGAAATTCGTATTCAGCGCACCCAAATTACCTAGAATCAAGTGTCAGATATCATTCAATAAAATACGTGTTGCCCAGTGTAATTAATGAACATACATTTTATAGAGATTATCATAGTCAAACTGAAACAGATAAAGTATTATCTGCGGTCCACCAATGCCCAAGACCGACTGACAGATCTGGGAACCATTGTAATTGAAAGCCAGTTAGCCCGTACTTTAAATTTCATCAGAATCACTTACCACTTTGCTCGAGAGAAGGCAAAGAAAGTACACTTCTAATTATGAAAATCTTGCAGTAAACAATTGTCTTGCCTGCACGGACTGGTACTGAATTTGTAAATTGTATGGTGATAGAATTAATTTGAAAAATAAAATGGTCATTTCCTTCTGAGTTGTTTATTCATACTATATGTTTTGAATAGTAACTTCGACATATAATCAGTTTTGCTTGTTATGTACACAAAAACATTCATAAAAAATACTTAGTAACAGGGGGGCCCATATTACCAATCCTTCCCCGAGGCAGCTCTCGCCGGCCCTGTATATACAGTATATATATATATATATATATATATATATATATATATAGATATATAATTGTACCATTAAACCTTACGTGTATTCAACAGTACACCTAGTCAGGTGTACGAGCCGTATTATCCTGATGAATACTCGAAACGCCTTGGAATCGCTTTTCATCTTTTCTTTTGGAGGTAACTTCGTGAAATGAGGAATCATCGCACGGAACATTTGAAAAAAAAAAAATAATAATATATATATATATGATATATATATATATATATACATATATAAATATATATATATATATATATATATATTGTGTGTGTGCGCTTGTACCTTGTGGGAAATGACGTGTTGTGTCTCTCTCTGTATCAACACCCAAATTAGAAGGGAATAAACTACTCGCGGTTTTATTCTGTTTACATGCGAAAGTGTATAAAGTATCAGCGAATCCGTGCAAATAAACTATCGAGTGAAATTCAGTAACATTAAGAAAGTGCAAAACAGTTTACATAAATTATCACCAGTTTAACGTATATATATACTGTATTTAAACCGTAATACGGTTGGCATTCGAGAAATTTTAAAACAAGGCAGGAAAAAGGTCATAAAACGCAAAGGTCAGAAAACCCTCGTGACCATCGAGAGGAAAGAAAAGAGAAAGAAAGGAAAACAAAAATAATAATAATTTGTGTGTGTATTTCTTTTTATGCTAATTAATGAATAGCATGACCACGGGTCCAAATTCTCACTTAATCTGCAATTTGTGTAATCTGGAAACAACTGAAAATGCAGCAATAGATGCGATTTCTGTCAAAAACTGCACGACTTTATCTGTATGAATTGGGATGATAAGAAAATATTTCTTGTCTAGAACGCGAAACAGATCGTCTGAATCAAATTTCTGTGTGACGCATGTACACAGACTAAACTCCTTCGCGGTATTTAAATAAATGGAGAAAACAAACTCGAGTGTTACAAAAAAGGATGAAATAATGGGGAAACAAGAGTTCGGAAATGTCCCAATGAAAATTCGGGTGGATGAGAGAGAGCAGGAAATAACGAATAACAATATAAACAATATAATACGGAATACATGAAGACACAGATGAAAAGAAAGAGACAAGTAAAAGTGTGTGAGGTAGTAAAACTGTCCAACGAGAGAAATGATAAAAAGATAATAACTAAAAAAAGAGAATAAACAGCCAAAAGAAAAATAATGATAGTATTTTCATTGTTCTTAATTTTGGTATTAAGATAACAAGAAGTAGAAGCAAAAGGGAACTGCAGATATCGGGATAGGCAGTGCATCTATGCACTCCCACATTATGTAACACACATTACACAAGTGGATATTTGCAAATTTGAAAAGAAGTGCAAGTTCCACTATCTTACTGTCTGCAACACCTATGCAAGATATGGAAGGTGAAAATACGGAAAAAATGCCGTTTCCACCGTTACCGTCAAAGGAACGCAACGGGTGAACAGGAAAAACGAACATCAAAGCAGGGTACCAATTTTCTAGACGTATAGCCAACACAATTCAGCTGCTAAATACTATCCGGCAAACACAAAGTCAGCTGACAAATATAGGAATCCGAGAGCCGGACAGAAAGCGCGCACAAAGACACTTCATGCGTTAAAAAGAGGCAAATTCTCGGAGGACCACAAGGAAATGAAACCGGCACCACCATTGGAAAACGAATCGGAACCAACTGTATGCGAAAACGATAGAAAAAAAATAATAATCCTAGCCAACATTCAGGGCCTTAAATCAAATCATTCCCCAGACAAAGTTTTATATTTGGTATTCACAAACAACAGCAACCTAATTGATAATGTAGAAATATCCCTAACTATAATATCTAATCACAACATTACTGAAATAATAACCAATATAAAAGCAACAAGAAAGGAAAGAACACGAACAACAGAAAGAAGCAATTTCGAAATTTTTAATTTTCACTCCAAAGCTATAAACTGGGAAGATGTTGCATCCAGCATGGAAGTAATAGATTGGAAAACCATTTTCGAGGCCAAGACAACGGAAGAGATTCTAATGACTTTAGAGGAGAAGACGCTGGAAATTGTGGAAAGACACGTCCCAAAAATACAACAAAGAGGAAAGAGAAGCAGGTTCGAGAGACAAAAGAGGTCATTGTTCCGAAAGAGAAAGAGAGTCACTGCAAAATTAAGTAACTGTAAAGATAACAACATCAGAAAAAAATTAAATGATAAACTGCAGAATATCGATGACGTCATACAGGAACTAATTGAGAAGCATACAGAAAAAGACGAAGCAATAAAGATTAACTCAAAGTACTTCTATAATTTTGCAAAAAGGAAGTCGAAAAACCATGCGACTATCAGACCTTTGAAAAACGAAGACAGTGCTTTATCTGATAATCTAATAGAAGTATCTAAAATATTAAGAGCTCAGTACAAATCACCTTTCAGTATCCCAAAAACTGACAAACTGATGCGCGATAGAAACGCGTTCTTCAAAGAACAACTACAATGGGAAAGTATAACGGACTTCGACTTTACGAAAAATGATTTTACACAAGCTACAGGGAAACTAAAAGCACACTCAGCGGCAGGACCGGTCAAATGCAATGTCACACTGATCAAAAACTGCAAGAATTCAATCGCTGAGCCCCTATATTGGATATAATGGAATACTAATGAGATACTAATGGAATACTGAGATACTAATGGAACACTACAACAATACTAATGGGATACTAATGGGACACTACAACAACATTATTGATGCACTTGAAAGTAATGAAAACTATGATGTAATATACACAGACTTTGCGAAAGCGTTCGACAAGTGCGACCATGGAATCATAATACATAAACTGAAATATATGGGAATAACAGGAAAAGTAGGGAAATGGATATATAATTTCCTTAGTGAGCGGCGACAAGTCGTTACAGTACAAGGAGCATCTTCATCAGAAGTCCTCAGCTCAGTAACACAAGGAACAGTATTAGCTCCACTACTCTTCATAATCATGCTAACTGACATAGATGAGGACGTTACCAGAGACAGCACAGTAACATCCTTTGCCGATGACACAAAGATCAGTAGAAAAATAAGAAAGCCAGAAGATATAAGATCTCAACAAACCGACATGAACAGAATCTACAAGTGAACGCAAGACAACAATATGTTTAACACAGAAATTTCAGCTGTTACGGTACGGAAAAAGAGAAGACAAAAAACCCATGGAATATTATACCCCAAATGAACAGGAAATTCAGAAAAATTCTAGAGCAAAAGATTTAGGGGTTGTAATGACTGATGATGCGAAATTTGAAACACAAAATAAGAGAGCAGTAAACAGAGCAAAGAGAATAACTGGACAGATACTGAGAACCTTTAAACGAAGGGATAGGAATATAATAATTCCTCTACTGAAAACACTGATCATACCCAAATTGGAATACTGCTCGGTCCTAACACCCCCATATAAAAAAATAAGACATTGGAAGGGATCCAGTGAAGCTTCACAGCCAAGATCAAGGGGTGCAAAGAACTAAATTACTGGGAAAGGTTACGCGAACTAGACCTATATTCACTGGAAAGGAGAAGAGAGAGATACACCATTAGTTACACTTGGAAAATAATGGGGAAACTAGTCCCTAATCTTACTCTGAACCCTGTAACTCCCCAAACAACGGTGGAAAGTAGGAAAGGAAGACTGTGTTGTGTTCCCAAATTAAAGGCTAGACAGGGAACATCGTTAACCCTGAAAGAAAGTAGTTTTGTGGTGAGGAACGAAACTGTTTAATCAGCTGCCCAAAGACCTAAGGAACACGAATGGTGTTGCAGTGGACATCTTCAAAAGAAGATTAGACGCTTGGCTCACAACAATCCCCGATGAGCAGGGCGTACCTGGCTATGTGAGGTGGAGAGGACAAGAAACCAACTCACTACTTCACCAGGCCAACTCGAGAGGAGGGGCGACAAGCTTGATCTTCGTGAAATAAGGAATCATCGCACGGAACCTTTAAAAGATTGAAAGGCGTATATATATATATACATAACCAAAGGTTACCAAAGGTTATATATATACGGGATGAATTTCACAATTAAACACGTGAAATGAATGAATGCTGCAAACCCACAAGGGAAAAAGAAAAACGATTCGAAGGCCTTTCGTGTATTCAGAGCTACACCTCGTCAGGGAATGAAGAGAGAAGGCAAGATGCCCATAAATATATACAACGTAGCGGAAACCAAAGCAATTAGCACGTACTTAACAAGAGTTAATGAGAAGCAAAAGGAATTTTAACAAGATATTGTCAGTTTTATACATTCCCGCACTGTTATTGAAATTGTTTTTAAAATGAATAAATGCACATTCTAGAATATTTCTTTCTATTATATCTCTGTTTTCAACAAGCGCTTTAGAATTATCCCACTTGATGCTCTGATTACATCTATACATATGGTTAAACAAAGCATTGGAATTATTAGCTGTTCTACACGCATATTTATGCTGTTTTACCCTAATATCTAACGTTTTACCCGTTTGGCCTATATATACTGAGTACACTGTGTACATCCAATCGAATACACACAATTTCAATAACAGTGCGGGAATGTATAAAATTGACAATATCTTGTTAAAATTCCTTTTGCCTCTCATTAACTCTTGTTAAGTATGTGCTAATTGCTTTGATTTCCGCTACATTGTATATATTTATGGGCATCTTGCCTTCTCTCTTCATTCCCTGACGAGGTGTAGCTCTGAATACACTAAAGTCCTTGGAATCGTTTTTCTTTTTCCCTTGTGGGTTTGCAGCATATATATACAGGGCGTTCCAAAAAAATGTATACACACTTTAAATAATTATAAAGGCAGTGTTTATTAAAATACATTTCATTTTCAAAATGTAATAGAATCTACAGACATTATTTAATTGTTTTGTCAACGCCTGTTTTCAAACTGACGTCCGTTCTGGTCCAGGCACTGCTGATAACGCGAAGCAATGGAATCGCAAACATCACGAAACATTTCGTTTGGTATTTGTGTGCATTCTCGTTCAATGGCTGCTCTCAATTCAGCGACTGTTGCAGGTTTTATAGCGTAGACTTTGTCTTTTAAGTATCCCCATAAAAAAAAGTCTAGTGGTGTGAGGTCTGGTGATCGCGGAGGGTATTCTACGAAACCCCTTCGTCCAATCCACATCCACATCGTGCCAAGTACCACTCGCAATACTCCACTCTTCGGTCCGGATCATCTTCATTAATAGCATGGACTAATCTTGGAATGTAACTTTTCCATTGACAGCGCTTCAAAATGCGTTGGACAGACGATTCTGAAATTCCTACCTCACGACTCGCTTGCCGCACAGATTTTCTTGGACTTTGGTGATACGTTTCCAGTACTCTTTCTTGCTTTGTGGGGCTTGTCGATGTCCGTGGTCTTCCGGAACGCTTCTTGTGGACATTCTGAACAGTTCCATCGGCTTCAAACTTATCTCTAATTCGAGTGATGGTAAGTCGCGTTGGTGGATCTGTTTGAAACTCCCTCCTAAACTGTCTTTGCACTTCAACTGCGTTTTCACACTTCCAGTAGCATTTTAGAATGAATTTCCTTTGTTCAAAGCTTAGTCTGACTGCCATTATTAATTCTAATGGGTTTAACTTGGAAAGAAAGAAACATCAATTGAGCTATCAGCTGTTAAAGTGTGTATACATTTTTTTGGGACGCCCTGTATATATATATATATATATATATATATATATATATATATATATATATATATATATATATATATATATATATATATATATATATATATAGTATATTATACCTTTTCTCTAAGAACTAAAAATTAATGGTGTAGTGGTTAGCGTCGTTGACTACGAATCCATCGGCCCCGGGTTCGAGACCCGACGGCAGCCGACGCGCAGCAAAACCCAGCTGTTCATCCTTCCACACAAAGAAAGTGGTTGGTAGATAAATGGATACCCTAGGTGGCCTCGTAGTTAAGACGCTGGACTGCTGATGGGGCGTGGTTCGGATTCCACGTTAAACTGTAGGTCTAAGGTGGAGTGAAAAGCTTGACCTTCGTCAGAATGAACAATTCGGGCGGAAGCTAACCAAAGGTTAACGAAAGGTTAAAAAAAATATGTTCCCAGTGAAACAAAACCGAACGTCTGAGGAGGCTTAATTGAGTGTAACGTGACCGAAATAAGACATATGTCGTACATCATTAGTGTCGAATGGGTTAAATCGACTGTGAGACCATTCAGAGTCCGAAATGCATTAATCAGTGAGTAGGGAAACCAGAAACGTGGCACAGCGCTCAGGCCAACTAATATGGCTCATTGCTCTAACTCCTGTATTATTATTATTATTATTATTATTATTATTATTACGAGCATCATCGGGATTCGATCCCTAACCTCAGTGTCTTCACTTCGCTTACAGGGAAACTTACACAATGTGTTACAAACGCTGGTTACCTCGGTAATAATGTAATATTTTCCACAAGTTGGGAAACTATCCCGAAACAAAAAAAAGAATAAACGACAGCCACAGACACAGTCAAAGAGAGACGCAGACTGGCAAAGTATCATTTACTCTACCCCGAAACTTAACGTGCCCTAATAAATAATTACATTTTTTTGTATTGAATTGAATAACTTTTATTGATAAAATAAATACCTTTACAATTTCTGTTTTAACATAATTTTGAAATTGGACTTATTTACTTTATTTAACCCCTGGAGGCCGGTGGACATTATATGATGTTCAGCTATTTCCTGCCACAATACTACCTATTTATAAGAATTTTTTTTACCCCGATATATATACCCGGCCTGGGGGTCCAGCCAATTATCAATATCCGGCCGTCAGGGGTTAATTAGGGCCCTTAAGATTTAGGCTTTACTGGACTCTTAATTAAAAATAAAAGTTATTAATAATACATAAATTACGAATAAGAATTATTAATTACAGTTTGTATTATTATTATTATTATTATTATTATTATAGATATAAAACAAATACAAAGCCATTATTGAAGGGATGATACCAATACTATACAAAGAAATCAATATTAGACACGAGAGATGAACAATAACAAATAATGTACATTTAATCCTAGATTACACACGAGAAATGAACAAGTAATAGAGTAATGTACATTTAATCCTTGATTTTTATTAGTATTCCATTATTAATCGAGATTTCAACTTGGTTTTAAATGAATTTACATTCGCAATATTTTTTATAGCAACAATTAAATAATTCCATAGTTTCAGTCCGATGAAAATAGGTAAATTTTGAGATGAAGACAATTTAGATTGAGGAATAACACGCTTTGATCTATTTCTAGCCTGATACGAGTGGATTTTTTGAGTTACAAAATATTTATTTACCCATTGTAAGTTAATGATTTTGTTCTTACACTCGTAAATAAAAAAAAAATGTGCCAATTTGATTACATTTTTTAGCTTTAGTAGTTTTAATTCTTTAACTAATGCACTAGAATGATCATGGAAATGAGCATCAGATAATAACCTTATTGCTCGTTTTTGAATGACAAAGATACTGTTTAAAAGCGTTGTTAGCCGAATTTCCCCAAACAAACGTTATATAAGGAAGGATAAGAGTATGAATGTATGATACAGAGTTAATCAAACCTGTTTAGGGACTACATTTTCCAATTTTAAACATTATAGCAACGCTTCTTAAAATCTCTCTCGAGATATAATTTACATGATCACTCCACCGCAAATTCTTGTCTAGCATTACACCAAAAAATTTCGTTAAGGGTTACTGTCACTCCTTTACAGCGATTTCATCAACATTCAATCCATCAAAATACACATTTCGTTTATAAGTAAAAATCATAAAATTTGTTTTACTGGTATTTAGGAAGAGTTTATTGGTGATTAACCAATTCATTAACATGGAAAAATTCTGTTTAAAATATATTCTCACTTGAATTAACACGTTTGCAAAATGAAATGAAATGAAATTCATAAAAGAAAAATGAAGGAGAAGCAAACTTATTCCTCAATTCGAAAAAAAGAGACTCATTATTCAATAGAAATGTAATTTAAACTTTGCGTCTGAGACTTTTCGAGAGGAACTTTAAGGTATATTCAGTTGCAATATTCCAAAATGAAAAGAAAAAAAAGTTTTAAAAGCAGCGATTTCATTCAAACACTTTCAGCCTATTTCAAAGAATCTATAATATTTGCATTTCATTGGCTTTCACCTTTGTATACATACGATATAGATACTGGATATTAAGTTAGTTTAAGTTAATTTACGTTTAAGTCAAGTTAGTTTACGTGTTTTTATTTATTTATCTAAAGGGTATTAAGTTATTAACAAGAACTTAAGGCCTATCTGTAATAGGTTTAAGTTATGTGCTGCTTTTTTCTGTACTGAATTTAATGGTATATGGAGAAACCAAATCGTGTCCATTTGCTAAACAAGCGTAACGTCAATTTAACTTAAAGCTAGTTTGAATTAGGTTAGGTTAGCCACTTTCAATTAGAAGCTAATTATACAGGGTGATTAAAATTTTGTTAACACTTATATGGGGTTTTATTTTTTATTTCCAATTTATTTGTAAACATTTTTTGTGATGCAAACAGTGCTTCATAGTCTCTACTTGCTGAGAACCCTAAGGTACATCTCTGGTGGTAATGATTGGATGACATCTGCAATTCTTTCTCATGTAAGTGTTAACATGTTTTTGAATCACCCTGTGTATATATATATATATACAGGGTGTCCCCTAAGTCCGGAACCATAGGGCAAAATTATAAAAACGGCAATAAAAATGCCGAAGAGACTTTTGGGGACTGTTTGTGAAATGAGTGAGGATGGTAGCGGCTGTGTCATCGTCAGTGGATGTCCTCGGAGGTCCACTGCGTGGTTTATCTCCTATGGATCCCGTTTCCATGAACTTTGCTACAAGTTTGCCGACACAGCTGTGT
This sequence comes from Bathynomus jamesi, assembly GCA_023014485.1. Taxonomy (NCBI): domain Eukaryota; kingdom Metazoa; phylum Arthropoda; class Malacostraca; order Isopoda; family Cirolanidae; genus Bathynomus; species Bathynomus jamesi. The sequence continues at coordinate 181,148 of JAJOZX010005187.1, forward strand.
TATCGGCGCGCGGTCCGGATGCAACCTGTTAAATTCCTCAGCTACCTCCCTCTGACTCCTATTTCGGATATTTTCCATTTTATGGGAACCACCATTTTTTTTAAATAAATACATGGTTTTACAGCATTTTTTATGCTGATTCCAAATATATTATTCTTTTTCAGGAGAAATAAAAAATAAGAAAGTTATAGTCAATAAATTTTTATTATTTATATGATATGCCACGATGACGTCATTTGTACGATAACGTCATCGTAAGCTCAGTTAGGGCCTAATAGCCTATTTCTAATAGTGTGAAACTATAATTTCATTAATGTATTGTTGGTCTCAAGAGTATACAACGATCAAATTTTGCGAAAAGGAATTCGGCATCTCCCATGGAACAATCGTGGATTATAACAATTACTTTAGAGAGGTAATTAAGTTTTAAACAATTAACCTAACCTAACTAAACTAAACTAAACTAAACTAAACTAACCTAACCTAACCTAACTTAACTTAAACTATGCAACATGAGAAAATAAAGAAATATCGTATAAATAATAAAATATTAATGACTATAACTTTATTTTGTATTTCTCCTGCAAAAGAATAATATATTTGGAATCAGCATAAAAAAATGCTTCAGAACAATATATTTATTTAAAAAAATGGTGGTTCCCATAAAATGGAAAAGACCCCCTATTTCCTACGAGCAGAATTACCTGGATGCGTTCTTCCTTACTCAAAGACATCATGGGCACTTGCATAAACTGGAAAAACATTAATTACTTATTTTACCCTATGGTTCCAGACTTATGGGACACCCTGTATATACACACAGACTTAGTTAATTCAGTTAAAATCTTAACCAATGTTTTTAATTTAAACCTTAACTGCATGAACTTACGATCAAACGTCATCATGAAAATCGACACAGTTCCTAAAATCTATATTTAATAAAAAAAAATGTTAAAGCTTTAATTAAGTGATTTCCTCTTGAATTAAATTTACTTTTACGAATTTCTCCTCTTTTTTGTACTTTTCATTTACTAATTTATTAATTTCTCCTCTAAATACGCCATACTATTAATTGCAATTACGACTATACATTCGGTTTAAATGAAATCTAGAACCTAAAAAGCAGAATTAGTTCCCCAAAAACATTAATTTTTGTATTCTGTCACACATTTCTCGGTAAAAAAAAAAAATCTGATTTTGTTTAATTTTTTTTCTATTACTAAGACCACATTCGTATTTTCATTATTTGTATTGGTATTATTTTTTAGTCACAAAAAGGTATTCTTTTTTTTTAGTTTTTAGTTTTTTTCCCTCCTGGAAATAAACTTTTTATTTCTATTCATTTTTAATAATGTCTTTGTGCTTAGAAATTTGACCTTGTTAATCTCGTTATCGGAAACAATTATATATATATATATATATATATATATATATATATATATATATATATATATATATATACAGGGTGGGCGGAAAGTAGCTCCCTATTTTGGATTGGTAAAAAATACGTATATTATCCATTTATTTCAGAAGAAATAATATGAAAAGGTAGGCATACATGGTAGGTTTTCTCTAAAATTCAATGTGGGCTCCAACTCTTTCCACCAGCTTCTGGAGCCGCCCAGGAATGGCATCCACTGACTTTAGCAGGAACTCCGGCGGGATGGGGACATGACTTCCCGAATTCGGTCCCCAGTTCTTCCAATGTCCTCGGTTTGGTGCGGTAGACTTCTTCCTTTACCCACCCCCAAAGAAAGAAGTCGCACGGTCTGATATTTATGCAAGATGGCGCCCCTCCGCAATTCGCTCTTGTTGTCCGTGAGTGGCTGGATGCCCACTTCCCTGGGCGTTGGATGGGTCGTCGTGGTCCACATCAATGGCCAGCCAGGAGCCCCGACTTGACACCGTGCGACTTCTTTCTTTGGGGGTGGGTAAAGGAAGAAGTCTACCGCACCAAACCGAGGACATTGGAAGAACTGGAGGACCGATTCGGGAAGTCATGTCCTCCATCCCGCCGGAGTTCCTGCTAAAGTCAGTGGACGCCATTCCTGGGCGGCTCCAGAAGCTGGTGGAAAGAGTTGGAGCCCACATTGAATTTTAGAGAAAACCTACCATGTATGCCTACCTTTTCATATTATTTCTTCTGAAATAAATGGATAATATACGTATTTTTTTACCAATCCAAAATAGGGAGCTACTTTCCGCCCACCCTGTACATATATATATATATATATATATATATATATATATATATATATATATTATATATATATATATATATATATATATATATATATATATATTAAACACAGACCGTGCATGGAACAAGGAACTCTTCTGGGAAATTACCTCCACTATAGTTCCAATAAGTAATGATAAATGACAAATACTATAGTTTTTCTTTTTCATGATGGAAAGCCCAACGTGGGCACCGGGTTACTCGCAGAGAGGCCCCAAATATAGCTTCCCTCACCAGCTATCTGCAAAGCAGATAGGATCCAGCTAATCCTGTCCCAAAGCTGGATCCTATCTGCTTTGCAGATAGCTGTGAGGAAGCTATATTTTGGGGCCTCTCTGCGAGTAACCCGGTGCCCACGTTGGGCTTTCCATCATGAAAAAGAAAAACTATAGTATTTGTCATTTATCATTACTTATTAGAACTATAGTGGAGGTAATTTCCCAGAAGAATTCCTTGTTCCATGCACGATCTGTATTTAACATAAGTTTCTCAGGGGACCATTCTGAGTTTATATTATATATATATATCATGTCTCCAACATGCGCTTTAGAAAATAATTAGCCATGATGATAATATTATTCAATATTTATATTCGAGATGGGCGTCATACAACACTGTTCTTATTATTGAGAACTACAATAACCGGACATTGGTATTAACGTGGGGGGAAAATGAGGTAAAACGTACACAACAGAGGGCTTTTGTCAAATTTTGGTTTCGTTCCCGCCTGGCGTAGGACACGTCCCGAGCAAATTAACACGTGTTAATCATGTATTACAGACTGCGAAATATACATCTTTTATCGTTTTCACTAATACAACTTCCAGGATTATGTTATGGTACTTTTCTTTAATAATATATTTTGTAGTCTCTCTCTCTCTCTCTCTCTCTCTCTCTCTCTCTCTCTCTCTCTCCTCTCTCTCTCTCTCTCTCTCTCTCTCTCTCTCTCTCTCTCTCTCTCTCTGGCCCACTTGTGAGTGACTAGTAAGACTTAGTAAGGGGCTGCATCTCGCTGTCGCTCCTGGCGGAAAATCCGTGACGCTTGCGTCGCGAGTGTTTGTCAGTTGGTAGCTGCGACACGTTTGGGACGGTCCGGCCCTGGGGAGACCTTTGGTCGGTGCGGCAGCAGGAGAGGTGTAGTCTTCTGGAAGGAATGAACGTCACTTGCAAAAAGGCGGATGCGTCTACGCGCGGGATGAATTCACCCCCCCCCCCCCCCCCCCCTTTTTTATATACTGGTCATAACGTTTTTTGGATAGTTTTCATTGCTAGAACGCTTTATCTTATTCAGAGTATTCAGAAAAAACAAAAAAAAAGAGAAAATATGGCAGGGCCAACTAAATTGAAAGCAGAATGCTTTAAATGTAAAGTTAATCATTGGTGCGTAGACTTCCAGAGGGTAGTATCAGCGATATCACATCCCTTAGTGTATGTTTTTTTTGTAAACTTAGAGACAACCACGAAAAGGAAGTTAAAGAGCTAAAGGAATTAGTAAAAAAGCTTGAAGCTAGGGTCGTAACACTGGAAATCCAACCCAGTGGACAAGATCAAATTAAAAACACCCAGCAGATTCAAACTGTAAGATTAAGTATCTAGAACAAAGGGAGGGCTCAAGAAGGGGCTGATAGAGAGGTGGGAAGGGATCGATAGAGAAGGGTGGCAGGGGCCAATGAAGAAAAAGGTGGGAAGGGGCCTGCTGATGGCCCAAAGAAACCGAAGGATGTAGCTACCTGTCGGGGTGTCTCGGGTGGTGTAACTGCGTGTATGGGTGGCGACGGGTTTCGAAAGGTCTCGGGCAGAAGGCTGCGAAGCCGAAGCCTGAGACCCCAGTTGCCCCTGTCAAGACCTCTAACCGCTTTAGTCTCCTGTGCTCGAAGGAGAAGACACCGTTTTGATTGGGACTCGCAGATCAGGGGCCAGGAGAAGTACTTTGCTTCAGCAAACCGGGATGGGAGGAAGGTAAGGTGCTTACCTGGGCGGGGAACGGCGCACTTAAGGAAGGAGGTAGAGAAGGTGCGCGTGGCTAGTCGGAGGACTGCGATCGTTGTCCACGCTGGTGGCAATGACCTTGTTCCTCAAGGTGGTGGGGTAGGTCTTACTGAAGGGATCATCACCGAGATCATGTCTCTTGCGGATGATCTAAAACTGAAGACAGACAGGGGAATGTTAATGGGTATTTTACCGCGAATAAATGTCAGTGACCACGCGCTCAGTAAGGTCATTGGCATCAACGAGAGGTACAAGACTTGTGCGTTCCGCTGGGCGTGAAGTTTATTGACCCCTTCGATGCATTTTCGGGTAGGTGGGACCTTTACCAGGAGGATGGTGTCCACCTCAATAACAGGGTAAGGTGTGCTAGCGCGCTGCTCGACCGGCACCTATACAGAATGGTGAGGTCGAGTCCGGGGAGAGATGATGGGCCCCCCCCGGGGAGATGAGGATGAGCCGGTGGCGGACATACCTTCGACTGAAGGGTGCGTCGAAGTACAGGTGGGTGACCCTCCTCCTACGTTGGAGGGGGCTCAGTCTCCTGCGGAAGTTGCCCCCTCGTTAGTGAGGGGCTCTTCAACTCCCGACAGCCCTGGCTGTTCGGGAAACGGGTCGTGCTAGGGGGCGGTCAGAATAGGGAAGGCTCCCTCCGTGCAATGCTTTTTAATGCTAGGTCAATTAGGAACAAGTTTTGCGAGCTACGGGCGCTCTTAGCATCAGAATACCAGATATCGTTGCTATCACCGAGTCCTGGATTCATACTGATCGTAGGGACTACGTTGGGGAGTTCGAAATTCCCGGGTATAGAATGTTTTCGCCAAAGACCGCACCCGTGGGGAGGGGGGTTGGGTACTAATATACGTCAGAGACACGTTTGAGTCCGGTTGACTGCCAGTTCCGGTCGGAACGGGAGCTGCTTGGCGTCGATCTGAACGTGGGAGGGACGAACTATAGGTTAATCTTGGTGTACAGACCTCCGCATCTCCTCCTCGAGGACGATACAGCCCTGTACACCGAACTCAGTAGCCTGCTAGGGGATAGGGTGTGTAGTTTTAGGAGACTTCAACTATCGCGGCATAAAGTGGGAAAACAGGACTGCCGATGCTGAAGGGAGGAGGCTAGTTGACTTTGCTGATGAGAACTTCCTCACTCAGTGGGTCAACGAGCCTACACGAGGCGAAAGCGTTCTAGACTTAGTATTCACGACCGAAGACAACCTCGTCACTGGCCTCACCGTTGACGAATCGTTGGGCGGGAGTGATCACGGTCTTATTAGGTTCCGTGTGTGCGTCCCTCGGGTGAAGCGTAGTAACTAGAGAGGCAGTAAGCTCGATCTCCGGCGGGCGAACTTTGTTAGCCTCAGGGATAGCGTAGCAGAGATGGGGTTAGAGGTTGGCGGCGATGTTGAGGGAGTGTGGAGTGCATTCCGGGATGAGTTTATGGTGCTGCAGTCTGCTGCCATACCCTCAAAACCGGTCACCCCTGCTTCAACGCAGCCTAAGTGGTTCATCGTGGCATCGCTTCGGCTATCCGAAATAGGAAAGTAGCGTATAGGAGGGCGAAGGCCAATCGTTCCCACGAGAACACTGAAGCGTATGTCCGCCTGTAGGGAAGTGAAGGCGAAGGTTAGGCTAACGAAACGTAACGAAGAACTACGGGTGCAAGCCTCTGCAAGGGGAACCCTAAGGAGTTCTTCAGTTATGTTAATAGTAGAAAGCCCATTAGAAGCATGATAGGTCCTTTAAAGGACGGAAGCGGCGTTCTGCGGACCTCCGACGCGGACATCGCTAATGTGCTTAATGAGTACTTTGCGGGAGTGTTTCACCAGGGAGGATACCCGCGTCATCCCCGAGCCAGCTGTGAGGCACGAAGGTGCTGGCCTGGATAGTGTTAGATGTACCGCGACAGTCGTTGCTCATAGAATAGACAAACTGAGCGCGTTTTAAGGCTCCTGGGCCAGACCAGTTTCTCTCCCCAGTGTTTTGCGAGAAGTGCGCGACCAGGTGGCTCCCCACCTGGCTACAGTCTTCAACAAATCGTTGGTGATGGGCCAGGTGCCTGGTGACTGGAGGGAGGCCAACGTGACCCCTATCTTTAAGAAAGGGGATCACGAAAGTCCAGGGAACTATCGTCCTATTAGTCTCACTTCAGTAGTAGGTAAATTATTAGAAAGGATAATAGCTGATAGAATCGTTGACCATTTGGATTCCTACGAGCTGCTTGGGGACTCCCAACATGGGTTTAGACGGCATAGGTCGTGTCTCACCAACTTGCTCGAGTTTTTCCACGTCATGTTGAGTGAGTACGATAAGAGTAGGGCGATTGATATACTTTATCTCGACTTTCAGAAAGCCTTTGATAAGGTACCTCACCGCCGGCTAATGGCGAAAGTGCGCGCGCTGGGTATCGGTGGGGAAATAGGTAGGTGGATTGAAACTGGCTGAGGAATAGGCGGCAGAGGGTGGTAATTAAAGGGGCTAGTTCGGGTTGGGCCTCGGTCACTAGTGGGGTTCCTCAGGGTTCCGTTTTTGGGGCCACTGTTGTTTACCATTTACATAAATGATATCGACGGTGGCATCGTCAGTCGATCGCCAAATTCGCTGATGACACCAACTTGGGGCCAATGTTGGGACGCCCGAAGCGATCGAGGAACTGCGTGCGGACCTAGGTAGGATAGGAGAGTGGTCCGAAAAATGGCAAATGCCGTTTAACTTGGGTAAATGCAAAGTGATGCACATTGGCTACGCCAATCCAAGTCGGACTACTCGATGTTGGGCAGTAATATCGAGGTGACTGATTTAGAAAAGGACTTGGGTGGCTAATTAGCAGCGACCTTAAGTTTACGAAACAGTGTGTAGAGGTGGAAAAGAAAGCCCAGAAACTATTGGGTTATATCAGGAGGCAATTTCAGTTTCGGAACAAGGAGATTGTGCTCTCACTGTACAATTCCCTTGTTCGGCCGTACCTGGAGTATGCTGTGCAGTTCTGGTCGCCCACCCTCAGGAAAGATATTGAGAGGCTGGAGCGAGTGCAGGCGAGGGCCACAAAGTTAATCCCTTCCGTTAGCATATGGCTACAATCGACGGTTACGCGCCCTGAACTTGTTTTCGCTTGAAACTCGGAGGCTGCGCGGTCAATGACCGAGGTTTTCAAGCTCTTACGAGGGTTCAACGATGTCGATTTTAGAAGTATGTTAGTTTAAATGATAACCCAACTCGCAACAATGGTTGGAAGTTGGATTTGAAACGGTTTAGGACTAGTGTGTGTGGGAATTACGTTACGTATAAGATCTGTGACACATGGAACAGGTTACCTTCGGAAGTTGTGAACAGTTCCTCTGTGGATCAGTTCAAGAAAAGGTTAGACGAAATCTTGCACACTATTTGAGTGTGTAAAGACATTTAGGACCTCAGTCTGCGGAAATTTCTTTTCCTATAAAATAGTTAATATCTGGAACCAACTTCCCTCAGAGGTTGTTTCCAGTCAAAGTGTAAATCTGTTTAAAAATAGGCTAGACAAGTACTGAACACTCTAGTTTAAGATTAAATCCTCAGAAAACTCTGCAGGAGTTCGCTTACTACTGCTAGCATAGTTGAAAGACAAAATTTTCCCTGGCACCCGTTGCCATTGGTACCTCCTTGGTATGGGCCGCAAGGCCTTTTGAGGTACTTCTTTTCCTTGTAACTCCTTGTAACTCTCTCTCTCAACAAAGCGAACTCGCGAAAATGTTGATCAATACATAAATATTCGTACAGTTGTGCCCAAACGTATGTTCACAATAGACGTGTGTGTGTGTGTGGTGTGTGTGTGAGAAACTCCACCGTGCCAGCGGAAATAAACATGTAGGCGCACGTCCGAAACTTAATTTTGCAATAACATCAATACGGAAATGATAAAGATTTTCCTCTCAATTGATTTAATCATTTTCATTTGTTTTTTTAATGGAAATTAAACGTTAAAGGGGAGATAACAAAATTTATTTATCCAACATTCGAAGCACGTAAAGAGGATTGGTTACAGTTCTTCGAAACATGAAAAATATTTTCTCCTTTCGAGTTCCACCCTTCAAAATGAATGAATGAATGAATGAGAGAGAGAGAGAGAGAGAGAGAGAGAGAGAGAGAGAGAGAGAGAGAGTTACAAGGAGTTACAAGGAAAAGAAGTACCTCAAAAGGCCTTGCGGCCCATACCGAGGAGGTACCAATGGCACCGGGTAAAAGTTTATTTTTCTTTCAACTATCCTAGCAGTAGTAGAAAACTGGATAGAAAAGTAGAAGGCTCTCTCCCCACCCTCCGCTCCCTCCCTGCCAGAGGCAGGTACGGAAAAAGGTTGAAGAAAATACCTTGACCCTGGAAAAGTAGCCAAGGAAATTTTACAGGAAAGTGGAGAATATATAAATAGCTCTATATTTAGCTTGCTCACAGAGACACCGAGCAAGCGAACTCCTGCAGAGTTTTCTGAGGTTTTAATCTTAAACTATGAGTGTGTTCAGTACTTTGTCTAGCCTATTTTTAAACAGATTTACACTTTGACTGGAAACAACCTCTGAGGGAAGTTGGTTCCAGATATTAACTATTTTATAGGAAAAGAAATTTCCGCAGACTGAGGTCCTAAATGTCTTTACACACTCAAATAGTGTGCAAGATTTCGTCTAACCTTTTCTTGAACTGATCCACTGAGGAACTGTTCACAACTTCCGAAGGTAACCTGTTCCATGTGTCACAGATCTTATACGTAAAGTAATTCCCACACACACTAGTCCTAAACCGTTTCAAATCCAACTTCCACCATTGTTGCGAGAGAGAGGAGAGAGAGAGAGAGAGAGAGAGAGGAGAGAGAGAGAGAGAGAGAGAGAGAGAGAATCCAAACGATTAAACACCTTTATTTCTTTCTCCAACTTACTGATGCGGATAAAACAACACCATTGAAATGTTGCTCAGCCGAGGCAATTCCCACGATTCTCATCAACGTTTTGGATTAGCGTCAAGGAATGATCAATAACTATTACCCAATTGTGTCTCTTACTCTGTGTGTGCTGGTGGGAGGGGAAGGAGTACTAGATCAGAACGAACACCAAACGTACGAGGTACTGACTAATGTGGTAACTATACCGCCAACCCACTAGTTTAAGTTCGCTAATGAGGTAACTCCTATTAATAGGGTAAATGGTTTTGTTAGAATAGGGAAGGTTATGTTAGGTTAGGTAAGGTTAGCTTAAGGTTGGATGGTTTAGTTAAATTACGTACAGTAAGGGCGTTAGGTTAAATTAGGTACCCGACTACAATGGTATGGGACAAGTATCCCTCTAATAAAGTAAAACAAACGAGAGAGAGAGATTAATTTAATAATAATAATAATAATAATAATAATAATAATAGCTTTAATTATATTAATATTCCAGGTCATTGTATGCGTTTAAGTGATACAAAGCTTCGGTGCCAAATAAGTATAAGATCTTAATTAAAAACACAAAAGTAGGCGGGCTCTCTTCGGTTGCCCCTCCGGAGGGGATTGCAGTGCGAGCTCCCTAAGGCTCGATCTGTCATTAATGTTACATCGGGTTAAAAGATAACTAATGTAGAATCTCCCAAATCTATATTTGAAATTATTTTTGCTGGAGGCAAAAATTGTGTAGATTTCTGCTTCGCTACCTTTAACCTTATATTTATCAATATCAAAGAAAAGGGTATTCGGCTCGAAAGGACTTCCGCATAAACCGGTTTTGTGGTAAAACTCCTTCTTTAACAAATTTCGTCGAATTTATTTCTGCAATTGCAAGGTCATAAAGAAGGATATTTAAGTTAGGCCTCCAATATTTCCCGCAAGAAACGAACTGTAGAATAAAATTCATTAGTTTTAGCGATTTTCGTCGAATTTATTTCCCCGGGGACGAGGTCATAGAAAGTGGCATTAAGCTTCGAGTACCTCCTCCACGAACCCATTTGCGCGGTAAAATTCATTAATATTAACGATTTAATTTAATTAACGAATAGTTCAACCCTCCCCCCACCACAGACAACTTGGTATAATCAAATACCCCCCTGGTACACTCAAGATGTAGTTATTTTCAATGCGTGTATTTGCGCTATGTGCCCCTCGTACACAAGTCAAAGTTTAAGCGCGTCTCTCTCCGATAGGATCCAACTTTGGAACAGGATCTAAATCCTGTCCCAAAGCTGGATTATATCTGCTTCGCAGATAGCTGGTGAGGGAAGCTATATTTTTGGGGCCTCTTTGCGAGTGACCCGTTGCCCACGTCGGGCTAACATCATGAAAAGGAAAAAACTATAGGGTTTGTCATTTACCATTACTTATTCGGACTATAGTGGATTTAATTTTCGCTTGTTCCATGCACGGTCTGTGTGTATTAATTATAAACAACCTCAGGGGACCATTCTGAGTTCAATCCCATATATATATATATATATATATATATATATATATATATGTAAGAACGACGCTTGTATAGGAGATATTCTGCGGAATATCTCCTATACAAGCGTCGTTCTTTACGTTAATTATACTGCGTGTTTGCAGTTAAATGTAATATATATATATATATATATATATATATAATACTGGAACCATTGAAAAGAAAATAAAGAAAAAAAATGTTTCGCTTAAATAATTCTCGACCTCGTGTCAAGTCAGTGTTTTAAACAAAACTTCCAAGTTCGAGTTCTAGTTGAATTTGCTTCGGTACAGATATAAAACACTATTATGAAAAGCCAGATACACAACAAACCAAAGTAATTAATATGTAAAATCAGCAGCCAGATGAACAACAACAACAACAACACAGGAAAAAAGGAAAAAAAGCACTAGCGAAACAAAAAAAAAATCTATTAAGATTTATTAAATCACTTCTCATTGATTTAATCCCTAATTTCAGTCTATCCAATGGTTTTATACTTTAGACTAAACCTATATCCAATATATTTAAAAAAAAAAAAAAAGATTATTGAATGTTTATTAGTTTCGCTAAAGTTTTTGCCGTGTTTCGTGTTATTACTGTACATCTGACTGATGATTTTGTTCATTAGTATTCGTCATTTTTCGTACGAAAACTTTTGCATTTTAACTTATTTTCATTTTCCTCAAATTTTTTTTATATTTTACATTATATGTTGGGGTTAAATTTTTCTTATTTGTTACAATTTTCGAAAGGAAAACGTTTCATAATTATTCTATACATGGTACAAAAGATAAGAACGAATATAACCGAAATACTCTATATATTTCTCTGTACGAATACTTATGAATACCACTGTATAATGGGCTAGCGATAAATACATAATTCAATTAAAGAACTCGTCTATCTTCTATTTACGATAATAAAAAAACAAAAACAACGCTAATAATGATAGTATTCGCGATAATAATAAAATTTGAAACAAAGCTACAGAGGGTTGACAAAAGTAAATAGACACCACGTTAATTGTCCTAACAAAAAAAATGGCAAAGCTTATCAATGAAATGTCAGAACTTGCGTGTCACACCTTTACATAAAAATGTAAAAGGGAAAGTGAAACGATTCTAAATATATTCATTCAATAAATCTATTATTATTTACCGACTTTTATTCGCATAAAAAACTGTAGAAAAACCGAAGGTGTCTATTTACTTTTGTCAACCCTCTGTACTGTATTGTATTATTCATACGTGTTTCATTTCAAATATTTTTTAACTTTATTATTAGTCAAGTATTTGATATACGAGAAGTGATCAAAAAGTATCGATAATTTTATTGCTACGGACAAATGAATGCAAATAAGAAATAACCGTTTACATATGCGAGTCTTCCTGCCCTCTGGCGTCTGCAGTCTGAAACAAAATTTGCTACCATGAGTCAGTAGTTGGTTGGAGCAAAAAGTTTAAAAATGGAGAAACATCGCTTGAAGACAAGGAACGCCGTGGCCGCCCTTCCACTTCTCGTACGGATGAAAATGTCCAACAAATTCGATTTCTGGTACGAGCAAATGTTTCTCCATTTTTAAACTTTTTGTCATTTGTAAACGTTAGCTACACTGAGAGCATCATTTCCAAAAACTGTTTTAATCATTTCGTTCGTCTGCGATCGCGCGTTGTTCCATTTCAGAGATTTATACGTACTGCAAAAACACACCCTCCTTTTAAGCGCTCCAACCAACTACTGACTCAGGGTAGCAGATTTTACTTCAGACTGCAGACGCCAGAGGGCAGGAAGACCCACATATGTAAACGGTTATTTCTTATTTGCATTCATTTGTCCGTAGCAATGAAATTGTCGATACTTTTTGATCACTCCTCGTATATTTATAATAACTTAAGAACCACAGAATGGGATTTTAGAGCCGCGTGTCCAACCCTCATGCGAGAGGCGAATTTAGTTTTAAAATTGGGCTACGAAGTGTCCAGTGTCGTAACACCGCTTCTCGATGATCAGCGAAGTTAAGCGACAGTGGATTTGGATAGTAGTTGGCTGGGAGACCAACCTCCGCGTCCAGATTATGTAGCGATCCGCAGTTCGGACCTCACGTAAAGATGTTGGTCCCCTTCTTCATATAACCTTAAATGTTGCGAAGGAGGTTAAACCAACTCCATCATTACAATAGTTTTCAACTTTTCTCTTTTTCTAAAAAAAGGTAACATCCAACAAGCTAATATCCTCACAACGTGGGGATGAATGTGTCCCAAGGGTCACCCGAGCTAGAGCAGAAACAGAGTTAGCGGCCAACTCAATTCCACCCATACCAGTGGCCGGGAGCCAACCAGCGCCATACCACTCGGAGTCCGACACCGTAACCACTGAGCTACCGGGCGCCTTTTTGTATTTCTTAAATTATATATACAGTGTATATATACTTTTTAAATTTTCATATATTTATTTTGAAAATTTTCTGTAATGACTTTTAAAATCTGCTCTATTATATAAAACAACTGAAGAAATGCTAACAACCTTGGAAGAAAAAACGCTGAGAATTTAAGAAAAATATGCTCCGAAATCAAAGCCAAAAGGAAAGAGGAGCTGGCTAGAGAGGCAAAAGAGAAGACTTTTCCGCAAAAGAAAGAGAGTGGAGGCGAAGTTAGGCAACTGCGGAGATGATGACAAGAAAGCAATAAAAGAAAAACTGGAGGGTATCGATAGGGAAATACAAGCCCTGATTAAGGACCATACAGAGAGGGAAGAGGAAAAGGCGGTAGAAGCAATAAAGGAAAATCCTAAATACTTCTATAGCTATGCAAAAAGGAAAACAAAAACGCGCGCCGCTATTGGGCCCTTAAGGACGAGAAATAATGAACTAACCGACGATCCAAAAGAAATATCTGATACATTGAGAGCTCAATATGAATCAGTTTTCAGTACCCCAAAAAGTGACAAAGCGATACCTGACATAAATGCATTCTTTGAAGAGGAATTGCAAGGAGAGTATATAACAGACTTTGATTTTACACCAGAAGATGTAGCGAGAGCTATAGGACAAATAAGACTACATTCAGCTGCAGGTCCGGACAATTGGAACGCATTATTGATTAAAAACTGTAAAAATGAAATAGCTACACCTTTACACTGGATATGGAGAAGATCCCTAGACACTGCGGAAATACCGAGCATCTTGAAAAGAGCAAACATTGTCCCTATATATAAAGGAGGGGACAGATCTCAAGCAAAGAACTATAGACCAGTGTCATTGACGTCCCACCTCACCAAAGTATTTGAAAGAATAGTTACAGGGAAAATTTATGATTTCCTGCAGACACGGGAAAGATTCAACGAAAATAAGCATGGATTCCGATCAGGTAGATCATGCCTATCACAACTAATAGAACATTACAACAATATCCTCGATGCATTGGAAGGCAATGACAACTACGATGTTACATACACAGATTTTGCTAAAACTTTCGACAAATGTGACCATGGTATAATAGCACATAAAATTAAATATATGGGAATAACAGGCAAAGTGGGAAAATGATCTACAACTTCCTCAGAGAACGTCTGAAGGTCGTCAAAATTCAAGGTATATCATCATCAGAATCGGAAGTACGCAGCTCAGTACCACAAGCGACAGTACTGGCCCCACTCCTGTTCATTATCATGCTAACAGACATAGACAGCGGAGTAAACAGCAACAGTATAGTAACATCCTTTGCAGACGATACAAAGATCAGCAGAAAAATCAGCGATGTACATGACGTGGAGGCCTTGCAGAGGGACACGAACAAAATATACAAATGGTCAGAAGACAACAACATGTCATTTCACACCGAGAAATTTCAGCTCCTGAGATATGGTAGAAAAGAAGAACTTAAACAGACTGCATATTATGCTCCAGATAGACAGGAAATTCAGAGAAGCACGAAAGCGATCGATCTCGGGATAATAATGACAGATGATGCGAAATTCGAAACACAAAATCAGATAGCGATAAATAAAGCAAAAAGAGTCGCCGAACAGCTAGTAAGAACGTTCAAGAGAAGGGACAGGACAGTAATGATTCCCCTGCTAAAAACAGTGATTATACCAAAACTTGAATACTGCTCAGTTTTGACGTCCCCGTATAAAAAGGAAGAAACTAATAAACTAGAAGAAACGCAAAGGCATTTCACAGCCAAGATTGGTGGCTGCGAAGAACTCAACTACTGGGAAAGACTACGTAAACTAAATCTGTACTGCCTGGAAAGAAGAAGAGAGAGGTACACCATAATCTACATATGGAAAATGATCGAAAAATTGGTACCAAACCTAAAACTAAACCCAATTACCATTCAAACAACACTGGAAAATAGGAAAGGCAGAATGTGTAGTGTTCCCAAATTAAAGGCCCGACAAGGGACCTCCTCAACTCTGAAGGAAAATAGCTTGGTTGTCAGGGGGCCAAGACTTTTCAACCAGCTTCCAAAGGACCTCAGAAACGTAACGGGGGTCAAAGTTGAAGTCAAGAGAAGACTAGATGCCTGGCTCAGGACGGTACCAGATGAGCCGGGCGTGCCTGGCTATGTACGGTGGAGAGCGCAAGAAAGCAACTCGCTCCTCCACCAAGCCAGTCCTAGAGGCGGGGCCACCAGCTTGACCTCCGTGTGAGGAGAGACCAACGCACGAAACAACATAAGGTTTTTTATTTATTTTGACAATTGTATCTATTTTTTTAATTTTCTGTATTTATTTTTTTTTAATTAAAAAAAAAATTCTAATGAATTTTCTTCATTCTTTGTATTTATTTTTCAATTCTTCTATATTTATTTTTTGCATTTTTTTTAAACCCGAAGGGACAAAAACTTTTAAAATCGAAGTAGCATTTCATCAAATTTATTGCAACATAATTAACATTTAGTAAGATCTCGAAAAATTTCTTCTCACTGTGTATTAAGTGTGTATTAGTCTCGCGTTTTCGTATCGCTATCTCATTAATGTCTGAAGAGGTTCTCTTATACAGATTCGAAACATTAATAATTTTACAATTAAGAATCAACTTAAGTGAAGATTCTTTGGTATGTATATATATATATATATATATGAGGCCCTCCTAGGAAGAAGTGGCTAAGCGACGAAAGTGAAAAACGCCAGAAAACGTACTTAAAAGTTTTACCAATTTGAAAGTGACGTAATTTTTTAACTTTTAAAGATATTTCGACGAAATACTTTCGAAAGTTACGTCACTTTCAAATTGGTAAAACTTTTAACTGCGTTTTCTGGCATTTTTTACTTTTGTCGCTCAGCTACTTCTTCCTAGGAGGGCCTCATATGAAAAAAGGTGAAGCGTACACGTTGATCTACCAACTGCGAGTGCCTTACTTTGGATCTGTATCGAAATGAATGTTAATTTACCTGCCATTGTCCTTGGCACTCGGGATGAACTTGGTGCATTCTCGTTTACAGAACACAGATTCGACCCAATTCGGACCCGCCTGAAACGAGACGTGAAATGGATTAACAACGAGGCAGGAAGAAAAACTTTGTTAAAATATAGGGGGTTCAAAAAAAAAAAAGGCAAATGTGAAGTAAATTAAAATTCCATTACAGTTATTAGAATAATTTATTATATTATATAACAAATATGAAAGTAATAACAACACATTAACAAAAAAGCGTAAAGAAACTGTAAAACGAAAATTGAGAATTGAAGCAACCACTGGAAAAATACTTTCGCCTCCAAGCAACAATGTACGTGTTGATTCTTGTTAATAAACTCGCGCCACAGTTCTTCAGGTTGTATACTACTAATGACACAAATATATATATATTTTTTAATTCGTCTATAACGGTGGTTCTCATTGTTTCGCGGTCAACCTTTTGGTTTACTCTAACTAACGTGCTCAAATTTCGAGAAAATATACAAGTAAATTTGATAATTCACTACACAATTTCTTTGGAACGCTATATATATATATATATATATATATATATATATATATATATATATATATATATATATATATATATTCCCTGACGAGGTGTAACTCTGAATACACGAAAGGACTTGGAATCGTTTTTCTTTTTCCTTGTGGATTTGCAGCATTCATTCATTTCACGTGTTTTATTGTGAAATTCATCCCATATATATATATATATATATATATTATATGGTTATTATAGTCTCTATCTGCACAGAGAAAATTCTATATAATAACCGCAGATTGATATTAATAAGAGAGACTACAGTAAACCGTGCAGCACAGCTCTAGGTAATTTTGCCCCTGCGTCACACGAGCCACGTCCTCATCACTTCTCTTATCGCTACCTGAAAAGGTACACTTGAAAGTTAAAAGGAAATTTTTCGGTTTCCTGCATGGTGTAATGGTAAAAGTAGTAGGGCCCTACTCGGGACGTGGCCTAGTGATGCGGATAAAAACTTCCTCCGCGCTGAAAATTTTGCTTATTTACGTATATATACTGTGTATATATATATATATATACATAAAATCAATACACGAGGAAATAAAAATTATTAAAAGTAAGATGGAGGTAGTAAAAGTAAAAGATCGAATAAATTTTTAACAAAAATAAGAGAATAAAGAATAAATAATAAAATTTATGAGAAAAAAGCATTAAAAAAAGTTAAAACGAGAAAACTTTTAGGAGGAAAGTGTTATTACGAGGCCATTTCCAACGATCCTTTTTAGACTCGTTAAAATACCACTAAATTATGATAGATCTTTTTGAATTTTAAACTTTTTGTCATATACTGTGTATATATGTGTATATATATATATATATATATATATATATATATATATATATATATAATATTATATATATAATATATAAAGTCACTTTCAGATAATCCCAAAATATTCTCACTGTATAATAATGGGGGGCTTTAATGCGCGTGTGAACTGGAAATTTTATGTACAATTGGGTAATATGTGCGAGTCTGCTAAATTAAGTATAAGTGATGTAGAAGTATTAGGCGTAACTAGTGGTAATTTTACTCGTACATACGTTAGTGATATGAGTGGGACCACCAGGTGGATTGATCATTATCTCACTAGTACTAATCTAGAGCAGCGGTTCTGAACCTTTTTCTTCTTATGTACCCCTTGAACTCTTTTAAGGGATTTTCTGGATTTTCGAGAGGCATTGAGGATTTTACTTTCTTTACGACCGTATGACTCGTAGCCGTTTGTTAATCCTATATAAAATTAAAAGGGTTATATTTACAGAACCCCGTCGCGTACCCCTAGAGGTACGCGTACCCCAGGTTCACAACCACTGATCTAAAAGATCGAATCGTTAGTGCTCATATTCTGCATGATTTCCTTCCTTCAGATCATAGACTGTTAGAATTATTATTAAATTTTACTAACTTATGTGAAACACGTCATAAGAACTCAATAGGTAAGAATAATCGCGTTGACTGGTCTAATGTCAATATGCAACAGAGAATAGAATATAGACAGAACAGGTCACCTTTTTAATAATTTAGAAATTTTGCATCTTGCTTGCAATAATCTTTGCTCAAGTGATTCTCACTGTAAATTCAGAGATAAATATTATAATAATTTAGCACCCCTGTTAAGAGAAGCAGGAAGACCCCTGATTAAATCTTACAACTATCAATGCTAAGGTTATTCCTGGATGGAATGATTTTATTGCCCCTCTGAAGAGGGAATCGAAAGACGCCTACGACTTATGATGCCTTCATGGTAGGCCCAGATTAGGACCGGTTTACATGAATATGTGTAGAAGTAGGGGGTCAGTATAAGGCAGCCATATGGCGATGTAAACAGGAAGATTCTATTCGAGCATCAAAAGCATGCGAGGCTCACGTAAATAATGATGATAAATTTTGGAAATTCGTTAAGAATGAAACGGGTGTCAAAAGTGTCCTCCCTCCGACAATCGATGGGATGTCGCGGGAGGATGAAATTGCAAGGCTGTGGAAAAATCACTACTCAAACATTCTTAATAGTGTGAGTAGAGCTAATCTTAAGGTAAGTTGCAGCGAAATGCCTGTGAGAGGGACCAGGGAAAGTACTTTGATATCAATTCTTGAAGTAAGAAGGTTAATTAAAGAGTTAAAGACTGGTTTTGTTCAAGGGGAAATGACCTATCGAATGACCGCTTAAAATATGCCAATGACGTGGTGTATCTGCATATATCATTGCTCTTCTCAGCCATGTTGGCTCATATGCAGAGTTCATGAGGGTATTTATCTTGCCCCTTGTCAAAAATAAGTACGGGACATTCTATCTAGCAATAATTACAAGCCTATTGCTGTCGCCTCCTGCTTCTCAAAACTACTAGAAAAACTCGTTACTCGGATTAAATGATTACTTATGAACATCTAATCAGTTTGGTTTTAAAAAATCCCACTCAACTGATCAGTGTATCTATGTATTGAAGGAAACTATAATTAAATACACTGACAGTAATTCAACTATTTATAGCTGTTTCCTAAATATAAGTAAGGCATATGATAGAGTGAAATCAAGGATGTTCAGTTGGATTCGTTGAAGGGTCAAGGGCATGTTCAACAGGTGTTGCCCATTGTATGCCACCATCTTGAACAGGCGGAAAACAGATTTCCGAAGGTGGAAAGTCTTGCAGATGAAATAGGTGGAGATATCAAGATCCCACGGCTGGGCACTCGTCCGGTGTTTCACTCAAACACTGGAAGTTCCACTGTCGAAGAATACTTTCGCCGGCAATGTATGTGCCGTACTTCAACTCAATCATATCATCCCTCCAGATCAGGTTTGCAGAGGACAATGCCCCTCAGTTTAGCTTATTTTCACTTCACCCTGTACGGAAGGCAAAACAAACTCAGGAACAATTCAGCTAGATAGTGCAGAGTATAGTTGATGTATATCATACTGATAACCTGGCTCAGAAATCCATGATATGGTTTGAAATTATTGTATTTCAGGACTTTGTATAATGTGCGTTCACAGAGACAAGGTTAATAAAAACACGACCTAGTTTCTGGAGAAGGTTGTAAGAAAGTTTGGCAATGCTCCCAGAAGAATACAATTCTTGTTTTCCAAGAAGGGTACATTTTAGTTATTTTTTTTTCTGAATGAACTAAAAATCGAGCAAAATATATGTTACAACCTTTATATATATATATATATATATAATATATATATATATATATATATATATATATATAATAAGAGAGAGAGAGAGAGAGAGTTACAAGTTACAAGGAAAAGAAGTACCTCAAAAGGCCTTGCGGCCCATACCGAGGAGGTACCAATGGCAACGGGTGCCAGGGAAAATTTTGTATTTTTCTTTCAACTATCCTAGCAGTAGTAGAAAACTGGATAGAAAAGTAGAAGGCTCTCTCCCCACCCTCCGCTCCCTCCCTGCCAGAGGCAGGTACGGAAAAGGTTGAAGAAAATACCTTGACCCTGGAAAAGTAGCCAAGGAAATTTTACAGGAAAGTGGAGAATAATAAATAGCTCTATATTTAGCTTGCTCACAGAGACACCGAGCAAGCAAACTCCTGCAGAGTTTTCTGAGGTTTTAATCTTAAACTATGAGTGTGTTTAGTACTTTGTCTAGCCTATTTTTAAACAGATTTACACTTTGACTGGAAACAACCTCTGGGGAAGTTGGTTCCAGATATTAACTATTTTATAGGAAAAGAAATTTCCGCAGACTGAGGTCCTAAATGTCTTTACACACTCAAATAGTGTGCAAGATTTCGTCTAACCTTTTCTTGAACTGATCCACAGAGGAACTGTTCACAACTTCCGAAGGTAACCTGTTCCATGTGTCACAGATCTTATACATAAAGTAATTCCCACACACACTAGTCCTAAACCGTTTCAAATCCAACTTCCAACCATTGTTGCGAGTTGGGTTATCATTTAAACTAAACATACTTCTAAAATCGACATCGTTGAACCCTCGTAAGAGCTTGAAAACCTCGATCAGTTGACCGCGCAGCCTCCGAGTTTCAAGCGAAAACAAGTTCAGGGCGCGTAACCGTCGATTGTAGCCCATATGCCTAACGGAAGGGATTAACTTTGTGGCCCTCGCCTGCACTCGCTCCAGCCTCTCAATATCTTTCCTGAGGGTGGGCGACCAGAACTGCACAGCATACTCCAGGTACGGCCGAACAAGGGAATTGTACAGTGAGAGCACAATCTCCTTGTTCCGAAACTGAAATTGCCTCCTGATATAACCCAATAGTTTCTGGGCTTTCTTTTCCACCTCTACACACTGTTTCGTAAACTTAAGGTCGCTGCTAATTAGCACACCCAAGTCCTTTTCTAAATCAGTCACCTCGATATTACTGCCCAACATCGAGTAGTCCGACTTGGGATTGGCGTAGCCAATGTGCATCACTTTGCATTTACCCAAGTTAAACGGCATTTGCCATTTTTCGGACCACTCTCCTATCCAAGGTTATACAGGGTGTTCTAAAATTACCTAATAAACTTTTATAGGAACGCAATATCTTAATAAAAATTATGCTATATTAAACAATTTTATTTGAAATACAGCAACAATAAGAAAAACGACAATAATTATTTATTTCAGACATTTAAAGTGTCTTCCTTCAACTTGAACACATTGTTCACAACGTCCGACTACTGATCGACAGACATATTAAAAGTTTACAAAGTAATTTTAGACACCCTGTGTATATATATACATATAGCATTATCATCATCACTTTTATCGTTACGTAAATCTGGCTGAGAAATCACACTTAAAACAGCTTTGGATACTAAAGTTTCCCCTTTACTCGTAACTAAATTTTATAATACAAATAAAATTAAGCCACCTCTTAAAACTTAAAATAGATATTAGATAGTATAAAACCCTCTTCGCATAAAACCTTTTGGATCTCTTTCGATCTCACCTGGACGCGGACTATATTCGATGTTTAAACATTACTCGAAGATTAAAGGGGGAAGGGTAGGAAGATCAAACCGTGTATGTCAACTGGCCGGATTTACTGGCATCCAGCGTGACCTCATTACAGTATTTGGTGTAATCACGCCCGCTGTAGGTAATGTAATAATCAGCACGCTGAAGAAGCGTTAGCATTACGGCGTAAAATAGGGGGTCTCAAGAACCTATAAAATTATTCAATTAGGTTTTGGTTTGAAAGCAAAGAAAAATACCCAATACCCCATGCGATGATGGCACCAATGTATGGAGGGAAGTAGAAAGAAAATAATTAGCCGAAACTAGGCCTATAACGACACCATCCTACGAAATCCTAAAACAGAATACTAAAGAGTGGACGGACTCTCCGTGGCTGAACCCTTCCTCTTGAGAAGCAAACCTCTATGTAGGAATTCAGGGGCGGGTGTGGGGTGGGGAAAATGATCAGATTCTAAAATATTATTCACTCCTAACAGTCAAATAAAATAATACTGTGAGAACTGTTCTGAAGTATTTCTCGCGCGATGTATGATAATAAACTAAATTATATTTACAATGCAAAAAAGCCTCAACAAACTTTACTGCAACGATTTAAACTTTATTACAGCAATAAACTGAAAGGGACAAATGGAAACTTATGCAACAATCAATAGAGAGTGTGTGTGTGTGTGTGTGTGTGTGTGTGTGTGTGTGTGTAAACTGAGACAAGATGAAATAGGATTAACTTTTAAACACATCCGACGAATAAACACTTCGCAAATTGTACACGAGAATTTTTTTCAGTTCTGTTCCAAGAACAAAACGTATCGAAGGCAAAAGAGATCGAGGTTAGAATTTAGAAAGCACACTTCAAATGAAGTGTCGAGTATCATTTAGACACGCTGATTTAATGTCATAATTTTAAAAGACGTTTTCACTTTTCCATTTTGCAAAAGTGAAAAATAAATTATTTAAATGTATTTACCGTTTAAAAGCAAAACATCAATTTAATTTATGCTTATGCCAGACGATTTTATTCAAATAATGGGGAAACCTCTAAATAATAAAGGGTTGAAAATTTACATCGTATTTGATCGTACAATTTCGGAAAAAAGTTCACCTACAAGCAAAAATTCTAAAATCAATAATAAGTACTGTACTTTATTTTTAAAATTTTATTACTACGTCCAAAAAGAATTTTAAAAAAAATACGAATTAGTAAACTATGATTTTTAGATTTTTTTCTAGGCGATCTTTTTTCCAAAACTGTACAGTACTAAACCCAAATTTATGAAGGTGAAGATAAACGTTAAAACACTACTTTTATATACAAAGAAACTTCTCAAATAAACGGACTGATCCCATATCAAAAGAAATTTATCTTAACTTCTGCTCGTGTGAACCCAAACTCGTAAGGAATGTGAATCCTCCCAACAAGAAAAGAGCGAAATTACCCTTCGCATTCTTTCTAATAGTATCTCCGTAGTTTGTTTTTAATGCATGATAAAACTGATGTTCATACCGTATATATATATATATATTTTTTAACTGCAAACAACACACAGTATAATTAATGTAAAGAACGACGCTTGTATAGAAGAACGTTCCGCACAAGATGAAGAGGGAGAACGAACAAATGAAAAATGAGGTAACCACCCGGGAATCGAACCCGGGATCTTCCGATTGCCGGTCAGATATGCTAACCACTACACCATGGGCCTCGATTAATCAGAAGTCGTAATTCTCCTACATACGAGCAGAAACCAATGCCCTGAGGGGGGCACCTCCCGCATGCCTCATTTTTCATTTGTTCGTTCTCCCTCCTCATCTTGTGCGGAACGTTCTTCTATGCAAGCGTCGTTCTTTACATTAATTATAGTGTGTTGTTTGCAGTTAAAATGATATATGTGCGGCATGCGGGAGGTGCCCCCTCAGGGCATTGGTTTCTGCTCGTATGAAGGAGAATTACGACTTCTGATTAATCGAGGCCCATGGTGTAGTGGTTAGCATATCTGACCGGCAATCGGAAGATCCCGGGTTCGATTCCTGGGTGGTTACCTCATTTTTCATTTGTTCGTTCTCCCTCCTCATCTTGTGCGGAACGTTCTTCTATACAAGCGTCGTTCTTTACATATATATATATATATATATGGAATTGAACTCAAAAAACCTCAGGGGACCATTCTATGATACACAGACCGTGCATGAAACAAGGAACTCTTCTGGGAAAATTAAATCTACTATAGTCCGAATAAGTAATGGTAAATGATAAACACTATAGTTTTCCTTTTTCATGATGCTAGCCCGACGTTAGCCCGATGTTAGTCACTCGCAAAGAGGCCCCAAATATATAGCTTCCCTCACAGCAATGTGCAAAGCTATCTCTAACATCATGAAAAAGAAAAAACTATAGTGCTTGTCATTTACCATTACTTATTCGGACTATAGTGGATTTAATTTTCCCAGAAGAGTTCCTTGTTTCATGCACGGTCTGTGTATCATAAAAAACCTCAGGGGACCATTCTGATTTCAATCCCATCATGAAACAATCATGAAAGGACATGTTATGTACCTTGAAAAGTGGACGCTCAATTTTGCCAGTTGCTTTATTGAGGTTCTGAATATAGTTGGGCTGGGATGCTTTAAACCCTAGATCCTGTCCCAAAGCTGGATCCTATCTGCTTTGCAGATAGATGGTGAGGGAAGCTATATTTTTGGGGCCTCTTTGCGAGTGACCCATTGGCCCACGTCGAGCTAACATCATGAAAAAGAAAAACCTATAGTGTTTGTCATTTACCATTACTTATTCGGACGATAGTGGATTTAATTTTCCCAGAAGAGTTCCTTGTTCCATGCACGGTCTGTGTGTATCATATATATATTATATATATATATATATATATATATATATATATGTGTGTGTACTACCGTATAAGCGCTCAGCCGTTCATAATAAAAGTTACACAAAGTCGAAATTCAAGAGACTTACATACTGTCGACTCGGGTTAAGCTGAAACCGCTATTAACGTTCGATTAGGGTAGGTTCGGTTTGGTTACACGTGTTTCGGTTCATCTGGTGAGGTTAGGTTAATTTCTTGGAGTACAATGGTTTCTTCTGGCAACCAAAGCAGCCAACCTTTTTCTAACCGTTAGACATATATACAATTGACTTGGTTTAGTTAGGTTATAACTAAGGTTAATCTGAATAGCCTGCAATGTTGTGGAATGCAATTAGTTAGCCATTTTCAGAAAATCTGACCACCACTACTACTTTCACAAGATCTACCCTGCGCAAAGTCAATTTGTATTGGGTCGACGGTGATCGTAAGATTCTATCCACTACATGTAAACATATAATATATATATCAGGGCTGTGCGGGTCTATCACTTTCGGGTCGGGTCCGGGTCCGGGTCATTTTTCTAATTTACTTTCGGGTCCGGGTCCGGGTCCGGGTCGGACCCGAAACTTCACTTTCAGGTCCTGTCGGGTCTTTCAATATATGACCCGGGTCTAGGTCGGGTCCATTATTAAAAATGTAATAATTATAATCTGGTATAGGATAGGTAATAAGACTGGTACCGTAGCTACATTAACATGTTTTCTGAAACAGTAAAACATTATATGGCTATACGGTAGTAGCCTAACCATATATATTAATTAATCCGATTTTGGAAATGTTTGAAAGTAGGTATATTAATTGTATTAATATTTAATAGTAACTCGGTATAGTTATACATGCATTGCTAAGGGGCAAAGTACGATGTATGATTGCTCTCTTCAGCCCCCTTATTCTAAATTTTAATTAATTTTGTGAAAACAAATTCTATATTTTTTTGAGTGAACTCAAATGGAAATTATGATCTTGCATTAAAATTAAATACTTTGTTTTTCTTAAAAAACAAAAATAAAACCGATAATATGAAATAATTAAAGTCATTTGGTAGTAATATTGTCTTTATATTTTGAGGGCAACATATTCTGTGAACTCCTTTAAAACAGGTATTGATATAGCGGCATAGCCTATACTTATTTCTCCTAGAATCTAGATCAGTGGTTCTTAAACTTTTTGACCCCGTTACCCCTTTTCCTGATCTCAACTAATCTCATTACCCCACACAAACTTACAATGCCGAAGTTGTAAAGAAAGTGGAAAAATTAATAACCGAAAATAACAAATTACTTTGAAAGGAATTTTTTTTGCAGATTGTTTAGTATACTCGATCACGGTCCTGAATGAACAATTTTTAGAAATCGAGTATACTTGACCATGGTCCTCAAAGGGTTAATCTTCTCTTTCGTGACTCGGACATTAATGTTGGAATTTTTACCATATTAAGAATTGCTCCATTACCCCCGGAAATACCCAAATTACTCCCCCGTTTCAGAACCTCCGATCTAGATTAAAAGTTATAATGTTATAATGTTTCAGACCAACAAAGACCCCAGGATCCACTCATGGCTGGTCTACCTAACTGTGTTCGTAATCGTGTATTGTGTATGTCCTCCGTGGTGGCGGAGGGGACCTACAATTTTACGTGGGTTCCGAACCACAAGAACATAAGAAACTTATTCAAAAACTGCCGGTAAATTGGCAACGACCAATTTTTACGAAACTAAATAATTATCAATTTAAAAATAATTAATTATCGGTTTAAAACTAAAGATAGAATCTCTCGGTCCAGAGGAGCAAGTCATAATAGACTACTATCCACAAATATGTTACATTCTATATCTATTTATAACGGACATGCAAATATATCAGATCCAAAGAATCCAGTCAATTTCATTACGGTATCCATCAAGTCACGGTCCATATCGATTGCGGACCAAGTCAAAATTTACAGGAAAAAGATTTCTGAATTTAATTTGTAACCGATTTTTTAATTTTTTATTTTGAATATACACAGTATATATATATATATATATATATTATATATATATATATATATATTATATATACAGGGCGTCCCAAAAAAATGTATACACACTTTAACAGCTGATAGCTCAATTGATGTTTCTTTCTTTCCAAGTTAAACCCATTAGAATTAATAATGGCAGTCAGACTAAGCTTTGAACAAAGGAAATTCATTCTAAAATGCTACTGGAAGTGTGAAAACGCAGTTGAAGTGCAAAGACAGTTTAGGAGGGAGTTTCAAACAGATCCACCAACGCGACTTACCATCACTCGAATTAGAGATAAGTTTGAAGCCGATGGAACTGTTCAGAATGTCCACAAGAAGCGTTCCGGAAGACCACGGACATCGACAAGCCCCACAAAGCAAGAAAGAGTACTGGAAACGTATCACCAAAGTCCAAGAAAATCTGTGCGGCAAGCGAGTCGTGAGGTAGGAATTTCAGAATCGTCTGTCCAACGCATTTTGAAGCGCTCTCAATGGAAAAGTTACATTCCAAGATTAGTCCATGCTATTAATGAAGATGATGATCCGGACCGAAGAGTGGAGTATTGCGAGTGGTACTTGGCACGATGTGGATGTGGATTGGACGAAGGGGTTTCGTAGAATACCCTCCGCGTTCACCAGACCTCACACCACTAGACTTTTTTTTATGGGGATACTTAAAAGACAAAGTCTACGCTATAAAACCTGCAACAGTCGCTGAATTGAGAGCAGCCATTGAACGAGAATGCACACAAATACCAAACGAAATGTTTCGTGATGTTTGCGATTCCATTGCTTCGCGTTATCAGCAGTGCCTGGACCAGAACGGACGTCAGTTTGAAAACAGGCGTTGACAAAACAATTAAATAATGTCTGTAGATTCTATTACATTTTGAAAATGAAATGTATTTTAATAAACACTGCCTTTATAATTATTTAAAGTGTGTATACATTTTTTTTGGACGCCCTGTATATGCGCTTCTTAACTGAAATATTTTTATTAGGACTATTCTACACTATTTTATTTAAGAAGACTTTATTCCCCAACACCATTCGATCGCAAACACAATACTACGTCTAATAATGATTGCGAAAGAGAATTTCTTTGCCGGTTCAGAATGAAGCTTAGAGCGGAGAACAATCTTTCAACGCTAACTTGTGTGCACGGAGTAGACAATGCTACCAAGGCTGCCTGTTTTAATTCTCCTCCCATTTCCATCCACCATTTCATGGGATCTTGATGGATCAGTTCCCCAGCTGAATCACTCTTTTTCGCGAGTCGAGGACATTTTTCAAACTGTATCACACCCGCATCAAACTTCGCACTCAGTGACACAGTTTGAATTCGTCCTTCCTTCTGGAGAAGTCTTTCCTTTTGTCGCAATTCTTTTTCAACTCCCAAACAAACAATAAAATATATGAGGAATAGGCTATTCTTCCGTCACCGTTAACTCTCCACTTCCAGTGAGTCATTTGGAGGGTGGAGTGATAATTCAATACATTTTTGCCAAGTCTAAAGGCACACACAGATTTTGTAAACTAAAAAACCCGGCTGTGAGGATCCTTCACTTTCGGGTCGGGTCTGGGTCAATTTTAAAATTCACTTTCAGGTCCGGGTTCGGGTCTTTTTTCTAATTCACTATCGGGTCCGGGTCCGGGTCCGGGTCTTATCTCACTTTCGGGTTAAACCCGGGTCTGGTCCCGGTCTGGGTCCGACCTGGCCAGCCCTGATATATATATATATATATATATATATTATATATAAGCACACCGGACAAACAATTAGTCACCCCTCTCAGAATGTACCTAATAACGTGTGACGGCGCCTCTGGCCTTGATAACCGCACGAATCCGGCGAGGCAGAGACTCTACGAGGTTGTGCATGTACTGAACATCGATTTGCTGCCACTCGTTCATCAGCCGGTCCCGAAGTTCCGCCAGAGTCCGTGGGTGTCTATTCCTGCGCTTCACTTTCTGTTTCCAGCCTGAACAACACCTTCGACGCATTCAGGATTAAAGGCTTCATTGGACCTGCGATGTACTCGTCACCTCCCATCATTGGAGAACAAACAAAAACGGGACTCATCGGACCAAATTACACGTTTCCAATCTGCCGCAGTCCGGTTTTTGTGCCTCTGAGCCCATTTATAACGTGCCAATTTGTGACTTGCTGTTAACAGCGGCCTCTTCCGTGGTACTGCTCCAGATGTCCATCGCATGCAGTTCTCGTCGCAATGTCCGTTCGGAAATTGGTCGCTGGAGAACCTCATTGGTTTCTTGGAGCAATTGTTCTCTGGTTTGAAAACGATTTGCAGTTACTAGACGAGAAACATGGCGGCGGCCCCTATTGTCGAGAATTGTTTTCCGGCCACAGTTACGCCGTCGATTGTCAGTTGATTGCGAACTACACCACTCTTTGTAAACTCGCTGGACAGTACGCGTTGACACACCAACAAATTGGGCTACTTCAGACATTTTGTGTCCGTGGGCTCTGCCAAACACGATGGCTCCTTTTTGCCACTGAGTAACGTCTGCCTCACGACCCATTTTGCAGACTATATCCAACACACACTTTGTTCTTCACCACCTCACGAAACAGATCTGATCCTGTGTGCTACGTCACCGCTACTTGTCACTTACCAATGCTACATCAGCGCCCTCTGTGTGACCTTGAACTTCCTACTATCGGTGCTATTAGGGGTGACTAATTTTTTGTCCGGTGTGCTTATATATATATATTATATATATATATATATATCAGGTCATCCCATAAGTAATGTCGTTTTTTACGATAGATTAAGTTTAAACTAGTCCTACTCGGTTTAAGCATAAATTTTCCGAAGGTTATATCTAAGAGGAGATCTATCGTGTTTCGCTACATACTTTACAGACCTTGACCAGTGAAGACGTGTGTTTTGCTTTATGTAAACCCCTCATAAACATGGCGGTATCAGAAGAGCATATCAGGCATATAATGCTTTACGAGTTCAAAAAGGGAATAGTGCTACTGAAGCAACGCGAAACATTCAGGACGTTTATGGCAACGATATTCTGCATGTGAGGAAATGTCAAAGATGGTTTCAAAGTTTAGGAATGGTGACTGCTGTTTGACAGATGCAGCACACTCTGGACGCCCTGCTGAGTTTGATGATGACCTGCTGTTAGCCGCACTTCAAGAAGACTGTTCAACAACTGTCGAAGAATTGGCCCAGAAACTCAATTCATCCCCGTCCACCATCCATCAACATTTGCAACAACTCAGGAAAGTGCCTAAGTTAGGAAAATGGGTGCCACATGAATTGTCGGTCGACAATCTGAGGGTGCGGGTAAACATTAGCACAGCTCTTCATTCCCGTGAACTCCAAGATCCGTTTTTGCACCGTTTAGTGACTGGTGATAAAAAGTGGATACTGTACCAGAATGTTAAGCGCCGTCGACAGTGGGTTTGTGCCGGAGAACCAGCGACACCACAGCCAAAACCAAATCTTCACCCTCGGAAGGTGTTGCTTAGTGTTTGGTGGAATAAAGGTGGTGTAATACACTTTGAAACCTTACCACACAACCAAACAATCACCGCTCAAGTCTACTGTCAACAACTGGATCGATTGAACACTGCACTAAAAGAAAAGAGACCTTCTTTGGTTAATCGGAAAGGAATCGTGTTCCACCACGACAACGCACGTCCTCATACCGCTCGGATCACTTCTGCAAAAATTGAGGAGCTGGGGTGGGAAAAACTTCCACATCCTCCATATTCTCCAGACCTTGCGCCTTCAGATTATCATCTCTTCAGGAGTCTGCAAAACTATCTTGACGAGAAACAGTATACTTCTTTAGATGACCTGCACACCAGTCTTTGTACGTGTTTTGCCTCAAAACCGCCTGAATTTTATAAACATGGCATTAAAAAGCTTGTAGGACGTTGGCAGAGTGTCATTGATTCCGATGGGAAATATATACTAGATTAAAAAGTTTCAGTCGAGTTTTTTTTTGTCCTTCAAATTCCGATCTAAAAAACGACATTACTTATGGGATGACCTGATATATATATATATATATATATATATATATATATTATAATATATATATATATATATATATATATATATATACACACACACACACACACAAAGGTGGGCAGGACCGAGTTCCAAAAGGACCGAACTCCAGGAACTCGGTCCTTTTTAAGGACCGTGAGCGGGAAAGTCGGTCCTTTTCTCAGTGAGGAGCGACGGTCCATTTTTAAGCAATTCCGGACGGTCTTTTTTAGTGATTTTAGTGTGTTTAGTGATTATTTGAAGTTCTAAAGAAGATGGATCGTTTCCTCCAGAAGACTCAGAAAGAGACTGAGACTGAACTGAAACTTGTTTCAACACCTGGAGGAAACGAAGAATCTACTGATGTTAGTGCTTCAACTTCAAGTCAAGCAACTGGAGCTCCTAGCGGAAGAACTGAACCCGGCAATCCCGGCAATTTTTCATTTTAATCAAATTTTTCACTTATATTATATATAAGGACCGAGGACCGAGTCGTTCCTAGGTCCTATCTTCAGAAAGGACCGTGACCGGGACCGTCGGTCCAGTTTGAGGCAAGGACCGGGACCGGGACCGTCGGTCCTTTTTGAGGCCCGGGTGCCCACCTTTGTATATATATATATACCGGGTGTCCGAGAATTATCTGTACAATTTTTGGCTGTTATTAAAAGTCAACCATGAAGTGTAGAAATTCCAGTGTTGTCCCATTTTACAGAGAAACTCATTAAGTTTTTTCTGATAAGTTTTGACAAGTTTTTTCTTTTTTGTACGCGGGTGACAGACATTGATGATTTAAAAGCAAGAATCACAGCTGCTATTGAGCGAATTGATGTGGATATGCTGCAGCGTACATGGCAACATTTGGATTATCGATTGGATGTTTTGCGAATCACTGATGGTGCACATATCGAATGTTTGTAACAACGTTACTTTAATAAAAGAAACTTTTGAAAATACAGATTCTAAATAATCTTGTTTAAGAATTTTATGTGTGTTATCAAGAATTTTATTAAAAGATGAAATTGTACAGATAATTTTCGGACACACTGGAATTTCTAAAAAACTTGTCAAAACTTGGTATCAGAAAAAACTTAATGAGATTCTTTGTAAAATGGGACAACACTGGAATTTCTACACTTCATGGTTGACTTTTAATAACAGCCAAAACTTGTACAGATAATTCTCGGACACCCTGTGTATATATACAGGGCGTCCCAAAAAAATGTATACACACTTTAACAGCTGATAGCTCAATTGATATTTCTTTCTTTCCAAGTTAAACCCATTAGAATTAGTAATGGCAGTCAGACTAAGCTTTGAACAAAGGAAATTCATTCTAAAATGCTACTGGAAGTGTGAAAACGCAGTTGAAGTGCAAAGACAGTTTAGGAGGGAGTTTCAAACAGATCCACCAACGCGACTTACCATCACTCGAATTAGAGATAAGTTTGAAGCCGATGGAACTGTTCAGAATGTCCACAAGAAGCGTTCCGGAAGACCACGGACATCGACAAGCCCCACAAAGCAAGAAAGAGTACTGGAAACGTATCACCAAAGTCCAAGAAAATCTGTGCGGCAAGCGAGTCGTGAGGTAGGAATTTCAGAATCGTCTGTCCAACGCATTTTGAAGCGCTGTCAATGGAAAAGTTACATTCCAAGATTAGTCCATGCTATTAATGAAGATGATGATCCGGACCGAAGAGTGGAGTATTGCGAGTGGTACTTGGCATGATGTGGATGTGGATTGGACGAAGGGGTTTCGTAGAATACCCTCCGCGTTCACCAGACCTCACACCACTAGACTTTTTTTATGGGGATACTTAAAAGACAAAGTCTACGCTATAAAACCTGCAACAGTCGCTGAATTGAGAGCAGCCATTGAACGAGAATGCACACAAATACCAAACGAAATGTTTCGTGATGTTGCGATTCCATTGCTTCGCGTTATCAGCAGTGCCTGGACCAGAACGGACGTCAGTTTGAAAACAAGCGTTGACAAAACAATTAAATAATGTCTGTAGATTCTATTACATTTTGAAAATGAAATGTATTTTAATAAACACTGCCTTTATAAGTATTTAAAGTGTGTATACATTTTTTTGGGACGCCCTGTAATATATATATATATATATATATATATATATATACACACACACACACACGAAGGTAATTCAATAAGTATCCGCACTTTTTATTTTCACAATTTTATTTTCACATCTGATAAATTATAAAAACATCACTGCTCAACATAGTCTCCCTGTTTCTCAATACACTTAGTCCAGCGATCTACAAGCTTCCTAATGCCAACACAAAAGAATGTTTCTGGCTGTGTGCGTAGCCAGTCATGCACCGCCTCCTTCAGGTCATCATCGCTTGGAATCGCTAACCTCTCAAAACGTCTTTTAGTGGTCCAAACAGGTAAAAATCCGAAGGTACCAGGTCTGGACTGTAGGCTGGATGGTCGAGAACTTTAAATTTAAGTTCTTGAAGGCATTTTCTAGTCTGTGCAGCGGTATGAGGGCGCGCATTGTCGTGTAACAGAATAACACCTTCCAACAATCTCTCGTTGCAAGGAAGTTCAAAGCGCAGCCGTCAACAGGTAAAGTTATGCTAACACTGTTTTGGGATACACGAGGCCCTATCCTTGAACATTATCTAGAGCGTGGAACTACAGTAACTAGTGCATCATATTGGACATGCTTCGGAATGAGTTAAAGCAAGCAATTCGCACAAAACGGAGAGGGAGATTGTCGGAAGGTGTTATTCTGTTACACGACAATGCGCGCCCTCATAACGCTGCACAGACTAGAAAATACCTTCAAGAACTTAAATTTGAAGTTCTCGACCATCCAGCCTACAGTCCAGACCTCGCACCTTCGGATTTTTACCTGTTTGAACCACTAAAAGACGCTTTGAGAGGTCAGCGATTCGAAGGCATTGATGACCTGAAGGAGGCGGTGCATGACTGGCTACGCACACAGCCAAAAACATTCTTTTGTGATGGTATTAGAAAGCTTGTAGATCGCTGGACTAAGTGTATTGAGAAACAGGGAGACTATGTTGAGAAGTGATGTGTTTATAATCTATCAGATGTGAAAATAAAATTGTGAAAATAAAAAGTGCGGATACTTATTGAATTACCCTCGTGTGTGTGTGTGTGTGTGTGTGTATTTATTTATTTGTCTTCCAAAGACAAAACTAGACCATCGCATTAGTATTTCATAATGACAGTGACAATAATGACAGTTTCTAGTTATTAGCCTATGCACGTAATCTAAATTCTAATTCTCCCCCCTTCCTCTGTGTGTGTGTGTGTGTGTGTGTGTGTGTGTGTGTGTGTGTGTTTCACAATTTTTAAAATAAACCTTATCAACAAGAGATTTGGAATACCCGGAGAGCAAACACTAAAACCATTTTAACTGATTTTGAAGCAAAATGATAATTATCCAATCAAAAACACATTAAGGGATCAAACTCAATTTTCACCTCGACACTCCGGGGTCAATGAAGGGCGTTGGAAAGTCGGGGGAATAGAGGGGTGCAGACTCACAAAGGCACCATTTATATAAAATAACAAATTCTCGGAGCTAATACCTCGTTAACTCCCCAAACGGAGTTAACCGTCTTATTCGGAAGCATTCAAACAATAACAGAAACGCGGAGCCAACACGTGACCCAGAGGGTAAGTAAATTCGGGTTAGGCGTCCACATTTCAATTGGGGTCTCCAAACCAAATTTCACGTACTGAGAAAATGACACGCTCGCATTTCCGTTTTGTCACCTACAAAGCGGTATATCTGTTTTAAAATAATAATTAGTAATGAGGGTCAGAAGCTGGCACAGCGTTCACACCCACTGATGCGGCTCACTGACTGTATTTCGAACAACAACAACAACACAACACCCTTTTTCAGTTCTACAATTACTTCAAAAAGTCTGACTAATTCTATTATTTTTACATAAACATTTATTGTTATTTCTGCATACATAATTTTTGTATATAAAAGTCAGTGAACACTTTTTCATAATATACACTCGTACATATATGGAATATCATCCATGAACACGCACAAACTTGCGTAATGCAAAACTGACTCCACCAAGATTCGAATCCAACATATCATGAGTAGAAGGCGAGGGTGCTGCTACCACCACGCTCTGATAAGTTAAAAGCTAGTCGAACTTTGTATATATTTCAACACCGCGAGGTGTTTTCTGTGCTAACCCATCTCCCCTGCACTCGAACCAATGACAGCATTTTATTCAAATCTCTGGTGTCACACTTGGGACCCACATGTGGAATTTTATACATATACTGTATGGGGATGCGACGTGTTTTATTATTATATTATTATTATTATTATCATTATTATTTACAAAAAAATGACCTATAGGGCCTACTAAAAAAAAAAAATAATAATAAAAATGTGGTTTTAAAAATGTTTTTTAAAAGTAATTTTATTCATCCCAACCCAAACAGTGCTAAAATACGTCAAAATCCCTCTTTTATCATATTTTACTGTTGAATATCAAAAGGAATTGATCATGATTAATTTTTAATATAAAATATGGAGATGTCTAAAATTAAATTCAAATGTGATTGAATACCTAATAACAAAACTAACCTCAAAAAGAGATCAAATAATGAAAAAAAAAAACCTCCTTTCGCCATATCCTACGGCCATATTAACTTACGATGATAATGATAATGATTTTAACTAATTTATTAATTTACAGTAATTTTTGACATTAATATAGCAATACAATATTTTAATATAACGTATCATGATATGGCTCTGATTTTATAATATTGCGCAATTTCCCGTCTCGCATTGAAAATAATGAAAATATTAAGTATCCTCTAGAAGTCGAGTCCAGACCAGGGGTTCTCAAACTTTTTGTCACTTCGTACCCTCTGGTTCATCAGACAATCAGTACTCCTGTCAGTAAGAATTCACATAAGATACAGAAATATCAATAATAAATGCTTTATTAAATGAATAAACAACAAACTACATATGTTAATAAAATTAGGGTAGCTATAATTCTTGAATTTTAGTGTGAGGGATGTGCCTCATGTGTGGAAACTAGTTTCTCAATTTCAGGTGGTGCTTGACGAGGAAACTCGAAGATCATGTTTCACGTTTAGTCGAGAGCGATATTTAGTTTTTATATTTAACAAAGCTGAAAATCCTTGTTCACGTAGATAAGTACTGGGAAACATTAGCAATGACTTCACCACCACATTAGCTACAGCAGGATAAGACTCGCTCATTTTGGACCAGAACTTAGCGGAAGATGAGTTTCAAATGCATCTCGGGCTGTAGAGTAGGGCGGCTCGTTTTTACACTTTTTTCGATATTTGATTCGGGGTAGTGCGGAAAAGTTGCGATTTGGAGAGAAAATAAAGTGTGTAAATTTTTTTTGATCTACGTCAATACCTTCCGGTGGCGGCGAGTCCTTAAAAATCGAAAAATAGGCCTAACGGGGTAGATTGGAAAATGGTTTTAAAGACTTACAAAATAAACAATAAAAATTTCAGCACAATCTGTTAATAACTTCCGGTGGCGTCTTAGCCGTTAAAATATCCAAAATATTGATTTAAAGCAAGTTTTAACAAGATGCTATACAAATGTTAATTCCGGTATATTTCTGTGCAAACAACCCTGAGAACACTATTATAGGCTTGAATAAATTAATAGCAGTCATTGAACAATGAACATTATATAAAATTATATAAAATTATATAAAATTTTTATGTGTTTTTAGGCCTATTTTTCGATTTTTAAGGACTCGCCGCCACCGGAAGGTATTGACGTAGATCAAAAAAATTTTACACACTTTATTTTCTCTCCAAATCGCAACTTTTCCGCACTACCCCCAATCAAATATCGAAAAAAGTGTAAAAACGAGCCGCCCTACTGTATAGTCATTCACCAACTCAATAAATTGATCCAGCGAGTCTTCTACGAGCGAGTGCACGTCAACGATGAATGGATTTCTTATCAATTTTAAATCCAATTCGTTCAATTCTGGAAAATATGACTGGAACTCCAGCAGCAGAGAGGAAATATGTGCCAACAGTAGCTGAGTCATATGAATTTTATCATTTTCCTCATTATTCTCAAGCATATCGCTAAGATGCTCAAACATACAAACGTTTCTGTCTTTCACTTTTGTTTCCCACAGTTTCAGTTTCATACTAAATGCTGCAAGTTTGTCCATAAAATTAATCACAGTGGTGGGTGTGCTGACCTTGAAGCGATTTGTTGTTCAACGTGTGTAGACGTAAGAATATGTCATTTAAGTGGGCTAGCTTCATGAGCCACTGGTTACCTGACTTTTTTTTTTGCCAAAATTTAAAGACTCTGTCTCGTTTGAAGAATTCAGTCAGCTCGTTTTTCAATGACTCAACTCTTACTACTATATTTCTCCGTGACAGCCAGCGTACCTCGGTGTGAAATAGCACTTCTTCATCTGCACCAAACTCCTTGCAAAGTAGGTGGAAGAGGCGAGTACTGAGGGCATTAGACTTGATAGCATTCACCATATGAACGACATCATCAAGAACTAATCTCAATTCTGGTGGGAATGTTTTAGATGCCAGAGCATATCGGTGAATCATGCAATGAAGATGCTTTGAATCGGGGCCCGCTTCCTTCACTTTTGCTAGAAATCTCGAATACTTGCCAAGCATCGCAGGTGCTCCATCCGTTGTGCAAGCATACACATTGTTCCAAGTCAGTCCCTAGGTTTTGAAAAATTTAGAGACCTCTAAGAAAATGTCTTCTCCTCTAGTAGTAGATTCGAGAGCATGACAAAACAGGAATTCTTCTTTGAAATCTCCGCCATTTATATACGTTTATATACCTTATATATCGTTAAATAAAAATTCTAGAAGTTTCTGGCAATGAGTGGAATAAACGTTTTCAATTTTTTTTAGAATATTCACTTGAATTATGTCGAAATAAATATACATAGCGTAAATTTTGTCCACTCCTTCCCGTACCCCAGTTTGAGAACCTCTGGTCTAGACCATAGGTTCCCAACCGGTGGGCCACAACTAATGTTTGTAATGCTTCAAAATAAGTCAGATATATTACAAAAAGTATCCTTATATCCTATATTCCACCAACATTTATGACCATCAAAACTGGACTATCATAGTAAAAAGGTTGGGAACCACTGCTCTAGACTATACTATTAGGGCAAGAGGTCACCCGTAATTGGCGGACCGCCCGGAATAAACCTGATTAACCTATATAGGATGTACTTTAAATACAGCCACACACTGACATTTCGAAATAAGGAAAATTAAACTTCATCTATTCTTAGTGTAAAGTTTTCATTCGGTCAATTTAGTTTTCATTCCATTATTCGGTAAAATAATGCCAATGTCGGCTCCATTACGAAAACACTCCGACAAAGAAAACAAAAGTGTGGGCAGTAGCCAGTAGACACTGTTAAAGATACGAAAACGTTGTTATTAGCATTTGTGAAAAAATGTTCGTTTTCCATAATTTCGTTTTTGGGCCAAAACTTTTTTTTTTTTTTTTTTTTTTAAAGCTAAGAGTGTGTTTGTTTCCCTCGGTAAATCTCGGCATGTTGCTAATTTTTATTGTTGTAGCCGAATTGTTAGCGCCCGTTTTTCAGAGTCAGAGGGCCTCGGGGGTTCCAATCGTGATATAGGATAAATTTTGTATGTACAAAAATCCGCAGTTATGCTGTAATCCTGTAATCATAGACGTTTATCGGCTTTAAGTAAAATAGTGAAGTATTATCGTTACACAACTCCGTTCATGACCTTCATAATACCTTTAGGTTATAAACCTTTATGAGAAATATCGAGTATCTGTGAGTTATTATGATAAAAAGACACCCGTGTGTGTCATTTAAAAAAAAAAATTAAAATATAGCAAAAACCTTATTAAGTAGTGAAAAGCTAATGCATAGCGACATGCCAAAAAATTAGAATATCTTGTCAGGTGTTACAAAAAACAGAATAAATTAATTATGTTTATTGAGTACTACCAATATATGAAACCTTTATCAAAGACTTTTTAACTCTGCGTCTTTGTATTTAGTTGGTCCACCTTTAGCCCTGATTACGGCCTCCAATCGACGTGGCATCGAGTCGACAAGCCTCTTGCATTCTTCCGTAGTTATCGACTATCAGGTTGTCAGCAAACGCCTCTTCAATTCACTAAGTGTTCCTGGTTTATGCTTTTGGACCTTTTGCTTAGTAATATTCCAAAGATTTTATATCGGATTAATATCGAGAGAATTAGCTGGCCATGGTAGTATTTCAATTTCATGAGCATCAAACTACGTAGATACTGCACGAGCAGAAGTTGCTGGAGCCAGGTTATGTTGAAAAATAAATGGTTCGTCTCCATACAGCTGTTCTGCAGACTCCAGCGTGAAGTATTCTAAGATTTCTTGATAAAAGTAACTATTGACAGTTCTATTTACAAATACAAGTGACTTCACACCATTTGCATTCACGCAACCTCACACGAACACTCGCCGTAAATCTGACCGATCGCTTCAGGCAGCTTTCGTGATACATTTCAGACTTTCTTCGCCAAACTCGCGGACCCCCGTCACCAAATGAGAGACAAAATTTTGATTCATCTGAAAAAAGCACTTTTTGCCACTCATTTGCCATACAACTCTTTCTTTGCACCAGGATAGTCGTCTTCTCTTTTGCTTCGCATTTAACATCGTCTTCGGCTTTCGGTTTTCGTGACGGAAATCCTATTTCATGAAGGTGGCTTAACGTTGTTTGTTTGGAAGCTCGAGTTCCAGACTTTGCCCACATCGTTTGAAGCACTGAAGACGATGCAAATCTGTTCGTGAGTGCAATATTCTTCAATCTTCTATCTTCACGCTCAGTAATAAGGGGCTTTCTCCCACAGTTCGATCGTATCCTGGTAGCTGCAGATTCATTTTAGATTGTTGCAAGATTTTTGAAACGTGGACTGGCTACATGACACACCATTAGCAATATGTGTCTGCTGTCGTTCGGATTTTTTTGAACTCGAGAGTCGTTCGCTTCTGTCCCTCTGTTATGTCACGTTTTTCTGCCCATGTCGTGTAGCTAAATAACTTTATGATCCTGTCAATCATCTGAAATTACTTTCGCGCCTGCTAAAATAGAACCTTCTGGAAATCATAACTATATAAATAGCAACATACAGGGTGTCCCGTAAGTCTGGACCCATAGGGAAAAATAATAAAATTACAAAATAGTCCAAAAATTTATTACATAATCTGTTCAAAGTGTCCGCCGTTGTGTCGCACACATAGTTGAAGACGCAATCTCCACTGCGACAGCACTTTCTGAATCACAGTCGCAGAAATTTCTTGACACGCCTCCACAATGCGTGCTTTAAGGTGGAAAATGTTCTGCAAGTTTGACCTCGTACACTTTGGCTTTCAAGTGGCCCCACAAATAAAAATCATAATAAAAAATAATAAAAAATAATAATAATAAAATAATAATAATAACATAAAAAAATATATTATAAATCCCTATGGGTCCAGACTTACGGGACACCCTGTATATTGCCAGACATTCCATTTGTGACGAGATATTCTAATATTTTGGCATATCGTTCTGCGTTAACTTTTCACTATTTAGTAAGGTTTTTTATATATTTTAATTTTTTTTCAGAAGTGGCACACAGGGGCGTCTTTTTATCATAATGACGTCACAGACATTCGATTTTCCTCATGAAGGTGTATAACAAAGATATTATGAAGATCATGAGCGCATTTGAAACAGTATTCTATTTTTCTGGTTCGGAGTTGTGTGTATATAATAATAATAATAATAATAATAATTTCAGCAAACTATTGACTTATGTCGTGCATGTATGAAATGAGGCATCTCAAACATTTGCTCACTGTTTATACAAATACAAACAATAAACCATAATTAATCTATTATAATCGCTAATTACACCTGTAATTACTATAATTACTGTATGCATTCCAAAAACGAAACGATGCAAACATGTTTCAAATACATGACGAATACAAAGTGATTTATACAGTCATGCAACCCTAAACAATTATGTAATCATCTTTGGGTTGCGTGACTTTACGATCACTTTGTTGTTGTTGTTGTTAATAATAATAATAATAATAATAATAATAATAAATAATATTAATATTATTATATATTTACAAAACATCACCGCCTGAGAAGGAGGCTTAAAAAAAGTTCGTGCAAAATGTGTTACAAATTTGTATATAACAATATGATATGTCTTCCCCCACCCGAACCCCACTATT
Organism: Bathynomus jamesi; assembly: GCA_023014485.1. NCBI lineage: Eukaryota > Metazoa > Arthropoda > Malacostraca > Isopoda > Cirolanidae > Bathynomus > Bathynomus jamesi. The sequence continues at coordinate 221,917 of JAJOZX010005187.1, forward strand.
TGGACAATAGTGGATTTAATTTTCCGAGAAGAGTTCCTTGTTCCATGCACGGTTTGTCTGTAATATAAAAGTTTCTCAGGGGACCATTCTGGATTGAAATAAATGAATAAATAAATAAATTAAATAAATATTATGGAAGGTTTGCAGTGTGAAGATTACACCCACCAAGGTTGTTTTTTCTTTTTTACGGAGTTAGACAATCTCGATATGGGCACGATTTGTAGCCCAACGTATATCCAATCTGTATACAGCACTCTACATCTTGGCAAGTGTTTGTCAACAAGTCAAGATGTCCGTCTACTTGCCGTCGCAAAACGTGTATGCTTACATAATTTTAAGAAATATATATTTTTATTTATTCCGACTTTTGTCGTACACCCTGTATATACAAAACGTTTCAATTATAGAAGGTGACATAGGGAACGCTTCAGCGTAAAATTTAAACTGAGGACGAAGCTAATGCATTTTTTGAGACTTCAATAAAAAAGTTTCACATCGCTATAATGAAGAGTCGCGATAAAAACAGATTTACCAACGTATTATAGGCTCATAATTCGATCATTTTCAATTTTATTTCTGAACTATTCTCTTCTCCCTCATCTTACAAATTTATGATTAATTTTCGCTTTTGGAGGCAGTTTCGCGAAGGGGAGCGTCAAATTTATTGGAAAAAGGTTTTTCCTCGAGTAACTTCAACGACATTACGAGAGAAAGACTGTGAACTAAGGATAGGTCTGAACAGTCCCTGAGGAGTTCAGGATTACGGCGGCGTAAAACATGAAATTAAGCGGATGAAAATTAATACAGAGCTCTCGACTTAAGCCAGAATCTAGAACACAATTTGAAGTACGTTATAAAGCATGTTCAAAGTAATGCAGTTTCAAACGCTGCAATATGGAACTAATGGGTATTTAAAAACATCAGCCATACTCGTTCCTTATGGGTATAATATAAGTTTTAATGAGATTCGATCTATAAAAATAAAGCCTCACAAATTAATTAGTATTTTTTTGTTTATGTTTTCCGATATTCTATTATTTTCAAGGGAAAAAAAATCCTAATAATTAACTTGGACTTTTTCTAAATTTTATTTTTATCGGCGAATTTTTTTCCAAAACTGTATTATATCTTTCAGCAAGAGGAATCAACGGATAAGGTTTCGAATAGTTTAGTCCCCTTAAAGTCAGATGACGGAGGGGACTTACAGCTTTACCAAGGAAAACCCAGAGAAACGCCTTCATCGCCGAAATTTGATGCTCAAGAGGAGATTCGAACCATGGGTAGGCTGACCATATTTCCTTGAGACAAAAACGGGACATTGGGATGGCAAAAAAGGGACGGGGGTTATGTAATATTCTGTATTCATGAAAAAGTAAGTACATAAACATATTGACCTTACAATTATTCTTCAGTGACAGAACCCATACAAAAACCCATACAAAACGGTACTGTCCCGTTCAAAACGGTACGTATGGTCAGCCTAACCATGGGTCTTCTGATTAATAACCTGGCATGCTACCACTACAATGTCATGGCGAGTGCAATAGTTTCAATGCGAGACTTCGATGAATTATGCTCACTGATAACTGGCACAACTATTTAATCATACAGTGTTTATCTACTTAGTGAAAAATCCATAAATTATTTACATAACAAACATTCCTGAAATGTGAACTGTGAAATAGAGAAAAACGAGAAAAAAGTTCACACACACACACACTTTACGAAAAAATAGTTTGATGCGAGGCAATCCGTTCAACTTCAAATGCTAAAATTCGGTTCAATGACCCCATTTTTCCAGATAAGAGTTAAGTGGTCCATCGGACTTTAAATTATTGATATGCGCTCTGACTTATTACTTTGATTTCATACGTGAAATGTTCAAAAGGAAGGTAAATGGGTGCATTACAAACGTTTAAAATTCCGACTCTACTTGGCGGCATTTCAAACATAGAGACACCGAGCGAGGTGGAAGTAGCGGAGTAATTTTACAAAATAATTACAAAACCGTCGAAACTGGAAAGTGGTGAACCGACAGAATTTGAGCAAAAAATATACGTTATAACTACGTGCTTTCATCAACCAGACAAAACAGGTTATGTAACTTGATACATGTTACTCTGAGTGCGGTGCGCATCTCTCTCTCATATATATATATATATATATTACTGTGTGTGTGTGTGTGTGTGTGTGTGTGTGTGTGTGTGTATAATTTCAGTGGGCAGAGCCAGAAACTGGCAAAACACTGAGGCCAGACTAAGGTAGCCTATTCCGCTAACTCTTGTATTATTATAAGTATTACCAGCACCATCGGGAATGAAACTCCCGACCGCAGTGTCATCTCTTCGTTTATAAGGAAACTGTGTACACATTGAGCTACGGCGATGGTATATACAGGGTGTCCCAGAAGTTTGGACTCATAGGGAAACTAGACATTATATTTTTAAAGTGAAATGAACACATTCTACTGTAAGTTTTACATATTTCAGGAAAGAAAGTACCCTGATGCCTCAGTATACCAATCAAGAGAAGGTAGAACTGGTATTGTTACATGTTTCGGGAAAAAGATAAGAGGGTCATGTCAATTACTTCACGAACATGCCTCCCTCTGGCTTTTTCCGGAAACGTGTAGCAATACCAGTTCCACCTTCTCTTGATTGGTACACTGAGCCATCAGGGTATTTTCTTTCCTGAAATATGTAAAACTTACATTAGAAATGCGTTTGTTTCACTTTAAAAATATAATGTCTATTTTCCCTACGAGTTCAGATTTCTGGGACACTGTATATAAAACGTCCCAAAACGGGATACATCGTAGCCAGCGTTCTAACACCCCTTCCCGTTGATCAGCGAGGTTAAGTGACAATGGGTCTGGAGAGTAGTTAGATTGGGAGCCCGTCTTTGGCGTCCATATTATGGAGTGACCCGTGGTTCGGATTTCACGTAAAGCTGTAGATCCCCTCCATCGTATAACCTGAGATGGTGCGAAGGAGGTTTAAAAAAACCATCATTACAACGTCTCAAAATCTGACATATCAAAAAAAAAAAAAAAAAAAAAAAAAAAATAATAATAATAATAATAATAATAATAATAATAATAATAACCGTTAATAAGCTAAAATGGAAAATAGAATATTTAATAAACTTCACTTTAAAAAGTTTACAAGAGCAAACAAACGCCATAAAAGGCAAGAAATAGTTCGTCGAGAACTCACGAAAGAGAACTTTTGGGTCCGTTCACAAACACTGTAGATTTGGTTTCCAAAGTTAACCACTTTACTCCTTTGATGTACTTAAAGTGGTAACTTGTGTGATCTTCAACTTCGGGATGAGAAACATGAATAATACACGGGGAGGGTGGGGGGGTTAAATGGGTTTACTGCTGGGAAGGTTATTATTTTTTTGGAAAATGAAAATTTTCAACAATCATATAACTAAAAATTAAAATCCATCAAAATAATTAACATTATATGCCATATTAAAGAGAAAAGCCCCATTTATCCGAATCTGAAATAATATTTAGGCTAAGTCCTGTAGAAAAAAAGGTTTTGACCATTATCCGACTCTTAACTTTTTTTTTTTATACCAAAAATACGCCATTTTTACCTATAATTTTTCAGTGCCCGATATGTAATCATTATTTTTTGTTATTTAGTAATAATGTAATGTAACTCTTAAGTAATAAAATGGAGTATTTTTAAACTATCTGTATTTCATTTCCAGATCTCATATGATATCTATGAGGAAGACGAGAAGTTGGAATTGTTATGACCATCGCGAAATTTCGTGTCATTTTCTCAGCAAGCACCGATGATTTAATTTTCACCATTTTGAAAATAACTTCTGTTTCTTTCTTTGTAGTATACAAAAGGATATCTTTGGTTTCAGAAATTTTTTGTATTGCTTACAACAGTTTGGGGAAAATGACACATACGGTCGCAAATTCGCGTGACGGTCGCAACATTCGCGTGACGGTCGCAACATTCGTGACGGCGCAACATTCGCGTGACGGTCGCAACATTCGCGTGACGGTCGCAACATTCGCGTGACGGTCGCAACATTCGTGACGGTCGCAACATTCGCGTGACGGTCGCAACATTCGCGTGACGGTCGCAACATTCGTGACGGTCGCAACATTCGCGTGACGGTCGCAACATTCGCGTGACGGTCGCAACATTCGCGTGACGGTCGCAACATTCGTGACGGTCGCAACATTCGCGTGACGGTCGCAACATTCGCGTGACGGTCGCAACATTCGTGACGGTCGCAACATTCGCGTGACGGTCGCAACATTCGCGTGACGGTCGCAACATTCGCGTGACGGTCGCAACATTCGCGTGACGGTTCGCAACATTCGCGTGACGGTCGCAACATTCGTGACGGTCGCAACATTCGCGTGACGGTCGCAACATTCGCGTGACGGTCGCAACATTCGCGTGACGGTCGCAACATTCGCGTGACGGTCGCAACATTCGCGTGACGGTCGCAACATTCGCGTGACGGTCGCAACATTCGCACGATGTTGCGACCGTCACGGCTATTTCCCGCATTTCTAATGGCATTTTAGCGCGCGTGACACTATACATAATTATCAATTATTTTTTGTCCTCTCCAGATTGCATTAACCCTAGAATGCATAACCCGGATAAATATAACACCCGGCGGCCTCAGAGGCCCGGGTTATGCATTCTAGGATTAAAGTAATTTTTACTTAAAATTATCATAATTTATATAAAATGTGCTTCCTAAAAAGCGCTCACTCTCGGGTCATTTCAAAGTGACGGTCGCAACATTTGGAGCAATTGTTTAGTAAACATTCAACTAAAAAAGTATTAGTATGAAAAGTAGGGCAAACTGCTACGAAGCATTGTGTTGTATGCCCTCATGTACAGGGTGTCCACAATGTCTTGTCACCCCAGTAAAATACTAACTGATTTTCTTTTCTTTCAGATCCATTTGAAATGTGTGACAGCAGCAATTATACGACTGAACAACGCATATTGGTTAGTATCTGGGTCCATGAGCGACCACGTAATGGCAAAACCATTGATACTTCGGATGAACTTATGGTCAGGATCACGAATGCAATTCAGTAAATCGTTCAACAACTACAAAATGTTTACAGATCTTTGGAAAACCGGACTGAACGATGTATCGAGAAAGATGGCAGTTATGTTGAGGCCTAAAAATTTGTAGTGTCTTAAAAACTTTAATTATTCTTTCACATGTCGCTCGCAATTTGCTTCTATCATCCGTACATAAACGGTTAGTAGAGTTTAATTTTGCAAAAAGATTTCGTAATCACCCTGTACGGTACATCATCTAAATACGCTTTTTTCCAAATTAGCTTTCTTGAATTATCACAAAAAGCAAATTCAAATTTTATTTTGCCTGCAGACATGAATTTGGGTTATTTATTTATAATTTCTATTTATTCAGAATTTTCCATACGATTATAATTCATGCGTCAAAAATTATATTTTATAATTTTTTTTTATTATTATTATTATAGTTTGTGAAAAAAAATTTCATAAGTTTCGAGTGACCGCCATTAAATCAATGAAATGAGAAGTGAAAGTACAAGGCAATTCCGAACGCTTTCATCTTTTACAAGATTGATAATATCCCTTCATTCCCATTTGATTTTGGAATAAAATTACGAACAAAAAAATATATATATATATATAATGCGAGGAGCCGAGCAAACCGCAAAACCATCATTCAGCCTTCCAATATAATAAGTAATCACATTGCCATTACATGCATACCCGTACGTGCTGATTCCAGCAACTAATATATATATATATATATATATATATATATATATATATATATATATATATATATATATATATTGACGCATCAGTAAATAATGTCTTGCTGACGACTGACAAAGGTTATTTGACACTCAAAAGAGCTCAGAATAATTAAAAATTCTCATATAAATTCCTTCCTTCTCAACTTTAAATTTATTAGCGGAAGTTCCATAACATCACATTTTCCAACAACCAATTTGTTGGCACAAAGCCAAACCCAAAACCCAACCAGGAAATATCAATAAGAAATTTTATATATATGCTGCAAATCCACAAGGAAAAAGAAAAACGATTCCAAGGCCTTTCGTGTATTCAGAGCTACACCTCGTCAGGGAATCACTCTGTAGCTCTGAATACACGAAAGGCCTTGAAATCGTTTTTCTTTTTCCTTGTGGGTTTGCAACATTCATTCATTTCACGTGTTTAATTGTGAAATTCATCCCATATATATATATATATATATATATAATATATATATATATATAAAATATATATATATATATATATATATATATTAGGGTGTGACAGTTGCCCCAACTTTGTCCTACAATGCTGTTCAAAATTTTGTGTTGCATATTGACATAAAAAATACCCACGTGCAATTTTTTGAAGATTCATGCATATTCGAGTGAGCACCAGCAATTTGAAAAATAGCGATTTTGCTTATACGGCATACGCGCCTATATATGAGATTACACAACCATCATAAGGGATATTAACACAAATCATTTGCCTGTCTTAATTAAAAGCTGTTATCACTAACACAAAAAAGTTAATCATTCTTATTCTCTCATGGTACATTAAGGGGTTTTATCATATTCACAAGGTATTATTTCTCTAGAGCAAGAAACCATGATTTCTGTTCGGAAACAGATGATCGTTTGCGCTGATTAGGAACGCGGAGTCTGTCATTTTCAACTACTTGAAGGACTTCTTGAAAGCGTTCCTCATCCCTGGCAACATTAAGAAAGTCATGGCAAAGTTTTACACCACGCTCTGCAGCCTCATTGACGACCTGAAGCTTGTCCACAACCCGTTTCATGTTCAGGTAGTCGTCATGATCCGCCATTCACTGGCTGGACTGTGGAGAAACTGATAGGGCATGCCTAAAATGGTGAAGAACCGGCTTGAGTCAGGCCAATTAGGTCCACCAGGGCAGTGCCACTTTCTGGGACAGGGGGAAGATATGGCTTTCCATAGCCCCCATGATTGACCCCACTCTCTTAGTAACTTCAGTGCCTTCATGGCAAAGAAGGGCCTTCCTCATCTCCTCTTTTGTCCTTTCTTGTACTTGGGACGAGAACAAAGCCAGTGGGGCCAACTCCTCAGTTAGGTACCAAGTGTGTCTACGAGTGCCACACGTGCTTTGTCAACTATTGTGGCGTCATATGGGGCAAATTCAGCCAAGGTTTCGACCAAATTCAAGTCATTCAGTGGCGCACTTGCTGGAACGGGCAAACAATCCACCATGGGACATAAACAGCGACTGTGAACACAGCAAACCGTTCTAACTTGCTGATTTGACTTTTAGTCACAACCTCGGCTTTGGGAAACTGCTCTTTGATCTGGCCTGACAAAAGAACAATCTTGAGGGTATAGAGCAGTTTAGCCATCCACCTTGCTTTGTGAAGTGCGCCGGGGTAGACCATTGTGAAAGTTCACTGGCTCGGATCCTTTAGTTACAAGCAGCAGACAAAGCTCTACCAGCTCCTTGTAGTCGCCACGTGTAAATGGTTGGGCTAGAGATTCACGGAAGAAGTCAGCCATCTCCTGCTGGCGCTCCTCAAACACTCCAGGCATTGCGGGGTAGTAGTATTTCTTTTTTTCATTGTACGCCAGTTGAGAAATGGTTCTTGAACCTAGAAATGCAATTATTGGGATTATTGTATTTCGTACTAATCTATAATATTGTTTTAGGGGTATTAAGATTGATATGATCGATCATTTGCTTGGTGTTAGTATATCTTATAAGTCTAATAAAAGAAATTCCACTAAATTGTTCATTAGATAATAATATTCCTTGTTATTTTGTAAAGCTTATGACTCACCTCTGGAAAACCATTATGTTTGGACTTGAAGAGCCCTCCACTTTCAAGCAATCCCAGCAAACACCTAGGATGACTTCGCCCACATGCCTGCGACAGGCGCACCAGAATACGGCACGCTCTAATTCCTTTTGGAGGGAGACGCAAGCAGCTGTTTTTTGTCCTGAAAAAAAAATGTAATTGTAGTTTAAGGCCACCATTTCAGGCATGCTTTTTGCAGATTTCTGTTAAATCATTCACTGTATTTTGGTATTAATGTCGTGATAAATTCACGCTGATGTTTGAAATAGGTTTACCTGTATTGGATGAAGTTTGTCGAAAACCATACCAACGACATTCTGTTCACACTCCCAATCGACCAGAAGTTGTTTGGTTGCTGTTGATATCAAGTCTCCTTGAACCAGGCCAGCTTTTTGAGTCAAATGCAGAAGAGGTGGGACTCCAAGAAGCTTTGTGCCATTGACACCAGACACAAGAATGGCAGGCGGTCATCAGTGCCTTTGGAATCCAGCGTGTCCATAAGTTTACCATCCCAGTGCACCAGTACTTTGTCTGATGGTTGCCATTCATCCATGATTTTTAAACTTATTTCTGACACGATGGAAGCTCGGTATCGGTGGGCCGTCCTTGCATTTAGACTCAGCTTTGATGTATCTCCACCACATGCAGATACAAGGGAGTACACAATTGCACTCAGCTGGGTCGGCGAGATGATGTTTCGAACACTGCATGAAACAAGTTCTGCCGACTTCAGAATATCATGGGGCACAAAAATTGAAACTCCCTCTTTCACTGTTCTCCGATGTTTCTCTTTGGTTCAGCAGTGCTGGCCTCATCAATGTCATCGTCCTCATCAGAGCTAATAGGTGAATCAATATCAGCCTGTACATTCTCAGCATGATCACATTGCTCTCTCTCTTGTCGCTTCTCTTCTCGCATCTGCCTTTTCTGTCGCTTCTGAACCTTTTCTGTGAGTACTTTGTTTACCCCAGAGTAGGTAGCTACTCTGTCACTTAGCATGCTTTTCATAAAGAGTATGTCAGTATCGATGGCATCTTGTTCGGCCTGAGTTTTCCCCTTTTTCGCAGCGCCATGTCTTTCAACACTGTGTTCTTATAAAATTTCATCGTCAGGCTCAATTCTGATTTAAACTTCATAATTCCAGGATCATCAGCCCGTCTTCTATCCTCATTCTTTTTCATAAGCATCATGTAGTCTTTGTCATAGTAAGTTTTAATCACTCGGCCAATATTGTTCCTGCCTGTAATGGTCGGGACATTCGCCTTCTGGTAATGCAAAAGCACATTGTCAATGGTGGCAGATAAAGCCTGGTCCCAATGCATATCCCGAAGGTTTGCTAACAGACATAGTAAGACCTGCCTATTAGTTGGCAGTTTGCAGCCCTTTATTTCCTTTTCTTCTTCTCGGGGTACGGTGCCCAATAACATTCTGACATACTCATCATCTTGCCGTGTATCCATGATTAAATTCTCTATTCACAACATCAAATCACTGTCAAGGGAAAAGAAAAGAGCATCATTAAAATTAAATGCAATAAAATAATACGTGGAAAATTTGTGGGTCAGCGTTCCAGACCCGGAAATGAAAATCTGATAAAATGTGCTATTTTCACACTTATTTATGAAGTTCATAAGCTGAAATAGCAATACTTGCTGGTACGACGGTGCTAGCTCAAACATGCACCGATCTCCAAGAAAATTTACAGGGGTGTTTCCTAGATAAATACACAACACTAAAACTTTGAACAGCATTGTAGGACCATTTTTTGATTTTTGGAGGGCAACGGTCACACCCTAATATATATATACAGGGCGTCCCAAAAAAATGTATACACACTTTAACAGCTGATAGCTCAATTGATGTTTCTTTCTTTCCAAGTTAAACCCATTAGAATTAATAATGGCAGTCAGACTAAGCTTTGAACAAAGGAAATTCATTCTAAAATGCTACTGGAAGTGTGAAAACGCAGTTGAAGTGCAAAGACAGTTTAGGAGGGAGTTTCAAACAGATCCACCAACGCGACTTACCATCACTCGAATTAGAGATAAGTTTGAAGCCGATGGAACTGTTCAGAATGTCCACAAGAAGCGTTCCGGAAGACCACGGACATCGACAAGCCCCACAAAGCAAGAAAGAGTACTGGAAACGTATCACCAAAGTCCAAGAAAATCTGTGCGGCAAGCGAGTCGTGAGGTAGGAATTTCAGAATCGTCTGTCCAACGCATTTTGAAGCGCTGTCAATGGAAAAGTTACATTCCAAGATTAGTCCATGCTATTAATGAAGATGATCCGGACCGAAGAGTGGAGTATTGCGAGTGGTACTTGGCACGATGTGGATGTGGATTGGACGAAGGGGTTTCGTAGAATACCCTCCGCGTTCACCAGACCTCACATCACTAGACTTTTTTTATGGGGATACTTAAAAGACAAAGTCTACGCTATAAAACCTGCAACAGTCGCTGAATTGAGAGCAGCCATTGAACGAGAATGCACACAAATACCAACGAAATGTTTCGTGATGTTTGCGATTCCATTGCTTCGCGTTATCAGCAGTGCCTGGACCAGAACGGACGTCAGTTTGAAAACAGGCGTTGACAAAACAATTAAATAATGTCTGTAGATTCTATTACATTTTGAAAATGAAATGTATTTTAATAAACACTGCCTTTATAATTATTTAAAGTGTGTATACATTTTTTTGGGACGCCCCATAAACAAGCCATTTGAATTTATATTGAAGGTCGGCCAAAGTGCTAAAAGTGTCTTTTATATATATATATATATATATATATATATATATATATGTATGTATATATATTTGTTTTTTTATTTGCCTTTATTTCTTTATGATTATTTAGGCTGTGACATATATATCACTAAGGCACTATTTGGTAATTAATTTTTTCTCAATTTATATTTATATTTATTTTTATTTCTTTATTTTTTTGTGACCTGTTTCATAAACTATAAATGTTTGCTCCTCCACAATTTTTTCTATGCTTACTATATATAGTATATGTATATGTATATATATATATATATATATATATATGTATATATATATATATGAATATGTATGTATGTATGTTTATTTTTGTAACCTATATATTGCCTTGATCTGTCCTTTCACTCCAGTGTTCCTGAGGATGTCATTAGACGAAAGCGCTTGAGCACCCCTTTGTGTTTCTTTTTTCCTTCGTGGTTTTATTCATCATATATATATATATATATATATATATATATATATATATAATATATATATATATATATATATATTATATATATATTATATATATATATATATAGGGTGACGCAAGTCAAAGGAACCAGAGAGCATGGCTCTTTTCCTTTCTATGGCTGCCACTTTTTAAAAAAAATTACTTTTTTTTCAGTTAAAAAATTTATAATTTATTCAATGATGACTTTGACTCCTGTCTTTTGCGCCACCCAGTATATAAAAACCGATTCGCCTCTATTTAAAAGGGCATATCTCGGCGGAAAAACAAAGAAAAAGTGAGAGGAAAGACAGAGGAAAAAGAAAGGGTGGAGGGGACAGTCGAAGTGGAAAAAGACCAAGGATGAAAAGGACTGCAGGGTCGAGCCCCATCATCCTTGGGTGCTAGGGCCGGGAGGGCGCACGTGAAATCTCCTGAAACAAGCACGTACAAACGAGCACAAAGAGCACTCAAGAGCACGAGCTTGGAACCCCCTTGCGGGGATATATATATATATATATATGATAAGTTTAACTGGCAGGATATAAATCGCATAACGCAGTATAGTATGCTTGTCAATATAAAAGATAAGTCAAATAACAATATATTTAAAAACAAACAAATTGAAAATTATGACTGAAGGAGATAAACCTAAGACACGTACTGAAAAAAGTAATAACAGAAAAAAACTACCCACTGCTAAGATTACGAGAATAATGATAATGACAATAATGCAGTTAATTGGTAGGAGGACACATTCCCCAACCTATTAAAAAGGTACAGTATCCATTAAGGTAATGAACGATACAACCAATTGGACACTAACTTTAAAAACAAAAAACGAAAAAAGACTACAGTAACAAAGAAATAACAATGATACACGTAAAGAGACGAGAAATAAATAATAATAATAATAATAATAATAATAATAATAGCAGTTTCATAAAAACAAAAAGTACATGTAATGGGATGGCTAATGCAGGATTCTTACCTCAGGGAGACTCGGAACGTTGCGGTTCGCGAACATTTGAGAGGCTGAGCATCTTGGAGTAACTTATGTAACAGTCTACAGGAGCTGTTGTAAAACAAATTGAGGGTTCTGCAGGAGCCTTTTTTCATAATTAACCCAGAGTTTCTGCCCATAAATATTGGTGCAAAAAGTACGAAAAGGAGTGTCTTTAGCTTCGCTTGTACAGAATTTGAAGTTCCTTATAATCATGTTTGCCTTAGCACAGTAACTTCGATATTGTTTCTTTATGTCTGAGTCATCACTCAAGAAGTTGGTGATAGTTTTAAATTCTTGTACCCACTCTATTGGTTCGTCTATCAATTTGAAAATAATATTAACTCTTTGGTTTAAGCCTTTGGGATGGAATTGCATAATCTTAGTTTTAGTAACAAAAATTAATGTCATGATTCTAAGAATATGATTCATAAATTTTTATAAGACGATCCAGACCTTAACACCGACGGGCATATTAACACCATATCATCGGCATAGACCAAGTTATATATATATATATATATACCGACAGCTTTAAATGATGCCTAGACTAACTTGGAACTATAGTTGCATTATATTCTACTTGCATGCGTAAACGAAGTTAACATAATGCACTTCCTCCTTGGTATGGTGTAAAAAAAACCTTTATATGCGAGCTAAGATTAAACCAAACATAGGGATTTCAACCGCATATTCCTATTAAATAATACGCAGTTGCATGAGAAGATTACAACTGACGAGAATTGGTTCACGTAAGTATGAGCTATGGACGAGGAACATCATCTGTTAGTAACTTTGAAACGTCGTCTCTTCGTAATCATGGTTGTAGATGTCGACATTCATTGGATGATAAAATTTCTCAAACCTCTTTCTTCAACTACGTAATAATAAAGGAAACTTCTTATTCCAAGAATCAACGTTTATAAAGGAAAAGTAAACCCAATTTAAATACTGAACTGCTAAAATGGATTCAACTTTTATTCCTTTAGACATTATTTCAAACTTAAACTTTATGAACAAATTATAAAATAGCATTTTGTTAACTTTTCTAAACTTTTCTTCTTTGATCTTAAATTGTTTTTAATCCTGAAAATTATTTTAAAATGATATATATATATATATATATATATACAAGGTACCAGCAGAAAACATAAATAATCCAAAATATTTCTACACGTTTGCCAAGAGGAAAATGCAGTGTAAGGAGAGTATTGGTCCGTTGATAGACAGGGAGGCCAAATACACAAATGACCCGAAAAAAATGAGCGAACTGCTTACGAAACAATTTAACTCTGTGTTTAGCACCCTCAAGTCCGAGATGGAAGTAGAAAACTCAGACGAATTTTTCGACACATACAAATCAGTCAATAACAAATTCCGGCACAATAGACTTACAGTTCTCGGAAAATGTAATTAAGGCTTTATCACAGATGCGAGACAATTCAGCGCCAGGGCCAGACACATGGAGTGCCTCGTTTCTGAAGAAATGTAAAGAGAGTATTGCCAAACCGCTATACTTACTATGGAGGAAATCACTCGACACAGGACAAATTCCACTGCCATTAAAGAAAGCGAACATTGCTCCCTATTTAAGGTGGTAACAGAGCAATGCCCAAGAATTATCGGCCAGTGGCTCTCACCTCATCTTATAAAGTGCTTTGAACGTATAATTAGAGACAAAACTATCTACTACCTACAAGAAAAGGACTTATACAACCCAAATCAACATGGCTTCTGGGGTGGAAGATCACGCCCTTCATAGTTATTAAACCACCAGGAGAAAATATTGGAAACATTGTGTCGAGGACAAAACATAGATGTAATATATACTGACCATGGAATAATAGCAGCACACAAACTTAACCCTTTACTGTCCGAATTTTTTGTAGGGTTGTTATGAGAGCGTGTATTTGATAGGTTACAAATTCGTCCGTTTGGGCAGTAAAGGGTTAAGAATACAGGAATTACTGAAAAGCTAGGAAGATGGATTTTTAATTTCTTGACGCATAGAACACAAAGAGCGGTAGTAAACGGAGTCAAATCGAAAGTCGTGAGCTCTGTCCCACAAGGGACAATATTAGTTCCCTTGCTGTTCGTAATAATGATTGCAGATATTGATACAGATATTAAGGACAGTATTGCATCATGTTTTGCAGATGAGACAAAGATATGCAAGGAAATATTGAACGAAGGTGACATAGGAAAATTAGGAAACGACATTGAAACATTATTCAAGTGTGCAGAAGACAACAATATGAAGTTCAACGAAGAAAAATTCCAACTTCGAAGGTATGGTAATAACAAGAAGCTGCAGAATGAAAGGTACAAAACTCTGCAAGCCAAACAGGTAACACCAAGTCCACAAGTCAGGGATCTTGGCGTAATAATGTCGTCGGATACAGAATTCAGAGAGCACTATAACATCAAAATTACAAGGGCTACAAATATAATGGGAATTATCTAGAGGAGCTTCCGCAGCAGAAAAGCAAACATCATGCTCAAATTATGGAAAAGTCTAGTTCTACCAATAATTGAGTATTGCTCAGTACTCACAAGCCCATACAAAAAACGAGACATTGCGAACATTGAAGATATACAAAGGACTTTTACGTCTAAGATAGAGGAAACGGAAGGTGAAGACTACTGGTCTCGACTACAATCCCTGAAATTCTACTCTCTCGAAAGAAGGCGCGAGCGATACACAATAACATACATCTTGAAAATACTTGAGGGCTTTGTCCCTAACCCTAGAAATGAAATAGAAACAAACTGGAATAACAGTGGGACAGGAGGCCATGAAAGCGAGGATGAAAAATACCCTCAGAATACGAGGTCCAAAGCTTTTCAATGCCCTAGCAAAAGAAGCGAGAAATTTCTAGCACACCGACCTGAATAACTTCAAGAACCAGCTGCACAGATTCCTGTGCAAAGTCCCTGATCAGCCATGCGTGGGTGACTACGAGGGAAGGAGATCAGACAGCAATTCCCTCCTTCACCACGTCCCGCAAATGAGGCGGGATGCTGCAGAGGGGTCGACCGTAGATCGATCCTGAACCGTCATTCGAATTTTCAAATTAACAAAGTAATATATATATGTGAATATATATATATATATATATATATATACAGGGTGGGCCGTAAGTTTCCATACATAGGAAAAATTAAACGTTTGTTTTTATGTTTCAGATACCCTAAGAATATACGTTTGACGTAAGATCTTGTTTACTGATGAAGCAAATTTTTACGTCAATGGAGAGGTTAATCGGCAAAACATACGTTATTGGAGTAATGCTAACCCTAACTGGCTGAGTCCGACGAAGATGCAAGGTGCCGGTAAAGTGATGGTGTGGGCCGGGGTGACAGAATTATTGGACCAATTTTTGTCAGTGGAAATCTTAATGCCGAAAGGTATCTTAACATGTTGCAAGAAGAGATTTTCCCATCCCTGCTAAACGAGGAAGGTAACTTCCCAGTTTACTTCCAGCAAGATGGAGCTCCACCTCATTATGGTCTTCACGTGCGTCGGTATTTGGATCAGCAGTTTCCGGATGCTTGGATTGGTCGGCGTGGTCCTGTGGAGTGGCCTCCCAGATCCCCAGATCTCACACCCCCTTGATTTCTATCTTTGGGGGCACTTGAAGGCCATGGTGTATCAGGAAAAGATACGAGACATAAATCATCTAAAGGAACGTATCACCAACGCTATTACAAGCATAACGTCAACTGTGCTAATGCGTGTTCATCAACAGTGGGGAACACGTATTGAAATGTGTTTTCAAAACAATGGCAACCATGTAGAGCATATTATATAAATAAAAATGGTTGTCCATAAAAAAATGTTTATTTTTCCTATGTATGGAAACTTACGGCCCACCCTGTATATATATATATATATATATATAGTGTGTGTGTGTGTGTGTGTGTGTGTGTGTGTGTGTGTGTGTGTGTGTGTGAAGTTTGACCTTCGTCAGAATGAATAATTCGGAGGGAAAGCAAAACCGAGGTTAACCAAGTTTATATATGAAAAAATTTCGCCTAGAAAGAAAATGGTCTAAAAATGCACAAAAAATTAATAATTGCTTTTTTTTTTTTTTTTTTAGTTACTATATTTGTTTTGGTAAATTAATTATATCTCAAATACGAAGCCAAATTACTACTAAATGTTAATATTTTTGTGGTTTTGGGGAATTTTGTTTCTTGGCAAACTTTTGGCCGAAATTATATTTGCCATTTAATGAAAAATCCTTTCACTCTTAACACGCATTCGACACTCAAATTAAAAGAATTTTCGCAGCGACATGAAATCTAATAAAATCTAATAATTTTAATCGTAATAATTACAAATTTCTTAATTAGGAAAAAATAAGTAATATAATTTAAAATATTAATATTTTAATTACTAATGTCCGCTCGCACCATGGAGCAATTCTTACGCAAGAATTGATGATTTTCCGTGTAATGATGATAATATAATCATCAACTCCGAACTGAGGGTGACTCAAACGTCCATTTTTATTTCGCTCAATCTTCGAAAGGAAAATAAAAGATGTTTTCTTTAATTAAAAACCAAGAAGGATGTATTTTCCAAAAGTTTCATTCTTTACAACCCTTTCGTGCCCAGACTCGCTTTATTGATTTTGTTCTGGCTAACGCCAGACGATTTTATTCAGTCTCGGAAAAGACCTCCGGGCGCTAAAGGGTTAATTTGTTCAATGTCTTCAAATTTATTAAGAAGATACATGAAGAAAAACCCATGGTTAGAACAACTAAATATATTGTTCACTACTTGTACACTACAGGGTGGTCCAAGATAAAGTGGCCCCATTATTTCTTTTAACAAAATTCAATGGAGTTACTTTAACTTGGGCCACCTATACTAAATGGCTAATCCAACTCTTCTTCGCATTGTTTCAATAAGTATTTAAGTTTTATCCGAACAAAAAGCGTGGTTATAGTGGAACTAGGGTACATTTGAATTAACCATATGGTATACTTCTTTCTATGCAGTAAGGCGGGGGCCAAGGACAAACGCCGGAAAAAATGTCGGCCCCCTCCCCTACGTAAGAAGGAACTAGCCGAAATCAAGATCTCCGAGGCTCATAATGTAATTTTTTTTTTTAATAAATTTTGAAAAGATTGTATAGTGTGTGAAATGCGTGTAGTGAAGAATAGAGGGAGAAGGGTGTGTTTGAGAGCATGCTGGACTGCTCACAGGGTAGATAAGACACGAAAAAAAAGATCAACTAAAGGGGCAGTGACAGAAGAAACGAGAGTTCCATTATTCCGTCTCGTGCTTAATGCCCCCCTCCCCTGGGATTACTTCCCTGGTCAATTGGTGACTACAATCAGCTCCTCCATATTGGATTTACTATTTGGTATCATGAGCAAATATTTAGTTATTTTAAAGATTTTTCTCAATGTAAATTTCAGAGTAAAGTCCAATTCTTGTACAGTTCGATCAAAAGGTCCTGTACAACTTTACAGCTTTGGGAAGAAGTTCGCCGAAGAAATAAAATCTATGGAAACCAAGCTGAAAATTTCAAAATTCAACAAGGCTTCATAATTGGCTGGAATTTTTTTTTATTTAAGTGACTGTATTCGGTATACTTTTTTTTTCGTTTTGGTTGTTCTTTTCCGAACCAATTATGAATACTTTATTAACTGCGACAGTACTGCTGGTGAGGCGACACCCAAAATGGGAGTTTCCTTTAGTTAAAAATGACCACTCAGCTTTAAGTAAGCTTGGCACGTGTAGCAGTCTGACACAATTCAGTGTGTGTGTGTGTGTGTGTGTGTGTGTGTGTGTGTGTGTGTGTGTGTGTTCAATAAGCCAAGAAATGCAGACCATGTATTCGTAGTTTACTCTTATAACGTAAACAAAAATGTTCCACACTAAATTTCCGATTTTTCTACCTGAATCTTATTTTCAATTGCGCGCAAAAATCTGCTGGCTTTTCGTAATCTTATGTCGTGTACTTCGTGTTGAGTAGTCCCGTTGCGGTCCTCTTCCATAGTGATGAGTATTAACCAAAGGGGAAAAATAGCTTTCGATGTTAATACGTTCTACTCGTTAATATAACTAATATTAAATGTTAAATCAAATATAATGACGTAATAAAGCTAATTTCTTCACTGGAATAATATAATTACTGACGCGCGGAAGAACTTTAAACATAATTCAATGAGTTAATCAATTTCTGGCTTCAGAGGAATGAATTTACATCGTTACACGATCGTCGACTTCCTAATTTCGTTACACGAACGAACTCAACTAAACTTATAAACTTTCTTTGAATTAAGAATCAAAAATGACAATAAACACTTAACCAAATTTTTTTTTTATACCCACTAAACAAGATTGCTAATACGAATATTCTTCAAATTATTTGCTAAAAAGATCATATAAAGCTCGTACTGAAACCCGAGTATCGCATCACAAAATATTCACCCGTATTCGCGTGGTCTCGTGTTTATACAACACATTTATGAGGTCATCCCGATTTCATTTCTGGTAGCACACGTGCAATTTTCATAAATATGGTCTACAACGAAGTAACTTTGCGTAGTGTATTGATAGGCAAACAACAGTTTGAGGATCTGTGTGCACACCTTTCCGCGTTGTGCTTCATGATTATTACGCTTAATTCCCGTTTATTATTAACCCTTTAATGGCCAAGAGACTCTCCTAAAAAATGAACAAAATCGTCCGGCGTTAGCCAGAATAAGATCAGTAAAATAGGTACGAAGGGAGTTAAATAACTAAACGCATTTCATTTGAAACGTGATTTTTCGTTTTTTATTTCTTTTATTTTTCGAGGAGCGAATTTCACCATGTTTTCGTTCCAATACAAAGCAAATACGTAACAACAGTTTAGCGGATTTTAGTCAGAGGAAAATAGCGACAAATACAATTTCGGTTGTACGCACGACGAGACAACATCGTATCAACTTCACTAAACTTCGTTTCATCTGAACGCGGAAAATAGGTGAATTACTAAAGGAAAACGATGGAGATCCGTAAACTGCAGTTGCTTCAAAATTTAAGCATTGAACTATAACAATAACTGGCACCGATTAATCTGTATAAAAGCCGATTAAAGATTAATGGACCAAATGGCCGATTACGGAGATAACTAATTAAAACTAGTTAATCGGTCATCTGAAATACACGAACTATCGATAACCAAGTCAGGATAATACTGGGCTGAAAGATAAGTAGTCCAGTGCACCAGTGCATCCCTTGGTTTTGCTTCCACTCGAATTGTTCATTCTGACGAAGGCAAAGCTTGTTGGTCCACCTTAGTCCTACAGTTTAACGTGGAATCGGAACCACGACCAACCACGGCCGGTCATAAATTACAAACTCCTCGCCCGAACTCGATTTCACGACCTCCCGATCAGCAGTCCAGCGTCTTAACCATTAGGCTACCAATGATACCTATTTATCTACCAACCAATTTTTATTGTGTGGAAGGACAAACAACTGGGTTAGCTGCGCGCTGCCTGCTATCACCAGGAATCGAACCCGGAACCGATGAATTCGTAGTCAGCAATGCTAACCACTACATATATTCTTCAATTTTAAAAAATCTCTTTCGCAAAATTTGTTAAAAATAAAAGTTATTAAACCAAATCAAATTTTATTGGTTTTGAAATTCAATTTGAACGCGGGAAGTTTTTCTCGATTTTAAAATCCCAAAATCCCAATCAACATTTCATTGAAACGGTGAAATTAATTCAAATTTCCCCTAAAAGACCTGGCATCAGCATAAAGAGAGAAAGAGAGAGAGAGAGAGAGAAGAGGGGGCCTCAAAGACGTTTCGGTCCACTGGAGGAGGTTCTTGTTATTAAATTGTTCACTTTTTAACTATTCTAACAGTATTAGAGAACTGGATACAAAAGCATAAGGCTCCCTGTTCGCCTCTCTGGCGGGTACGGAAAAAGGTTGAAAATATTTTGTCCCTGGAAAAGTCGCCAAGGAAATTTTACAGGAAAGAGACTATATAAGCTAGCTCTACAATTATGCTAAGCACACAGAGATCGTACACTAGATGGCACCGCTGTATATAAACTAACCGATGATATACTTGCGCCGATCGCGCATCAACCGCTTGGTATCGTCACAAAAACCTTGAACATATGGTTTTGATTTTATGCAAATATTTACAGCTCTATCTACCGAGGTATTGTTCCAACAAAGACCCCATGACCCACTTCAGGCTAGCCCCCAAAAGGATTAAGAGAGAGGTAAAGGTTAAAACTCTCCTTGTCTACACCCATGAACACGCAAAGCCATCACGTCAGCAAAGTAATGAAATACTTCTACAGGAAACGGGTGGAAAAAGGAATTAAGAGCAGAAATCAGATTTCCCACACCATGCCCTCACCCGTCACGTGCATCCATCCATCCAAGAGAAAGAGAAAAAAGAAATCGTGACTGCAAAAACGTAACTCCACCTCACGTAATCTATGCCATGTATTTTTTTTTTAAGTTTTTTGTTTGTTATGAAATCATGTTTTTACAAAATATTTTTCTACTCCATTTTTAGACACATTAACAAGGCAGACAAGTGTGTGAGCGTGTTTTCTGTAATTGGATGGCTGTCATGTGTGCGTGTGTCTACCAACTTTTTGAATGTCGCCAAATTTCAATTTGAGTTTCCCGCTATGAAAGGGATTTATGCAGCAAGTGATATACTGAGTCGTTCATATTTTGTGTGTGAGAGAGAGAGAGAGAGAGAGAGAGAGAGAGAGAGAGAGAGAGAGAGAGAGAGAGAGAGAGCTAACAAAGATCCACTCTAGGCTAACCCAAGAAAGAACTAGAAAAGTTAGAAAGGGCAATGATAAAAAAAGAATACTGAAAACTTATACTATGCTTACACTTATAGACGAGTTAAAGGTTTCACAGAGGAATAGCAGTAATCGTAAAGTATAGAAGAGACGAGGCTCTCTCCCTCCTCCGCCAACAGTGCTCAGAGAAATTAGTGGTGAAAAAAGATTTATAGGAAAGTAAGAAAAAGTATAATGAAGAGAAGAGCTTCAGAGTTCATTCACACCATGTACACACTTATCTCGTGTATTCAGTCACTCATTAGTAGACAGCGGAAAATAAAGGATAGCATGCATACTAAACTACTTAATCTAATCTATACAATGCATTTTTTTAAAGAATTTTTTATTTATTTATTTATTATTATTTATTATATACAAAAAGTCATCATTTTGTCGTTGCATCATTTCTCGTAGCCTGCCAAAGCCACCATACCGAAGATTTATCATGTAGTAATAACTTATATTGTGTCCTTCGTGTACGAATTATCTAGATAAAAAATACTCGGTTTCCGAGCAGAGGGGTAGGGGATAAGGGAAAGTCAGAGGTATTACCCCAAGATTCACGGGGTGAAGGACCTCATACTGACCAACAGTGCAGTCACCCCGAGAGAGAGAGAGAGAGAGAGAGAGAGAGAGAGAGAGAGAGAGAGGCGGTGAATCGGCTTCTGACCTGCTGCTCCAACTGACACCACAGATGCTCGATAATGTTAAGATCCGGGGATTGTGGAGGCCAATCCAAGCGTTCTACTTCATTAACATGCTCTTCAAACCAGTTTTTAACGACCCCAGCGGTGTGGATTGGTGCATTATCATCCTGGAAGACGGCGCCGCCATTGGGAAACAGCGTTTGGACCATGGGATGGACCTGGTTAACCCTACCATGCAGTACTACAGCTGGGCCAAGAGTATTCCACGATATTGCTGCCCAAACCATCACAGATCCGCCTCCATGCTTAACGGTTGGGGTCAGGCAGTCGGGGTCATAAGCATCTTTAGGCTGTCTCCAGACGTAAACTCGACCGGAACATGGAAATAGCGTAAAGGAGGATTCGTCGGAGTAGACTACATTCTTCCACCGGTCCATTGACCAATTCTTATGGTCATTACACCATTTTCTGCGCCGCTCAATGTTGATGTGCGAAAGGAAGGGTTTGGCAATTGCAGCCCTCTCATGGTATCCAGCTCCATGGAGCTCGCGACGTACAGTTCTGGTCGATACCGGGCTTGCAAGATGCTGGTTAAGCTCTGCAGTCACTTTTGGAGCTGTGGTCTTATGGTTCTTTGTCACAATGCGCTTTAGCACCCGGCGGTCTCGATCACACAGCTTCGTCTTGCGTCCACTATTGCATTTGTCGGTGCTTGTCTTTCCATGGTTTTGGTATGCAGACATGACCATAGAGACAGTTCCTCTGGATACATTGAACATCTGAGCGGTTTTCGTCACCGATGCACCAGCCATCCGCGCTCCGACAATTTGCCCTCTTTGGAAGTCTGACAGGTCTTTCATAACTGCTAATTCATAATTCACTCAGATCTGTAAAAACAACGTGAGTGTTATAACATGACGTATACACTCTCTGTTACGCATTTAAATAGGTTTGCCAGTCATTTGACCGTTTACTTTGTGTCTGAGCAGTCCGTAAAGATAACCGGTGAAATCGGCGGGTGTTCATATTATTTTGTCTAACCCCTGTGTGTATATATATATATATTTAGGGTGGCCCTTATTTTGACATTTTGGAAAGTTCTACCTCTGACCTTCTCAGGTGGTTCCAATTTGGTAAAAACTAAGATGAGTCAAATATGAGCCAGATTGAGTAATATTTAGGGGTGGCTCAAGGGCTTCAAATTTTGTCCCCTATTTGTGACCTCGATGACCTGTTTCCTTTTCTTTGCTTATAGGTTTTATGCATGATGGCAACGCGCTCCCACGATTTTCTGGTTAGCCCCGCGGACGGGATCGAAGTAAGTAAACTCCCTTCGGGGAAGCAAGTTCTTGGCCACGTCTTGCATCGCCATATTGTTCTCAAAGAGGAAATTCGAACAGCAACAACTCGGACCATCGAGCGAGTCGAAGAGTTCTGGTCTCGCGCCAGAATCACAACCAAACATAGCCAGGATTCGATCAAAAAGCTTTAGCAACTCTTCTTCGAGTGAAAGGGGCTGAAGAAGAACAAAAGCCATCGAACCCACACGCATCAAGCTAATGAAGCCACGTTCTTAGCCAAAGTCGAGGAACTTTTTGACCATATACTGTACCATATATATGTATGGTATCTGATATATATATATATATTAGGGATGCACCGGAACTTAGTTCAGACAGGAACATCAATTTTATGAAGTTCCTGTTCCGGCCGGAACCGGAACTTTTTATTGCGATATTGGTTACTGTTTCATGAATTAAAACATGTTCTTATTAATGTTCTTATTCTTCCTCCAATCCATGATGTAACACAAAAGCAATTGTTAATGCTTCTTATTTTTTCTTTTACATAATGTAGCTTATAAAGGCATTTTATGGTTAATAATTAAATACTATGTATGAAAAGTCAAAATTTTATTACATCAAAAATCATGTTATAATGACACCTAATGTATGTAATATATACATAATCAAGATCAAAATATGCATAATTATATGAAATTAATGTATCTTTCTGATATCCACTGTGAGAAAGCAACAGAAACACAACTGAACAGTGATTTTTTTTTTTACAAGTTATTATTTTTCCATGTACTTATAAAACAACTTAAATGCTAAACTTATATAATATATTTTAGGTGATATCATACTAGCATTTCTGGGTGTCCTATGAAACAGATTTTTTTGTTGTTGTTGTTTAAGCAACACTTAAAGTTCCGGCAAGTTCCGGCCGGAACTTGATATTCTGGTTCCGGTGCATCCCTATATATATATATATATCGTAAAGAACGACGCTTGTATAGGAGAACATTCCGCGCAAGATGAGGAGGGAGAACGAACAAATGAAAAAATGAGGTAACCACCCGGGAATCGAACCCGGGATCTTCCGATTGCCGGTCAGATATGATAACCACTACACCATGGTCCTCACTCGATCAGAAGTCGTAGTTCTCCAACATACGCGCAGAAACCAATGCCCCGAGGGGGGCATTTGTTCGTTCTCCCTCCTCATCTTGCGCGGAATGTTCTCCTATACAAGCGTCGTTCTTTACGTTAATTATACTGCGTGTTCTTTGCAGTTGAAATGTATATATAGGTGCGGCATGCGGGAGGTGCCCCCTCGGGGCATTGGTTTATGCGCGTATGTAGGAGAATTACGACTTCTGATCGAGTGAGGACCATGGTGTAGTGGTTATCATATCTGACCGGCAATCGGAAGATCCCGGGTTCGATTCCCGGGTGGTTACCTCATTTTTTTCATTTGTTCGTTCTCCCTCCTCATCTTGCGCGGAATGTTCTCCTATACAAGCGTCGTTCTTTACGTTAATTATACTGCGTGTTCTTTGCAGTTGAAATGTGTATATATAGGTGCGGCATGCGGGAGGTGCCCCCCTCGGGGCATTGGTTTCTGCGCGTATGTAGGAGAATTACGACTTCTGATCGAGTGAGGACCATGGTGTAGTGGTTATCATATCTGACCGGCAATCGGAAGATCCAGGGTTCGATTCCCGGGTGGTTACCTCATTTTTTCATTTGTTCGTTCTCCCTCCTCATCTTGCGCGGAATGTTCTCCTATACAAGCGTCGTTCTTTACGTTAATTATACTGCGTGTTCTTTGCAGTTGAAATGTGTATATATATATACAGGGTGAGTCAGAAGTAGCGCCCGATTTCTGTCAGTTGATTGTTTGTTTGCCATTTGTATTACAGTGTACAAGAAGGTAGAAATAAATGAATGACATGTTTATCTAACATTTATTAGGGGGAAAATTATTACGGAACTGTACCAAGCTGTTTTACTTGCAATTTTCAAAGTGCCCTCCCTCGTGATCGAGCACAATCTGACAGCCGAAAAAAACAGAAAGAATCGGGCGCTACTTTGACTCACCCTGTATATATATTATATATACGGGGCGTCCCAAAAAAAATGTATACACACCTTAAATAATTATAAAGGCAGTGTTTATTAAAATACATTTCATTTTCAAATGTAATAGAATCTACAGACATTATTTAATTGTTTTGTCAACGCCTGTTTTCAAACTGACGTCCGTTCTGGTCCAGGCACTGCTGATAACGCAAAGCAATGGAATCGCAAACATCACGAAACATTTCGTTTGGTATTTGTTGCATTCTCGTTCAATGGCTGCTCTCAATTCAGCGACTGTTGCAGGTTTTAGCGTAGACTTTGTCTTTTAAGTATCCCCATAAAAAAAAGTCTAGTGGTGTGAGGTCTGGTGAACGCCAGAGGGTATTCTACGAAACCCCTTCGTCCAATCCACATCCACATCGTGCCAAGTACCACTCGCAATACTCCACTCTCGGTCCGGATCATCATCTTCATTAATAGCATGGACTAATCTTGGAATGTAACTTTTCCATTGACAGCGCTTCAAAATACGTTGGACAGACGATTCTGAAATTCCTACCTCACGACTCGCTTGCCGCACAGATTTTCTTGGACTTTGGTGATACGTTTCCAGTACTCTTTCTTGCTTTGTTGGGCTTGTCGATGTCCGTGGTCTTCCGGAACGCTTCTTGTGGACATTCTGAACAGTTCCATCGGCTTCAAACTTATCTAATTCGAGTGATGGTAAGTCGCGTTGGTGGATCTGTTTGAAACTCCCTCCTAAACTGTCTTTGCACTTCAACTGCGTTTTCACACTTCCAGTAGCATTTTAGAATGAATTTCCTTTGTTCAAAGCTTAGTCTGACTGCCATTATTTCTAATGGGTTTAACTTGGAAAGAAAGAACATCAATTGAGCTATCAGCTGTTAAAGTGTGTATACATTTTTTTGGGACGCCCTGTTGTGTATATATATATATATATATATATATATATATATATATATATATTATATATATATATTGAAAATTATTTCACAAAAGTGTTTATTCACCATATATATATATATATATAGTATCAGACATGGGGTCTATTACTGGGTTTCTATTACTATTACTGTTATTTTTTATTTCTTCTATTACTATTCCTTTTGTATGTTGGGTACTTCACTCATTTGAAAAGGCTCTTTATGTCTCTTTAAATGCAATTAGAAGCAGTGTGTTAACAAATATTTGTTTCAACCAAATCATTACAATTTCAGACTGTACGTCTTCATAAATTTTACTTTATTGAAGGAAAAATTTGCCACAATATTAGTTCACTTGTTTATTTTAGTTTAGAGAAGATTTAGTTCATTTTTTCAGTTCTTTGTTCACCCAATATGTCCTGTGCCATTGTAATAGAAAAGTAATAGACTATTATTTATTACTTTGCTTCTATTACTATTACTATTACAGCCAAAAAATTATGATAAGCACACCGGACAAAAAATTAGTCACCCCTCTCAGAATGTACCTAATAACGTGTGACGGCGCCTCTGGCCTTGATAACCGCAAGAATCCGGCGAGGCAGAGACTCTACGAGGTTGTGCATGTACTGAACATCGATTTGCTGCCACTCGTTCATCAGCCGGTCCCGAAGTTCCGCCAGAGTCCGTGGGTGTCTATTCCTGCGCTTCACTTTCTGTTTCCAGCCTGAACAACACCTTCGACGCATTCAGGATTAAAGGCTTCATTGGAACCTGCGATGTACTCGTCGCCTCCCATCATTGGAGAACAAACAAAAACGGGACTCATCGGACCAAATTACACGTTTCCAATCTGCCGCAGTCCAGTTTTTGTGCCTCTGAGCCCATTTATAACGTGCCAATTTGTGACTTGCTGTTAACAGCGGCCTCTTCCGTGGTACCCTGCTCCAGATGTCCATCGCATGCAGTTCTCGTCGCAATGTCAGTTCGGAAATTGGTCGCTGGAGAACCTCATTGTTTCTTTGAGCAATTGTTTCTCTGGTTTGAAAACGATTTGCAGTTACTAGACGAGAAAACATGGCGGCGGTCCCTATTGTCGAGAATTGTTTTCCGGCCACAGTTACGCCGTCGATTGTCAGTTGATTGCGAACTACACCACTCTTTGTAAACTCGCTGGACAGTACGCGTTGACACACCAAAAAATTGGGCTACTTCAGACATTTTGTGTCCGTGGGCTCTGCCAAAACACGATGGCTCCTTTTTGCCACTGAGTAACGTCTGCCTCACGACCCATTTTGCAGACTATATCCAACCAACACACTTTGTTCTTCACCACCTCAGGAAACAGATCTGATCCTGTGTGCTACGTCACCGCTACTTGTCACTTACCAATGCTACATCAGCGCCCTCTGTGTGACCTTGAACTTCCTACTATCGGTGCTATTAGGGGTGACTAATTTTTTGTCCGGTGTGCTTATATTACTATTACTTGAAAAATCCTGTAATAGTCTATTACTATTACCCCATGTCTGATATACAGTATATGAGGGGTCCCACGTCTTACGGTACCTAAGCGCCAAAATTAAAATTCGCCACAAATCGCCTCCAAAGTTCAGCAATATTCTGGCAATAGTATCTCTTATTAATTGAGCTAGAACGTTCATTTTTGGCTAAATTAGAGTTCTAAGTATGCTAATGAAGATGTTGATGAGTTTTTGGAATAGATTTTCATATTTTATATTATATATATATTTTTTTTAATTTTTGATTTTCTTATTATGCCGAACTTTGGGTGTGATTTCTGGTACAAAATGAGGTGAAAAAAGTAGTTCGCTTCATAAGGTTTTCAACCATACTTCTAGTGTCGTAAGGTCATTATAACCCAAACCACGCGATAGAGGAAGGGTGAAAATAGTGATATCCATCAAAAACACGTTTTCGCCTGTGGTGGCGCTTAGGTATCTTAAGACGCGCGACCCCTCAATTATATATATATATATATATATATATATATATATATAATATATATATATATATATATATATATATATGTGTGTAAAAAGTGAACAATGAACAATAGTTTTATGTTCGAATGTCCATTTTTACATAAGAACCAAAATCGCTTAACGCGAGTTTGGATAATAATTTTACTTGTAGCTTCCTATTTTTGTTCATGTCACAACCCTACGATCTACCCTTTCTATGGTTTAGTCGTGTCCATTATCCATTTTCCATTTGTTATAAAAGTTATTATAATTAATTATGAATTGTCTTGCATCTCATCCCCGCCCCCATACGTCCATATTTAGCTTGACCATTATCGTATGTAATTTTTATTAAATAATCATCTTTACTCGTGTCAATTTGTGAGACGCGAAGTTTCGTTCGAGAACGCGAAAAAACGTTCTCGTATTATTTTTTTCATTTTTACTTTCAAGTGCGTTCAACCCTCGCAAGATATTCATAAATGCTTAGTAAGTTATTATCAGAAATTCCACTCATCACAGCATAATTTGAACGCTTCTAAGATAAAAAAAGGTCTCCTTTCGCTCTGATTCGAATTTATAACATTATAGCATATTATTTCGTAAAATAAATTATCCCGTAGTGCCATGTACTTTGTATTATATTTCTAACATCTTAATTGTCTATTAATATGAAACACTGTAAAAAAAAGACAAAGTTATAGTAACTGTTTAATTGTAATTAACTGTAATACTTTAAATTAACAATAACTTGTAATGTACTTTAATGAAACTGTAATGAACAATAACTTGTAATGTACTTCAGTGAAACTAATTAAATGTAATGATTTAATTTATAATGTAAGAATGTACTTTAATGGAATTGTAATTAAAACAATAATAAGTGAATATGAATTAATTGGTAGTTGTAATCCATAATTGTAATCGTAATTGTAATGAACCAAAATTAATACGTACTCAGTCATGTACTCAAAATTGTGCTTATGGCTATTACGAAATGATATTGCCGTCAAAAATGTAGAATCGGCGATACTGTTATTTTTATATTTTTTATTCTTTTTAGTTGAAATCATGTGTTTAAAAAGGGGGGAAATTTAATCTTCAATTGTCTCCCCAAACATTAGACTATATTATGCATGTACTCGTAAAATTAGGACCATCTTCAGATTAGCGCTTCGATTAGAGACTTCATTATTAGACTTCATTTATTGCACTTCTGCATTAGACTTCTGATTAGCACTTCATCGTTGTACTTCAGATTAGCACCTCATTAGGAGGGGGCAGGGCAGAGGCCCCTTGCCTCCTTAACTTAAGTATTTTTAGATTCCGGCCTGAGCCATGGTCGAAAGAGGTCGAACCTCTACCCCTTGTAATTCAGAGTACCAACTGTAATTTTTAAGAAGTAAACCACACTTTAAGAAGTTTTTATCTTTTTCCTTCGAGCCGTGCTCTCTGCAGGAACTCCGTCAGTAAGTCGACAAGTTATAAAAGAAAAGTCGATAATTATAAAAAGAGAAGAATTAATAAGCGAGAGAAAAGAATTAGAAAGAATTATAGAAAAGTATAAAGAAACATCCGTTGCAGCCTCCTAACTAGAACCCCCTTCGAATCCGAACCAAAAGGGCCATAAAGGGGGGGGTTAACATATATATATATATATATATATATTAAATAATGATAATGAAATGGTTCCTCTTAAATAAACAGCTGTAGAAAACCGTCCAGACAGGCGAGTCCACGAAATTTCTCTCACACACACACACACACACATTTATACTACTTTCATTAAATATAAAACTTAGAATGTTACAGTTTAAAATTCTTATACTTTAACTCCTCACCACCAATAGTTTTAAAAAAAAAAAAGGTCCCAAAATCTAGCTTTTATAAAATGTCACCGTCAATTTTCAAAACTTTACCGAGGAAAAGTTTTTTATGACGACCACAACATAAAATTTTATCGATAATTCGTCCCGACCTTCGACAAGCTCACAAAACTTGTTTATTGTTCCACCGTGTGGAAAAAAGGAAAAAAGTCGGGTCGAATCGCGGACAGATAAGTATTATAAATACTCTTCTTTTACACATCTTTTGTCGGTAGCTTAATTCTATATTCATTTAGTATAAATTTGTGTTACAGGAACCTGTTTCTGCGTTTCAAAAACGCGGTAGACCTACGTTGTAATTTATGAATTTCCAAACGCTCGTTTTTTTTTGTTCTTGTTTTTTAATTAAAAGCATGGCACCCCCGTCAAGTACTTGCAGTCGCTGTGAAGAGAAATTTGCCGCTTACGCGTTTACAATGGCTAATAATAATGAACAGTTAGTTTGCAGATGGTGCTCAAGCATGGAAGTGTGAGGAACGAGTTAGAACGTGAGGAGGAGGCCAGAGTAAGGCTTGAAGAAAGCGTGATGCTCCTGACGGCAAAATTAGAATCCCTTGAGACTCCAGTTACGACCCCTCCTACCTGTTTCTACTAATAATATAAATAGTATTAATAGCCCTCTCTCTTCTCCTAGTTCCCAACCCTTCGTTCGAGTGCCTAATGGAGCCCCATTGAGAAAACCTAAGACGTGTCTACCAGTAATAACAAACAATAAGTTTTCTGTTTTAGGTTTCGATGATGCTGATGAACCGGAAATACGACTCGTTGGCGATTCCATTGTTCGAGGGCAGCTCGAGGAATTCTGTGGGAGAAACCCTCGTCGTAGGCGCCGTTACTGTAGCCCTGTTCAAAAATCAACCTTTTCTTATTTTCATAGGTTTCTGTACTTTTTCCCATGCTTTTTGACCTGAAAAGGCCGAAAATCACAACCATTTTGACCTAGGTTGTTGGGAAGCATTGCCGCATGGAGCTTTAAGTTTTCTGCCTTGAAATCGGCCAAAAGCACCAGTTCCGGGGTCCCTTGAATCATGTTTTGCACTATAACTTTTTATCTAAACAAGATAGAGCAACAAAATAGGCACCAAATTAAAGTGTTTTTAATCCTCTTTCTAACTTATACAATTATGATAGTCTTGGAACAAGAAATGGCACATTGGTACATACAAAGATTTCAGAAATATCACAAAATTCGTTTTCTCACACTCAAGGCAGACAAGGCGCCTTATTCATGACACAAATTTGAGATTAACATTTTGTCAAGTCTAATCGATCAAGAAGTGAAAGCATTACAAGATGATTAATTTCATAATGACATTTACACAGTCAGTTGAGTTTGTTTCTTGAAGCTGTCAAAGCGGCGTCTGTTGAACTCCACAGCTTGAAGGAGATAGTCCCTTTGCTTGGCATCTGTTGTTATGACATTTGCAAAGTCGCTCATCATCTTGACACCACGTTCAGCAATGTCATTCACCGCTTTCAGATTCTTAACATAGTCCAACGCTTTTCTGTAGTCCTCATTCTGTGGCCAAGACGTGACAGGTTCCAGAAGCCACTCGGATCCAATGTTCAGTGTGTCCAGCAGGAAATGTGATTCTGGGCCAATGAGATCAACCAGGGTGGTCTTAGCTGTGACTCTCTGGAATAGAGGCTTTCCTGTTCTGAAGCTGTCTGGCTTCTCAGTGGCATGTAACTGGGCAGCAATGTCGTGCTTCAATGTGTCACTCAATCTACTGCTGAACAGGGCAAATGGCACGACTTCCTGCGTCAGGTACCATTTGTGGTTTTCCATCTTATTAAGTACTGCATCAGCAAGCTCTGGGTCAGTTTTCTTGTACTTCAACATGTCCTAGATTAGACTTAGATCATTCACGGGAGCATCTGCAGCAGACATTGACATCATCCATACAGGAGTGTAGAACAGCGCAAGGAAGGTGTTGAGTCTTTCCAGCTTTGATACAGTGTCTTCGTCGTACTCAAGTTGATCTGCAAACATCAGCATTTTCATGGAGTACAGGTTTCTGGCCATCCATCTGGCCTGATGAATGGCGCCTGGTCGACTCCAGCGAATACCTCGAGGAGGCGTTCCTCCAAGAACAATGACTGTCAGTTCAGCCATTTCCCTGTAGTCGGCTCTTGGAAGCCTTTCTGCTGTTAGAATGTCTTGGAGTATTTCTTCACTGTTCTTCTTCTTTTCCTTCAGCCATTTGCTGTTGATAGCCAGCATCTTTGGGTTTTCCTTGGACAAGTCCGTCCAAACATCCTTCAGATGCTCAAACCAGGGATTATCTGGCCCCTTCACCTTCCCAAACTGCTCCTACTAGGATTTCCAGGATGTGATGTCGACAGGCCAGATAAAACACCTTTTTGTTCAGCATTTTCTCTAGCAGTTTGGCAGCTCCTCTGTGAACTCCACTGTTACTGGATGTAGTGTCAAAAACAAGGGCAGTAACATTATCCGTAAGTTCCCATGTCTCCAGTAAATCCATTGAAGCCTCAGCCTGAGCTGTGCCAGAAGAATTGTCGATGACAGGTACTCCCAATAACTTTCCTTCAGTGTATGAAGGTGGACCAGACACTAGCACAGCTAAAGTCTCTGAGGTACTTCCAGGTTCACTGCCCAAGACATCTTTGAGCAACTTTCCATCCCAGTGTAAGGCAGCGTACTGTGGGGGGTTTTCACAAAACTTGGACATGTGATTCTGGCTGATATTATACCAGGACAGCATTCTGTTGCGACGTGTTGTTGAGGTTGAGATGACGAAGTTATCCAGATCAGCCCCTCCAGCTTTCAAGGTGGCAGAAACCATGGCAGTAACTTGAGTCTGATAAACCAAGACGATCAGCTGTATTGCAGATGACATCACATTCCATGACCTTCCTTGGAAACGTCAAAGTCACACTAGTCACAGTGTCTTGATGGTGAGAACATCCAGGACGAGGCTGATGGTAATCCATGTCCTCTGTGTTAGCGTCGTTGTCAGTTGAGTCACCCCAGGTAATGTCATCCACATGAACAACTGCCTCTTGTTCTGCTGCAGCTGTAAATAGTACAACATGTTAAGACAGTAATTGTTAAGTACATGCTAAATATCGCAATGGAGTAAAACTTAAAACTTTTTGTAACGTTCAAAGTAATTAGTTTTACCTTGTTCTTGTCTATGCTGCAGTCTTTCATTCCTCGCTGCTTGCTGCAGGGATCTTGTCTAAAAAATCTTGTCATGACCAGACATATGACCTTTCCTCTCAGTCTTTTGGTCTTCGTAGAACCTGATATCCTCATCTTTCTTCTCTCTGGATAACAGTCTATGTTCTGTATTTCCTGGATTGCATCTGGAGCTCCTATATCGAACAGGCTGTCTAATTCCAGCACAAATGCTCCTCTTTTTCCTCCAGGGTTACTTGCTCTTCCTTTGCTTTTTACCAGAGCACGATGTTTCTCATGTAGTTTCATGAAGAGCTTCATTGCGTTGTACTTGGTCATTGTCTTGATCCTAGCCATCTGCCAGAATGGGATGATAGATTCAAGTTTCATATGCAAGGTCTTGAACCATGGGCCTCCCTGCATTTTCTGGTAAATTCTGAAGATTAAGGAAATACTGGAACGCCTGTCTGTTGGTGGGAAGCTGGGAACCACTGATAAAAGCTGAAGGGTATCCAACCAGGAAAGTTTCAGTGAGAGATCTGGTAGATGGCCCAGTTGACACCTGCCTGTGGACAGTACGTGGAGGTTCTGAGATATCAACGTGCGCCCACGGAGCTCCCTCAGCTCCTTGCTTAATGCCATTGTGAAGTTGTAACTTGTAGATGGTTTTCTAGATTCTGATTGAGTTTCTGTTGTTTCCTGAAAAATGATAGATAATTATTATATTATTATTATTATCATTAATTATTATTTATTTATTATTATTATTATTATTTATTAATTTTATGCTCTTTCATTTGATACCTAATTTGTTGCTCTATCTTGTTTAGATCAAAAGTTAAAGTGCAAAACATAATTCAAGGGACCCCGGAATTGGCGCTTTGGCCGATTTCAAGGCAGAAAATTTAAAGCTCCATGCGGCAATGCTTCCCAACATCCTAGGTCAAAATAGTTGTGATTTTCGGCTTTTTCAGGTCAAAAAGCATGGGAAAATGTACAGAAACCTATGAAAATAAGAAAAAGTTGATTTTTGAACAGGCCTACCGTTACTGCTACCCTGGTGCAATGGAGAATATAACTAATAGTGTCACCAATTTACAGACGGTACCTCCGAGGACACAACGTATGTTATTCATGTCGGTACTAATAACGTTTTAAATTCTAGATCGGAAGAACTGCTGGCTAGGTACAGGGACTTACTAGAGCGATTAAAGGAAAAACTAATAAGATTGTTTTAACAGGTATACTTCCTCGAATTATCCAACGTAACGATTTCTACAGCAAGGCGACCTATATTAACAATAACATAAAGTCTCTTTGCCAACAGGAAGGAGTGCATTTTGCGAATTTTTGGAACAGTTTCTACGGCAGGAGGGACTTGTTCCTCGGAGATGGACTTCATCTTAATGACGTTGGAGCTGCGCGTTTAAGAAGACTATTTCATAATACTGTCTCTTCTTTTCAGGCTGCCGTAACTCGAACGGTCCCAGCGTAAATTCCACAAATTTACCCTGCGCTCGCGAAGGTGTCGCAATTACAAATAATTTGAAGGTTCTATCCTTAAATGCTCGTAGCCTACAAAATAAAAGAAACGAATTTTTTTCTTTAATTGCTTGTAAAGACTATGATATAATTGCGATAAATGAATCGTGGCTTAGCACTGAAACTCGTGACTTTGTAGGGGAGTATCAAATTAAAGGTTATAGACTTTCTGTTAAAAACAGAATAGGTAGGCGAGGAGGCGGTGTTATGTTGTATACAGTGATGTAGGTCTCGAGATCGGTCTCGGTCTCGAGACCCAATTTGCAGATCTCGATCTCGATCTCGGTCTCCGCTATTTAGATCTCGGTCTCGATCTCGGTCTCGACAGACGCGGTCTCGGTTTTTCTCCCCGAGACCTTTCGAGACCTCTCGAGACCCTAATGAAAAATACATGTTATTGGCATACTCATGATGGTGGCTTGGTTGAACAGACACAATTCAGAATGTTTATGAAAGTTTGTAAAAGTAAGGGACTCTAGGTATTCACTAATCAGTCACCCTGTTTTGAGTTGCCACGTTTGTCTTGCGGGGGTGTGTGGGTCTGGATTCTTTTAGGTTAGCGCTGAGTGGATGTTGAATTAATGTCATATATATATATATATATATATATATATATATTATATATATATATATATATATATATATTATTTAGACCTTATGCTAATTGCCATGCCTCTGTTCTCTGTTTTTATAGTACCGATATGTCAATTTATTTTTCATAGAAATGGTGTTGGAAAAATGCTATACAGGAAACTCAAGCACGGAGAATGAACAGATACAGAGAGACAACGCTCATTCTCACAGCAGCGAACGAAATAAAACAGTCAAACCAATTTCCGAGACTAATGGCAAAATATCAAAGCTATCGGTCCAAGCAGAAGAACGTTGAAAACTGGGAAGATTTTGAACCGCAGGGAACAGTTTGCGGCGGTATCTCTTTAGAGATCGATGAATCTCATATTTTAGACAACTGCTTCTCCAATAAAGTTTTGGCACCAGAAAGGGATAAATTCCCATCACTGGCCAATATTGCCATGACTGTTTTAACAGTGCCTGCCTCTAGTGCTCCAACTGAGCGTGTATTTAGCCATGGAGGCATAATAATGAGGCCCCACAGAAGTCGAACTTCAGCAGATCTTCGAGCATGCTGATGCTCCTTAGTGTAATGAGCACCTATCATGCTTTAAATAAATGCACAAGTCAAACTGGGTAGTGGGTACGTTCATTAAACCTTCTGTAACAGATATAAAGAAGTAAATAATAAAAAGTACGTATATACAGGGCGTCCCAAAAAAATGTATACACACTTTAAATACTTATAAAGGCAGTGTTTATTAAAATACATTTCATTTTCAAAATGTATAGAATCTACAGACATTATTTAATTGTTTTGTCAACGCCTGTTTTCAAGCTGACGTCCGTTCTGGTCCAGGCATGCTGATAACGCGAAGCAATGGAATCGCAAACATCACGAAACATTTCGTTTGGTATTTGTGTGCATTCTCGTTCAATGGCTGCTCTCATTCAGCGACTGTTGCAGGTTTTATAGCGTAGACTTTGTCTTTTAAGTATCCCCATAAAAAAAAGTCTAGTGGTGTGAGGTCTGGAACGCGGAGGGTATTCTACGAAACCCTTCGTCCAATCCCATCCACATCGTGCCAAGTACCACTCGCAATACTCCACTCTTCGGTCCGGATCATCTTCATTAATAGCATGGACTAATCTTGGAATGTAACTTTTCCATTGACAGCGCTTCAAAATGCGTTGGACAGACGATTCTGAAATTCCTACTCACGACTCGCTTGCCGCACAGATTTTCTTGGACTTTGGTGATACGTTTCCAGTACTCTTTCTTGCTTTGTTGGGCTTGTCGATGTCCGTGGTCTTCCGGAACGCTTCTTGTGGACATTCTGAACAGTTCCATCGGCTTCAAACTTATCTCTAATTCGAGTGATGGTAAGTCGCGTTGGTGGATCTGTTTGAAACTCCCTCCTAAACTGTCTTTGCACTTCAACTGGTTTTCACACTTCCAGTAGCATTTTAGAATGAAATTTCCTTTGTTCAAAGCTTAGTCTGACTGCCATTATTAATTCTAATGGGTTTAACTTGGAAAGAAAGAAACATCAATTGAGCTATTAGCTGTTAAAGTGTGTATACATTTTTTGGGACGCCTGTATATATTCATTTGTTAATTTATAGGCTACACTTTTTGCATTCAACACACTACATCTGAGAAAGTAGTTGTTAGTTTATTAATATACTTAACACTCTAATTTCCATAGTAGTGTAAACAAATTGAAGGGCATGAGCTTGGTCTCGATCTCGATCTCGGTCTCGAATTTTAAGGGTCTCGATCTCGGAAGGTAGATCTCGATCTCGATCTTGGTCTCACAGGATCAGGTCTCGGTCTCAGTCTCGAACTTGGTGGTCTCGACTACATCACTGGTTGTATATCAAAGATAATATTGCGAACGTTATAAAAGTAAAGCACACAATTCCAGAACCGATAGATTCGACTATAGCAGAACTTAAATTGAACAATTTCAAACTTCTTGTTGCGGT
Source organism: Bathynomus jamesi (assembly GCA_023014485.1). Lineage (NCBI taxonomy): Eukaryota > Metazoa > Arthropoda > Malacostraca > Isopoda > Cirolanidae > Bathynomus > Bathynomus jamesi. The sequence goes on from JAJOZX010005187.1 coordinate 258,925, forward strand.
TATATAGGCCCCCTAACAGGGCCGGATTTAACCATTAAGCAAAATAAGCCCGTGCTTAGGGCATCAAGGGAAGGGGGGCACCACAGAAATTTTCCATTGTCGGATTTACCATGGATTTATTACTATTATAATCGCGGCTTATAGCCTATAAGCTGTTGAAAACTGAATTATATATATTCATATATAGTATTTATTTTTTTTCATTGTTTGAATTTGTAGTGAACAACAACCCTTTTGAGAGAATAAATATATTTCGTTGTAATCACACACTTTACGCTTTGCGTTATTATTTTGTTTATATCAAATCTTTGAGCGCCATATTAAAAATACATATAGATTAAATATTTTCGTGTGCTATAGGAAGTTATTCTGAACGTGTGATTTGTGCATATAATATTAAATATATATTTTACATAATCATTTGGTATTGTTTTACAGAAAGATTTAGGTTTATAGAATTGTAATATAAATTAATATTAAAATAAAAGAAACTATAAACTCTCTATATTGCTGTTGTATCAAGTGATGTTTATCACGGCCATTATAATAATAAGATATACTGACCTAAGTTAATTAGCGTTGAAGAAGTTTATCTGTTGCTCTCTCTTCTTCTCTAGGGTAAGTCTATGAAGTGTACTTTATTTGTATATATAACAATATTTTATCATACACGTATCTTTATTTTATAATTTATTTATCTATTGTCATAACAGTATAAAAGAATTTAGATTGTAATAACCAGAGTGAATAATTTGTAATGTATATATAACATCAAACGTAGTTAGGACAATTTAGGCCCTAAGCAAATGTTCATATTTCCTATAATTAAATATTGTGTTTTAAATAAATAAATAAATGTAAATATAAAATGTGGCTCGTTAATAGTGAAATGTTAATATTGATATTTTTATAGATTGCGTATTATTAATTCTAATGTTAAGTATTTTTATTTTATAGGTTTCGGTTCCTTCTTTCGGTTCCTTCTTTTGGTTCCTTCTTTCGATTTGATTTGTATTCAACATTTCGAGTTGATATTTCGGTTGAGTTATATTTAATTGCCACTTATATTTAAATTGCCACTTTGGTTGTGTACGGTTCCCATTTTGTCTTTCTGAGAATAAAAGAACAAAGCCAAGATTGTGATATGTGTAACTGTGTTGATTGCCACATAATATACAAATAAAATATTCTTTTTATTTCTGTATTTTACAGACCCCAAGAACCAAGATGAAACGTGTTCAGTTAAGTGGTGCACAAAAGCGAAAACTATCAAAAGAGAAACAAGAGAAGACTTTGGATTTAGAGTCCAAGACTGCAAAGCTGACTGATTTCTTCACACAAGTTCCACGACCACAACGTCAACATGATATACCGATTCTGAATCAAAACCAATCTCCGTCATCAGAAGTGGACACAAATACCACTTTGATCACTTCAAAATCAAAATATGATGACGTTGGAATCACCGAGGTGTCACAAGCAGGTTCATCTACCACATGTCTCACTACTGATCTCACTTTGCCTGTAAATTCTCTTGATACCTCTACTGCAAATGTTGATTCAAGTTGCTTTACAAGACATTCTGGGGTTGAAATAATTGCTGAAAATGAAAGTTTAGTGGACCATGGTGATGGTGGTGAAATGAATCAGTCTGCAGAAGATGAAGTAAATATAGCAAAAGATCCAGGGTTGTGGCTTGATTTCTCTGCTGATGATGTGGCTTATTGGATTGCTTGTGGACCCAGTGACTGTCAACACCACAATGGGCCATTTGACAAGTCTTACCGGCATTTCAGTAGTGGCAAACCAGCAAGATACTGTTCACAAAAACTTTTCGTTGGGACAAAAGCCAATGGTGAGAAATACAAGAGAGAGTGGTTATTGTATTCACCATCAACAGGATCAGTTTACTGTTATGTTTGTAAACTGTTTGCTCCTAAAAATGTCTCACATTTTGTTATAAGAGAAGGGTTCAGTGACTGGCGAAATACTATTGTAATTGATCATCATGAAAAAAGCACTACTCACCGAGACTCTATGCTAACATACTTAACTCGCAGACAAGGTGCGGGGTTGGGACAACAGTTGGAAAAACAAATTCAGGAAGAGTGTGATTACTGGGAACATGTCTTGAGGCGTGTCATAGCTGTTATTTGTACGTTAGCTGAACGTGGCTTGTCTTTTCGAGGAACAGAAGAAAGATTTGGATCATTGCAGAATGGGAATTTTTTAGGGCTGCTTGAGCTCATAAGCCGGTTTGATCCATTTTTAGCAGGTCACATTTTGAAATATGGAAATTCTGGCAAAGGAAATCCTTCTTACCTGTCCAAAACCACCTGTGAGGAACTCATTCAACTAATGGCTCAAAAGGTCCACGCACTCATTGTTGACGAAGTAAAATCTTCTGGTTATTTTAGTTTGTCAGTTGATTCAACACCAGATCTATCACATATCGATCAGTTAAGTGTTGTACTTAGGTACTTAAAAGATGGACAGCCTATTGAACGCTTTTTAACCTTTCTGAAAATGAAAAGCCATACTGGTGAGGAAATGGCAAATCAGGTGTTGCAGTACTTACGTGAAGTTTGTAAGCTAAACTTTTCAAAATGTAGGGGTCAATCTTACGACAACGCTGCCAACATGTCTGGGCGTTATAAGGGGATGCAGCAAAAAATTTTAGAAACAAACAAGTTTGCTATATATGTGCCCTGTGCAGCCCATTCACTAAATCTGGTAGGCCGAAGTGCTGTTGACTGCTGTCAAGAGGCGGTTAATTTCTTCTCTACAGTGCAGTTGCTCTATACCTTTTTTTTAGCCTCAACCAGCAGGTGGGAAATTCTTAAAGGTTGTATTGGAAATGAAAGTGTCTTAAAATCCCTCTCTGATACCAGATGGGAGGCACATGCTATGGCAACAGCAGCAATTTTGAAATCTTTCCTTAAAATTTTAGAAGCGTTAGAATGTATAGCTGAAGACCAGTCACAAAAGGGAGACACTAGAAGAGAAGCAAATAATATTGCAAATAAGATGCAAGAGCTAGAATTCGTTTTTATGTTGAATTTTTGGGATGAGATTTTGCAAAATTTTCATAGAGTAAGCAAAGTTCTACAGAATAAGGATGTGAACTTAAAAACATGTGCAGATCTGTATGGATCATTAGCTGACCAACTGTGCACTTCACGAGATGAATTTGAAAGATATGAAGCAGCTACAAAGGAAATGCTACCAGATGTTGATTACAAGGCAGCTCAAACTCGCAAACGTATCAGAAAGAAGGTACCCAATGACGGAGATGCACCAGAAGTATATCTGAATGCCAGAGATAAATTTCTTATCACCACCTTTTACACAATTGTTGACAAACTTGAAACTGAGATGAGAAGAAGAGGAGAGATATACAAAGAAATAGCAGAGAGATTTTCTTTTCTAAGTGATGTGCCACATAATGTCACCACTTCATCATCTACTGAAATTGAAAGGTATTCTCAGGGTTGTAAAAAGATGATTGATGCTTACCCAGAGGACTTGAACACTAATTTCTCTGCTGAGCTTCAGCAGTTTCACTCATATGTGTGCCATAAGTTCAGTGCAAAAAAAAATGTAAAAACAAGATTCAGTCATGCTGAACTTTATAAAATAATTGTAGAAGACAATATTGAGTGTGCCTTCCCAAATGTAGAAATTGCCTTTCGTATATTTTTAACATTAATGGTCACAAATTGCTCAGCTGAGCGTTCATTTTCTCAGTTGAAGTATATTAAAAATACCAACAGAACAACTATGCAACAAGGCAGGCTGGATGCCTTATCTCTACTAAGTATAGAAGCAGATGTGTTACGTAAGATTAGTTTTGAGGATCTGATCAAAGACTTTGCAATTAAAAAAAGTAGGAGAAAACTTTTCAAATATAAATGAAGTGGAAGTATACAAAAATAAACATTATTTTCCATCTTACTGTAAGTTTTGTTTCATTTCAAAAAATAAAATTTTATTTTATGGTTTATTTTTGTTTATATTTTGAATTACATATATATGGGGCACCAAAATCTTTTAAGTGCTTAGGGCCTCTAAAGGTCTTAATCCGGCCCTGCCCCCTAATCAAACAGCTGATACGGACGAAGCGTTATATCGTGAACTAAAGAGAATAATCGGTAGTGAGCAGGCTTTAGTTATGGGCGACTATAATTGCGCCAACGTGAATTACGATACAATGCAGGGAGACGTGGAAGGTAATCGTTTAGTTAATTTTCTCGAGGATAGCTTTCTTATTCAAAAGGTTGGGGAACCTCCGAGGTTGGACAGTATTTTAGATTTAGTAATAACTACGGATGATAGGCTAATTACTGATCTTCAAGTAATAGAACCGTTAAGCAATAGCGATCACAATATGGTAGAGTTTGTCCGCTCAGTAAGTCACTCGAAACCAGCTAACTCAACAAAATTCCTAACTTCCAGCACGCAGACTTTAGTAAATTTCGAAATAAATTGTCACATGTCAATTGGGAAAATGTAATGGGAAACTCCAACACAAAACTAATGTGGGAATCGTTCGAAACAGTATTTAGGACTATAAATGAGGAATGTGTACCGTACAAAATTAAGCGTGCGAAAGTAAACAAGCCCTTGTGGTTTACTTCTAGAGTAGGAGACATTATAAAGAGTAGAGACAGGGCTTATAGGCTACATAAGTGGGATAAAGACAATTTGTGGTTACGAAACAACTACATATCTCTAAGGCGTGAAGCGAAAAGTGTAATAAAAAAGTTCAAGCGCGAATTTGAAATCTCCATAGCTCGTGACGGTAAAGAAAACCCCAAGCGATTCTTTCAATACGCCAACAATAGGAATCCAGTAAAAAGTGTCTTGGGGCCGTTGAAAAATGTTAACGGAGATCTAGTTTCTGAAAACAAGGAAATGGCTACCTTGCTAAACGAATTCTTTACGTCAGTTTTTACTATAGAAGGTGTAACGAATATCTCTATGGTCATATACATAATACCTTTTGATAATGGTAATATTTTGGATAATATTGTGGTTAGTGAAGGGGAAGTAATGCGCTATATTGATAAAATGAAAACGCGTAAATCACCGGGGCCAGATTCCATATATCCCATACAACTAAAAGAATTAAAAGATAGCATTGTTGTGCCGCTAACAAAGATTTTTAATGCGTCTATTTCTGAGGGGTGCGTACCAGATAATTTCAAATTAGCAAATGTAACACCTATCTTTAAGAAAGGCGATAAAGGTGCGGCGGGAAATTATAGGCCAATCAGTTTAACGTCTGTTGTAGGTAAGCTACTGGAATCAATAATTAGGGATCGTATAGTTGAACACTTAGAATTGCATAAACTAGTTAGAAATATGCAGCACGGTTTTAGGCGAAACAAATCTTGCTTAACTAATCTTTTAGATTTTTTTCAAAGCGTCGTTGACGTTTACGACAGTCATCGGGCGGTTGATGTAGTGTATTTAGATTTTCAAAAGGCTTTTGACACCGTGCCGCACAAAAGACATTGAAAAAACTAAGGCTCATGGAATCAGGGGTGTAGTCAGAGCCGGATTTAGACGTGTGGAGGTCCTGGGCAGCCTCCATGTGGAGGCCCCCCCTACCTTAGGGGAAGACATAATTGAAGTCATCCATAAGATTCATAATATAATTAACATACATACACTTTCAAAACATCGTGCACTCTTGTGTCTGTCCATTCCACTCATTTCTGCAAAAAATGAAAGCCTCGGGTTACTCGGGTATTCCATTATAGTGAGAGTAGGCCTAAAAGAGTAATAAAAACAAAATAATAATCAGTACACAACAAATAGTAATTGGTAAAAGTTTATGTACTACAGTGGTATTGGATGCGCGTGTTTTTTTGTTGATCATCTATCGGGTTTTTCTAGTTTCGGGTTTTTTCTATTTTGATAATGGCTTGTCAATGTGTGGAGGCCCCCCAAGATGTGGAGGCCCATGGGCAGCTGCCCACTTTGCCCACTCCTAAATCCGGCCCTGGGTGTAGTAATAAATTGGCTAGAAGAGTGGTTGCGAGGTAGGAAACAGAGGGTGGTCGTTGATGGAGCGGAGTCGTGTTGGGCTAATGTAGCGAGTGGCGTTCCTCAGGGTTCTGTATTGGGCCCCTTGCTTTTTCTTATATATATATTAACGATTTAGATGTCGGCCTAGTCAGTACAGTTTTAAAGTTTGCGAATGACACGAAGCTGGGTGGTAGGGCGATTAATGACGAAGACAGAGGTAAAATCTAGTTAGATCTGAATAAAATCGTTGATTGGTCAGTCACATGGCAAATGAGATTTAACGATGATGAGTGCAAAATTTTGCGTATAGGTTCGCGTAACGGTAATTTTGCGTTTAGTATGTCAGGGAAAGATTTAACAAGCGTAGAGCAGGAAAAAGATTTAGGAGTTATAGTCACTGGTGATTTAAAAGTAGCGAAACAAAGTACAGCAGCGGTCAATAAGGCGAACAAAGTGTTAGGTTTTATAGCTCGAAATTTTGAGTACAAATCGCGCGATATTATAGTTCCTTTTTATAAATCATTAGTTAGACCCAATTTGGAGTACGCGGTCCAATTTTGGAATCCGCATATGCATATCCGCAAAGATATAGACAAAATCGAAAGAGTTCGAAGACGAGCAACTAAGATGATTCCGTCGCTTAGGTCAAAGTCGTACGAGGATAGGCTTAAGGAGTTAAAATTGACTACACTCGAGACTAGGAGGCTAAGGGGTGATCTAATCCAGGTTTTCAAAATTATGAATGGGTTCGATAACGTAGATAGAGATAGCTTTTTCGAAATATCTCAATATAATAGGACTAGAAATAACGGGTGTAAATTGATAAGTAGAAGGTTCGAGACAGCAGTTGCGAAAAACTTTTTTACGCATAGAATAGTAAATAGCTGGAATAGTTTGCCGGTAGAAGTAATTAGTATCACCTCTATAAACATGTTTAAAAATCGATTAGACGCATATGTTGATAGATTGGGTATAGTTTAAGGTAGTAAAATTAAGGCTTTGTGGTGATAGATCCCACAGCTCAACACAAGTGTTGTGGGATATAGGGAGGCAGCATCTTGGGTTAGGGCAGTGGTTCCCAACCGGTTTTGGCTTATGGCCCCCTTAGGAACCTTATTTTTTCCTGTGGCCCCCATAAGCATTATTTTCAGTAGGTAATATGCAGATTTAACTCTATTTTACAAAATAACATTTTCCTGTGGCCCCCTTCAAATGTGCCATGGCCCCCAGGGAGCCATATGGCCCCCGGTTGGGAAACACTGGGTTAGGGGATACTCTCTGTCCTTACACACCCCATTTAAAGAGATTCCTCTGCTGAGCGGTGCCCCCCCATAGTACTGTGAGGTATTGAAAAACTCATGATCTTCACTTGCCCCACAAACACCTTGAAATGGGAGACCCAAAATGGGTGCACACACATTTCTACATTACTGTACAGTCTTTACAGCCACACCTACACTTTTCCTCCTAAGTATATATATTGTATATAATGTATATGGTGGTAAATTTTGACTTGGTCCGCAATCGATATGGACCGTGACTTATTTTTGGCTGGCAAGGTACTAGTATTCATGGATACCGTAATGAAATTGACTGGATTCTTTGGATCTGGTATATTTGCGTGTCGGTTGTGAATAGATATAGAGTGTAACATATTTGTGGATAGTAGTCTATTATGACTTGATCCTCTGGATCCAGAGATTCTGTCTTTAGTTTTAAATCGATAATTAATTAGTTTTAAATTGATAATTATTTAGTTTTGTAAAAATTGGTCGTTGCCAATGTACAGGCAGTTTTTACATAAATTTCTTATGTTCTTGTGGTTCGGAACCCACGTAAAATTGTAGGTCCCCTCCGCCACCACGGAGGACATACACAATACACAATTACGAACACAGTTAGGGAGACCAGCCATGAGTGGATCCTAGGGTCTTTGTTGGTCTGAAACATTATAACATTATAAAAGAAGGTATTGCACAGTTTCATACGTTTAAGACACGACAATTGATATATGTTACAGCTTAAGTGGTTAAATTATATTCTTGTTATGCAAAATAAACATTTCATTCTCAGAAGATTGAAATTAGCATTTATTTCACATTTATGGGTTATAATAATTAGTGGTGTACCGATTAATCGGCATCCGCAGAATCGGACATTTTTGGGGTATCGGCATCGGCCGATTCTTTGACATTTTTAAATTTACATTACAAAACAAATTCTATATTTCTAGAAAATTGAACATACAAAAAACGCTATGATAATTGTGAAGTAATTGAAGAAGTACAAGAGTTTAAGTATTTGGGTCAAACTATTACCAGCTCCTTAGTGATGACTCGGATATAAGAAAACAATCTCGAAGCCTGTGTGCTAAAGCGAATATGACCATAAGGAACTTTCGATTCTGTACAAGCTAAAGACACTCTTTCGTACTTTCTGCAGTAATATGTACGGACAGCAACTGTGGGTGAATTATAAAAAAGGTTCTGGCAGAACTCTAAATTTGCTGTACAAAGGGTCTTTTAGACTCTTACATAAATTACCTCGAGATGCTCAGCTTCGCAAATGTTTGCTACCCGCAATGTCCCGAGCTTCCCGGAGGTAACAAGACGTGCTCAATAGTCTAATGCAAAGAATTAAAAATCAACCAACCCGATCATCCAAGCTATCCACGAGTCCTGCCATTTATCCTCTAAGCTATGGACTTCTTGGTACGAAAACGTCTGTCTGTAGCTCCACTTAACTTCGACATTACAGTATTATTTCTAATCAATTGTATATAGGGGACGGTGGGGTAAGACGGACCCATGGGGTGAGATGGACCCCCCCCTCTAAACCCAAGCAGAAAGGGCGAGGTTCAGATATTGGTTGCTAGATGTCCTTCACGTCACCAAACAAAAGCATGACACAAAAGAAAAAAGCAAAGCAAGCGAAAGCTGGGCTATCCTGGGCTCATGACAGTGACAGTGAGGATGGAGATTCAACCAAGTGCTTGTATTGCAATGACACGTTTGGTAATTCTGTGCGAGGGGAAGGGTGGGTTTGTTGCGCCATTTGCAAGAGATGGGCACATGAGGAATGTGCAGGGGTAGAGGATGATGAGGAAGCGGTTTTTGTGTGTGAGTTGTGCCAGTAAGGATGGACCCCTAGGGTCCATCTTACCCCGTGATTCGTTTTTGGTACAATAAAAATATTGATTTGGTAAAATCTCGTGTTTCAGTCTTTTCCTCTAAAAACCGTGACCAGGATGTGGACTTTAAATATAACACCCCAAAGCACCACCACAACCCCTAAAAACCCCCAAAATTATATAAATGTAGTTTCTAGACTCATTTTTGTGTTAAGTAGTCCGTCTTACCCCACCTTCCCCTATTTCTATCCTTAGTATATGAACTGTCATTGTATTAATAATATTTGTCATATACGGGTGTCAGGAAATGATTGCCCCCCCCTGTAGAGCAAAAACTAGAAGAGATAGATAAAAACCGGCGAGACCACTTGAAAGAGCGTTAAAATCTGAATAAAAACCATTATATTCTATTCCTGTGATTTTAGTTCTTACCATTTTTTTCCCCACAGAAACCATGGCATCATCTATTTTGAACGATTCAGAGAAAAAGCGAGTTCTTGACCGCATTCGAGCTGTCACATTTCGTGAAGCAAAGGAAGCTGGTGCAACTTTCATAACTCGACACTGGGTGGCTGAGAGATTAAAAAGATCAGAAGACTTTGTCAAAAGGAATTGGAATAAGAATCCTGAAGATTGTGAAACAGAATTTCGAGGAGGAAGACCGGAGAAATTATCTCAAGAATCGAAAGACATTGTGCTTGCTGCATCACGGCGCCGAAAGAAGAGCTGCTCTGAGGTAGCGAAAGAGATACTTATCCGTCGTGGTAAGATAGTCAAACTTGTGCATCAATTTCGAGTTCGCCAAGGCTTGAGTGCTTGGCATGAAATAGCTAAGCCACGGAAGAGTGATCTTAATATTGAAGATCGGCTATGGTTTTGTGATTATCTTGAGGAATGGACGGAAGACGATTTCCTTCACTTGGTTGTCAGCGATGAATTCTTCGTTTATGTCAACAGAAAACCAAATTTTCAGAATGATCGGGTTTGGGCAACAACTCCTGATGAAGTCCCAGACGACCAGAAGTATCGAGAAATAGTACAAAATCCAGCATGTGTGGGTGTTTTCATTATGTTCTCTATTCGGAAGCTCATCTGGGTTATCAAACCAAGAGGAACCAGTTGGGATGGGCCTTATTTTCGAAATGTAATTTTAGCCCAACATGTAATTCCGTTTTTGAAAGACCCCGAGTGTGTTTTGGATGTTGAACAGGCAACCTTTCTTCACGACAAAGCCCCCTGTATGAAAGCACTTGCGACTCAACAACTGCTTAAGGACAATAACATTGATTTTTTCGGAAATAATGAATGGCCTGGCAATTCTCCAGATCTTAATGTCTGTGAACATGTCGGATCCATCATGAAGGATCGGGTGGAGTCCTTAATGCTGGAACAACCCATTCAGAATCGGTATTCAACAGAAATTATGACTGCAAAGATCAACGAGGTCCTTGAAGAAATGAGTCATGATACTGATCTCTTTGAGACACTTCTGGGATCATACCCCCGTCGATTAATGGCCGTCAGAGCTGCAAATGGGGGTAACACCCGATATTAAAACAAGTTTTTTTTATTCAAAATTAAACGCTCTTTCGCGTGGTTTTGTCTGTTTTTTTCTATTCCTTTCAGTTTCTTCTGTACAGGGGGGGGGGGGGGGGGGCAATCATTTCCTGACACCCTTTACTTATACTATAGTCTGCCAACCTTTTCATTTATATATATATATATATATATATATATATATATATATATATATATATATATGGGAATGAACTCAGAATGGTTCCCTGAGTTTTTTATGATACACACAGACTGTGCATGGAACAAGGAACTCTTCTGGGATAATTAAATCCACTATAGTCCGAATAAGTAATGGTAAATGACAAATACCATAGTTTTTCTTTTTCATGATGCAAGCCCGACGTGGGCAACGGGTCTCTCGCAAAGAGGTCCCATAAATATAGCTTCCCTCACCAGCTATCTGCAAAGCAGACAGGATCCAGCTTTGGGACATGGATCTAGGGTTCAAAGCAGCCTAGCCCCACTACATTTAGAACCTCAATATAAGTAAAAGACTCGTTGCATTCACGTCGGATTGAATAAATCGAAGAAAAAGGGGTAACTATTATATTTTTAGCCAAAACCAAAACTTAAACCTCAACTGGCAGAATTGAGCTTCCACTTTTCAAGGCACATAACATGTCCGTTTGTCCATGCACGGTCTGTGTGTATCATAAAAAACTCGGGGAACCATTCTGAGTTCATTCCCATCATGAAACGGACATGTTATGTGCCTTGAAAAGTGGACGCTCAATTCTGCCAGTTGAGGTTTAAGTTTTGGTTTTGGCTAAAAATACAATAGTTACCCCTTTTTCTTTGATTTATTCAATCCGACGTGAATGCAACGAGTCTTTTACTTATATTGAGGTTCTAAATGTAGTGGGGCTAGGCTGCTTTGAACCCTAGATCCATGTCCCAAAGCTGGATCCTGTCTGCTTTGCAGATAGCTGGTGAGGGAAGCTATATTTATGGGACCTCTTTGCGAGAGACCCGTTGCCCACGTCGGCTTGCATCATGAAAAAGAAAAACTATATATATATATATATATATATATATATATATATTGTAAATAAATTATCATGTAGGCCTATGAGTAGACGTAAAATGTAATTATTAAATTTTCTATTCTTATTTTATCTTAGAATTCAGCTTTAGTTTGTTGAATACAAATAAATGCTCATATAGAGCCTAGACCTATTATGATACTCAACGGATTCTAAAAAAATTCAAACTTAATCAAACTCAAATTTGGAACTTTGGAGTTTCTGAGAGGGTATTACAACTGAATCTGGAATTTTCCATTACAAAAAGGGATTTTCATCAGTTTTCGTCGAGAATAAGATTGGAAATAACTTACGGCGGAGCCCCACTTTGAGAACTACCGCCGTATTCGAATGCGTTCTTTGTTTGATGTTATTTGGGTCAGCCATTTCTCTTCAATGGAAGATGATTGTGAATTATTTCACAAGAATCAAAAAACACATTTTATGATAATTCTGTGTTTGACTTCTCGTTTGACTTCTTGACTCGATTACTCTTCTTCTTTCCATATTCAAAGGATATTTTTTGCGGCAAAAGTTTGGGTCTTTTGCAGTAAAAAAGTAGATATATGAAACTACAAAGGCCAATAAAACAATCAACTCCCGTTTTAACAGCACTATTCGCAAACAGAATTCGGGTTTATACGCGTTTCTATACTGCATTTTTGTTTAATTCTTGGCAAGTAGATTAGAACTTCTTTTGGTTGTCTGCAAACTGTACACTATTGGTTCTTTAAAAGATGAAAATATACCTGAAAAAGCCAACAGTTTCCGCAAATTTGGAAATATGACTGTTATCAACATGAACTTGAATATTTACCTCATCTCAGATGCTAGCGACATTGCGTTTAAGTTTAGAAATAGAAATACGAGAGAAAGTAATGAAATGAGAGCCAATAAATGTGTCTTCCTCGAATGACCTTGTTCTCACTCTCAAATGCATCTGTCACGCCGTTCCCTCGCTTGGCATCCTCAAACTAAAATTTCTTTCTATAATAATGTCCTCAATGTCTTCTACAGAATTCGCGCCATTAAGTCCATTACCAAAACTTTCGAACGAGGAGAATAAAGCCGCAATAAGAAGTGGATTTATTTGAAACGCGAGTTAGCAGCCAATACTAAGGTTTTCATCGGATGCGAGTGAAGAAGGATTGAAAGAGAAGATCTTAGAATAGTCCGAAAGTTGGTGCTTTTAATAGATCCATTACTTATTGTGGCTTCATCCCTTTAATTCAACTTCTTCTAACTGAGAACATTTAATTTGCATTTGAATGAAGTGGTAAAAAACAGAGCATAAAAGATCAGCATTTAAAAAATAATAACTTAAATCTCTCTCTCTAAAATGTGATACTCTTCGCTTAAAACATGGTTACAGACGTTATATGGAAATTTTTAATTTTAAGTAGCTTAAATGTGATATTTAAAATCCCATTAAAATATTACATCATTTTAACATATTATATATATATATATATATATATATATATATATATATATATATATATATATAATATATATATATATATATATATATATATATATATATATATATATATATATATATATATATAAACGGGAAACATACAACAAGGAATGAGCTCGTAAGGCTTATCTGAATGACCTCCTGACACCCAACTGATCAAGACTTCCGTTCCAGACTGGTCAGTTGTGCAATTCAGATGCTGATGGGAAAGAGCGCTCAAATCTCGTTATTTAAGTTAAAGAGGGGATGAAAGGAGGGGGCAGTTCCCACCCCCAGGCGAGATGATGATCTTATATCTCATGCAGAGCGTGAGAATTATTTGAAAAAAAGTTGAAAGGAAAAAATCTGCTATAAATGATTCGAGAGGCTTTTGTAACTAATAATAATAATCATAATAATAATATCCCCGCGATATGGGGACCAGGTACCCCGGGAACTATAATGATTAATTTGCCTGTTATGCGCAACGGTTATTTTTAATGAACGCCTCTCTTCTCCAAGGTGGGAATGTATACCACCCTCAGTTTTTCTCTTCAACCAATGCCCTTTTTCAGTGTTTATCTCACCAAACGCTTTTTAGTTTTCAGATTACATTTTGTCACGGTAAAGCTAATAATATCGCTTACACTTTTTTAATTTGAGTGCATCTTCTTTGTTCGGTAACTGTCCCTTCACAGTATAAATTCTCGTAGAAACTTTACTCAGTACATCGATGACTTTTATACTTGTGTGTTCAATTTTCACGTTTAAAACCAAAGTACATTCATATAAATGACAAGCTAAATTCAGACTACTTCAGCTAATCGAAACCGTGCGTCGTATCGAATAGAATATAACGTCGACTTTTCGATACAAAAAATGTCGGATTAATTGAAGCTTGTTCGAGTTACATTTGGGTAAATATATAAATAAATCAAAACCAATGGCGGAGTTCCTCAATCGTCTTCGCTAATTCGAACCGAAAGACTTTTCGGGTTACAAACCACAAGAGCCGTCAGTTGAAGCCAATTCGACCAAAAGGATGATAGAACATCCTCAAAATTAAATAATTATACTATCACCCGCAACATTTAAAACTATTCAGTATACACACAATTCCGCCATCAAAAATAAATCAAAACCACCACGCGGATAACGACTACGCGACTTCCGGAATCCCGACCACTTCCAGACAAATATATGGATCTTGAAAGAAAAAACCTTGATAATTAACATGAAATTTAATGAAAGAAAAAACCTTGATAATTAACATGAAATTTAATTAATGTTAACTAAAGTTTAGTGCGTTCTTAGTTTTTACTGACTTAATAATAATAATATAATAATATAATAATAATAATAATAGTATTTCTTGTGGAAAACAGTAACAATGTCAGCTATTTTTTTTCACTAACGTAATTCCTTTTGTCATGTGTGTGTGTGTGTGTGTGTGTGTGTCGCCGCGCCATGGGGGCCAGGTACCCCGGGTACTATAGTTGTTAATTTGCCCGTCATGCTCCACGGTTATTTTCAATCAACGTTTCCCTTCTCATAGCAGAGTATACCACAGTATATACACCACAATCAGTTTTCCTCTTTAACCAATGCCACTTTCAATTTCTCTCACTGAATCGTATAGTTTAGGTATCACTTACCCTTCCTCAGTTCAAAAGCAATTTTGATCAGTAATTGCCCTTCAAAGTATTGAATTTTGAATTTAAATGAACAGCCTTTATTTATAAAATAAATACAATTCTGGCAATTTTTCTTTTCGTTTTAACATAAATAATTGTGAAATTTGACTATTTATTTTATTTAATTTGGCCCTTAAGCTTTAGGCTTTACTGGGCTCTTAATTAAAAATAAAAATTGTTATTTATAATATATAAATTATGAATACGAATTATTAATTACAGTTCGTATCAATAATAATAATATTATTATTATTATTATAGATATAAAACAAATACAAAGCCATTATTGAAGGTATGATACCAATACTATATAAAGAAATCAATATTAGACACGAGAGATGAACAATAACAAGTAATGTACATTTAATCCTAGATTACACACGAGAAATGAACAAGTAATAGAGTACTGTACATTTAATCCTTGATTTTTATTAGCATTCCATTATTAATCGAGATTTCAACTTGGTTTTAAACGAATTTACATTCACAATATTTTTATAGCAACAATTAAATAATTCCATAGTTTCAGTCCGATGAAAATAGGTAATTTTTGAGACGAAGACAATTTAAATTGAGGAATAACACGCTTTGATCTATTTCTCGTCCGATATGAGTGAATTTCTTGATGAGTTACAAAATATTTATTTTCTCATTGTAAGTTACTGATTTTGTTCTTACACTCTTAAATAAAAATAAAATGTGCCACTTTGATTACATCTTTGAGCTTTAGTAGTTTTAGCTCTCTAAATAATGCACTAGAACGATCATGGAAATCAGGATCAGATAATAACCTTACTGCTCGTTTTTGAATGACAAAGATACTGTTTAAAGCGTTGTTAGTGGAGTTTCCCCAAACGAGGGTGTAGTACTAGTACGTTATATAAGGAAGAACAGAGTTAATAAAACATATTTAGGGACCACATTCCTAAGTTTAAACATTACAGCAACGTTCCTTGGAATCTTTTTTGCGACAATTTACATGATCACTCCATTGCAAATTCTTGTCTAGTATTACACCAAGAAATTTTGTTACAGTACAATCCTTTACAGCGATTTCATCAACATTAAATTCATCAAGATACACATTTCTTTTATTAGTAAAATTCATGACGTGTGTTTTACTGGTAATGAGGAAGAATTTATTGGTGGCCAACCATTTCATTACATTGATAAATTCTGACTTAAATATATTCTTAGCTACATTAACTTTTTTGCAAGAAAAAGACAGTTGTATCATCCGTAACATTATGAAGTTAAGAATATCAGATGAGCGTGGAATGACATTTATGATAGTATATACAATAAAAATAACAGTGGACCCAAAACTAAGCCCCGTGGCACACCATGTATGACAAGCGTTCTAGTTGAGCACACTTTATTTACTGATACAAAATGGTATGTATTGGACAAATAACTTTTAAACCAATCACTGATTGCTCCTCTAAAGCCGTAAAAATATAACTTAAGTAGAATATTATGGTGTATTACATCAAACGCCTTACTCAAATCCATAAATATCGATATCATTATTTCTTTGTTCTCTTTAGCTACATTTGTATTTTCCATAATATTTAAAATACCCATTTCCGTTGTTTTGTTATTATGGAAGCCATATTGATTTGGAGATAATAAATTGTCGGATTCTAAATATCGTTGCATTCTACTTTTTACAATTTTTTCAAAAACTTTGCTGAACACAGATAATGAACACACCTGCCTGTAATTAGTTGCTAGGCCACGATAACCGCCATTAAAAAGGGGCGTTATACACCAACCAA
This sequence comes from Bathynomus jamesi, assembly GCA_023014485.1. Taxonomy (NCBI): domain Eukaryota; kingdom Metazoa; phylum Arthropoda; class Malacostraca; order Isopoda; family Cirolanidae; genus Bathynomus; species Bathynomus jamesi. Next base: position 275,619 of record JAJOZX010005187.1, read on the forward strand.
ATACGAATTCTTGTAGAGACGTCATTCAGAACATCGATGACGTTTATATTCTGCATTCAACTTTCAAGTTTAAAAACAAAGTACATTCAAATCACCGAGCTAAGGTAAATTCAGACGATTTTCATCCCAATTTATACTGTTTATTTACTACAACGAAAATGTCTTTCCGTTTCAAAATTGCATAACACATGTAACACCGAATGCGACGGCCGGAATTTAAAGAAAGAAATTATTTAAGCGAATATAGCGAAGATTCACACGGAACAGCTGCACTATGTACAGAACGGAGCGTGTCAGCCCAAGGTATTTTTCAAGACTCCTCAACCCAATCAAACTGCGCTGCATGAATTCTATATCAAAAGTGTTCTGGGTGAAGCCAATCAAAACTGAATACTTTAAAGGTGGAGGTTTCTCTTCAAATAAGCCATTCACAAACTAATCGGATAGCTACATTAATAGTGATTAGTTTTCCCTTGAAGAGAGTTGGTTTCTTATAAGCCAGCAAAGATTTCGAATGAGGGTATAATAGTTTTACACAAAATCTTAAATTAGATAAAAAATTCTACGGTTTGACAGAACATTTTACAAATAACTAAAAAATTACAGAATGACTACTAAGATAATAAGGCAGCGATAGAGTTTCGATAGCCGCGTCAGTAAGGTTGTCACGAATGAAGAAAGGAACTTCCAGTCATGTGTTATGTACAAGTAGAAGGTCATGTGGTGTACGGTGGTCACACAAACTATATGCAAGCCGCATGAAAAGAGGAATTCTAAAAGCATTCAAAAGTGACGTTATTTTGATTAGCGTTTAATGTTTGTAATATTCTTATCCATTTAGTTTAAATGGATTCCCTTTATGTTCGACCTATCGGGAGGACATACATAACCTTGGTTTGATTCCACCCAAATTGTTCATTCTGACAAAAGTCAAGCTTGTCACTCTACTTTAGACCTATAGTTTAACTTGGAATCCGAACCACGCCCCACCAGCATCCCAGCGTCTTAACCACTAGGCTACTCAGGTTATCCATTTATCTACCAACCATTTTTTTTTATTGTGTGAAAGGATAAACAGCTGGGTCTAGCTGCGTGCCGCCTGCGGTCACCGGGTCTCGATCCTGGAGCCGATAAATTCGTAGTCAGGGACGCTAACCACTACACCATCGAGGCGCATTTTAATATATATATATATATATATATATATATATATATATATATATATATATATATATATATATACAGGGTGTCCCATAAGTCCGGCATCATAGGATCATAGGAAAAATTCATATTTTTCTATTTCTACAAACCATAATTCATATTTTTCTCTTCTACAGGCCATAATGTCTGTGAGCAAGGAAGAACGAATCCAGATAATTCTACTCATAGGAAATCGGAGTCAAAGAGAGGCCGCTGCTGAATTTAACAGACTGCATCCAGACCGCGAGCCAATAACACAGAGTTGTGTTAGCAGACTTGTTGCAAAGTTTAAGGAAACAGGATCCATAGAAGATAAACCACGCAGTGGACCTTCAAGGAGGTCCACTGACGATGATACAGCGACTGCTATCCTGGCTCATTTTAATAGAAGTCCCAATAAGTTTCTTCGGCGATTGTCCGCCGAGACAGGAGTGTCGAAAAGTAGCATCCATCGCATTCATCATGCTCACAAATGGCATCCATATAAACTTCAGATCCTACAGAAATTAAGCGAAGATGATCCCGACCGGCGGATGGAATTTTGTGAATGGGCTACGGAACAATACATATTGAGCATGTTCTGTAAATAAAAGCTTTTGTTTTGCCTTTTTTTTATTATTTTTCCTATGATGCCGGACTTATGATTCTAACAAACGAATTTATTAACGTTAACACAAGAGATAACAGAAAACACCAGAAAAAATAATTGCCTGGATCTGGTATTCACGAATAACGCGAACTTGATTGACGATATAAAAATAACCTCAACTGTTATCTCAGACCACAACATAAACGAAATCTCAACAAATATTGTGACAATATTACAAGACAATACTCATACATGAAGCAAATTTGAGATTTTTAACTTCCACTTCAAGACTATAAACTGGGAAGAAATCAGATCATACATGGCACAAATGGAGTGGAAAACAGTTTTAGAGAATAAAACAACCTTGGAAGAAAAAACGCTGTAAATTTTAGAAAAATATGTTCCAAAAGCACAACCAAAAGGAAAGAGGCACTGGTTCGAGAGGCAAAAGCAAACAATATTTCGCAAAAGTAATATAAGTAAAACTGGAGAGTATCGATAGAGAAATACAAGCCCTGATTAAGGGCCACGCAGAGAGGGAAGAGGAAAAGGCGGAAGAAGTAATAAAACCCAAAATACTTCTATAGCTATGCGAAAAGGAAAACAAAAACGCGCTGTCAGGGGTACAAGACTTTTTAACCAACTTCCAAAGGACCTCAGAAACGTCACAGGAGTCAAAATTGAAGTTTGCAAAAGAAGACTCGATGCTTGGCTCAGGATGGTACCAGATGAGCCAGGTGTACCTATGTGCGATGGAGAGCACAAGAGAGCAACTCGCTCTTCCACCAAGCCAGGTCTAGAGGCGGGCCACCAGCTTGACTTACGTGTGAAGAGAGACTAACGCACGGAAATGCTACGAGGTGTATATATATATATATATATATATATATGAGAGGGAAAGCGGGAGAGAGAAATTTTTATTTGTTTTTCTAAATACCAGTTTAAACGCACTCGGCACTCCAAAATTTATTTTTGGTCATCATATAACGACCGACGTTTTCTTTTAACTATATTAAGAAAACAAGAAAAACAAAAACAAACGCTTCATGACTGAAATACACGCTCGAACAATTACAGAACACGCCAAAAATGTATACGAGCTGATGATACACAGACTTCATTTTCTGCATTTTGGCTCCAGAGTTTAATGGGATTAACAGAATATATGAGAATAGGCACGTCCATAAGACTCGTTCAGTTTGAGACGATGTTCGCATGTACGCATAGATTAATATTATATTACGCGTTGTTCTAGATTTAATTATAATTTCGAACCGTGCCACTCAAGGTATTGAGAACAAATGACTTTATTGACTGGTTAACTCGCTAATTATTCCATCCTACTACTGACGGGACTTCACTATCGGTAAAAGAATTTTAAAATTTCCGGGTCCAATTATGGCGTTTTCTATGGGGTGAAATATTATGGGTAAAGCCTCAAAGTTTAGTGCCGTCATACTTACGTTAATTACAATTAAGAGCCTAACATTTACATCAATCCTTCTGATGTTTTAACTACGTAAAAAATTAAAAAATACGTTCTATTTCTGAATCGTATATTTATACGCATCTAGTCCAATCTATTCCTATATTTAAAGTGAATGAATTTCATAGCGTACGATTTAATTCTGTTAATTAATAAATACCCTATTTTTTACAATCAACTTTATGTAAATTCATTATTTCAATATAAAAATTCTCTCTTGAATCGATTCATGCGCAATTTCTTTACCCGAAATTTTAGAAATTTACCAACGCTTTCAAACGCCAAATTGCAATAAACTATTTTCCTAAACAGACCGATTTTTATGGGATCATACAAATAACACGATTGGTGATTATTTTGCGAGTAATGTCTATATTTATTCCGATTTTAGTTCTTTCGAGTACATTAACTTAAAACCATGATGCGTTTTAATAACGAAATGACCCAGTGTCCACATCTGCCTCAACTGAATTATGTCATCATCAAGGTTTAAGGGTCAATCCTGTCTCATGATGATGGCTTCCCATTGTTCATAGAGATTAAAAAAATAAAAAAAATATTTCCCAATAAAATAAATTAAGAAAAACTAATAAATAAATTCGAAGGTCAGCGGATGTATGAGGACCCGACACAGTTGGAATTAGTATTACAGTAGTATACACGCAAGGACCAGCAGTATATAAACAATATAGAAAACTCAGTGCACATGCATACTAACAGTATAGACAATATACAAAACATAGTACATATACAGAGTAACAGTACACACACACAAGGACTAGCAGTACACACAGTATACAAAAAGATTAATAATATATAATGCTCACTTGAAGGTACAAAAATGTGCTTTTACAAGAGCAATTATACGTGTTTAAAAATTTAAAACGGGGTAATGCCAAATACCAAATTAAATCAATTAACTACATTACGAACATGGGCGTCAACACGACGTTTTCCAAGGGGTGGCAAACGTTTGGGTACATGCAACTATATATATATATTATATATATATACAGTATATATATGACCGACAAGAAATAGACTAACAAGTAGACAGACAAATTCTTTCTTCCACGCCATCATCAAACTTTCTTCGAAGACACACGTGATCAAGGAATCAGAAACACTGAAAACGTCTGTTTCTTCCCAAAAGGACCGCGAAAGCAAGCCCTTATCAACTAAAGGACGTAGCAGGGTTTCAAGAAATGCCCGCGAAGGTTCCGCGTCACAGAGGTTATATAAGCGAGTTTCCACTGATACACTTCCTCACTCACACCTCGCTCGCTCGCGCTCACCACTTCTCGTTTGCATTTCTCGTCACGTGTCACGTCTGCTTCGTCAGTACCACTCGTCACATCAACCGCCCTCCGGCTTCCCGCCGGAGGAGCGGCTTGCTGTTCCTTCAAAGCTTCCACTATCATCAAGTAAGACCTTCCGCCGTCAGCCTGCAGAAACACTCCTTCGAAACCAGCGCCGTTCGATCTCAGCCGGTCACCGTCTTTGAAGCAATTCTCGTGAAGCCTACATCAGTGTCCGCAGAACCGTCCGTTCCCTCAAGTATAACTCTCAACGAGAGGCTCGCTATCGGTTCCACGAGTTCCCTCAAGCAAACTTTCAACAAGAGGCTCGCTACCGGTTCCACGATCATCTCGGCGTACGTAACACCGGACGGTCAACTTCCGCAGGTTTCCAATCTACAAGGTCGACCTTCGAGTATACCCTTCGTCTCGAGAGGTATTTTCAACACAGTCGGTAAATTCTCTGTGCCTCGTTCTTAAGCAATGCTCGCTAAGCCTACAGAGCGTAATCGCAGCAGCGTGATTAAGCTATACCTAAAGTGCTTTCAATATCGTTCAAACTAACTCTCGTTGAAATGCAGTAGGCCTATTTCCTAATCCAAGTGTCATTACAATATTTGATTGTGCATCAGACTAATTCTCTAATACAAACCTACACTAGGCTTATTTTCTGTGCCCAGTTCAAGTGTCATTTCCAATACCGTAATCGCGAATTGTATAATCCTGCTATTGTGTTCTTTCATGTATCCATCAATATTTTGCATCCACTTATTTATGTGATTTATTTAAGCATTTCATTACTGACGGCCGAATCCACTTCCCATGTACTAAACGCACGTGCATTCTTTATCATTACTAGGCCCATTCAATGTTCATTCATGCATAACCTTTAGCCTACTTAGTGTGTTACGTATTCTATTCAGTGTACTAAACGCACGTGCATTCTTTGTCATTACTAGGCCCATTCAATGTTCCATTTTCATGCCATTAGCCTACCATAAATGAATGTATTACTTGACAATTAAGCTCATAACCATTTCTCTTATTGGCTAAGCTCCATGTCATCTTAGCATAATATAAAGGCTGTTAAATAATTGTTATTCACTATACTTACTGTCAATCATTTGTTATTCACTGTGAACAAATAACTGATTTATTTTCTTAATTAAATACAAAACAATAAGGTGCTTTTTATAACCTTAACAATATTTGCTTGGATGTAATCCAGGCTGGTGACCTCGAAGCAATTCGTATCACTCAGAAATATTATAGTAGGTCTACTCCATTAGCCACCTTCAACCGGTGATACTGTAGGACATCATAAATTGTTAACCCAGCCTGTCATTAATAATCAATCATTGCATCAATTACTCACTAGCACCTCATTCGGCAAAACTGGGCCCACTGTGTATATATATATATATATATAATGGAAATGACCACGAAGAAAAATAAAACACGAAATAGTTCTCAAACAATTTCGTCTAATGACATCCTCAGGAACACTGAAATTAATCACAAGATTGAAACTATATATAGATCACAAAAACGCAATATGACTGGTGCAGAAAATATTTAAAAGGAGCATACAATCCAGGTGGAATAGCTACCAGAGTTTTAGCACCTTGCCCTTCTATCTAAATCTGTTTTGAATGAATTCAAAATAAGAGTATTGAGCGAAAATCTCCGGCTAAGGTTGAAACTGATGTACAATTTATATTTGTATACACTTTTTATTTGTATATATATGCAATGAGCGGGAGAAAAAACGGCCCACTTGGAATATCGCGAAAAGCAAAAAAGTGGGCAAGCTGCTTCTGTTTATAAAAAGTTTTAAAATTCGAAAATATAGTCTATGAGGCAACCAAATAACGAGACAAAACAACGTCAGCTGCGAACACACTAGCTGTAACGAATTTTCGACTTCTTTTAAGAATTCGACAGTATGACATTCAGTTGCTCTTAGACTGCTAGTGCCACTTTTTTCTTCCACTAGTGGGAGTAGGCATTTGCGTTTAGTAACAGATAGACTTCTAATTCTTTTGGGTTTCAGAATTGGACATTTACAATGGATTTGAGTACCATGAACGTCGCAAAAGTCGTCCCCCTAATTGAAGATGGTCGGAGCCAGAGTTACGTCGCCGATGCGCTATGAATTCCAAGAACAACGGTTCGACGTGTCTACCAACGTTATATGAAGACAGGAGAGTACACCCTAAGACCAGGATGTGGAAGATCGCGCTGCACATCTGCCCGTGACGATCGTTTTATCATCTCGAGTGTTTTGCGAGATCGTCGCTTGACTGCCACGAATGTCCGCAATGAGATGGAAAGGTCTCGAGACGTCACGTCAGTGTAGCGAACCATTAGGAGGAGACTTATGGAAAGTGGCTTACATGCTAGACGTCCAGCAATGGGCCTGGAATTATTCCCACACCACCGCCATGCTCGTCTTGCTTTCGCTCGTGAGCAAATGCCTACTCCCACGAGTGGAAGAAAAAAGTGGCACTAGCAGTCTAAGAGCAACTGAATGTCAGACTGTCTAATTCTTAAAAAGTCAAAAATTGTTACAGCTAGTGTGTTCGCAGCTGACGATGTTTTGTCTCGTTATTTGGTTGCCTCATAGACTATATTTTCGAATTTTAAAACTTTTATAAACAGAAGCAGGTTGCCCACTTTTTTGCTTTTCGCGATATTCCAAGTGAGCCGATTTTTCTGCCGCTCAGTGTATATATTTTTTTTACAACCTTGTCCAGAAACTAGGTCGTGTTTTTTATTGACTTTCTCTCTGTGAACGCACATCACGCAAAGTCTGGAAATACGATCATCTGTCATTGATGATCGCACCCAGGTCTTTATCCGTCGCAAAATACTGAATGTCAAAGCAGTGTCAAAACAATATTGCATTATGAATGGCAGGAAAGTGATTCGTATGATCCAATACTTCGAGGAGATTATTTTTAACAACTCCTTCTAAATCTTTCTTCAACCACATTTCAAACCATGTCATGGATTTCTCAGACAGGTTATGAATATGATATACATCAACTATACTCTGCATTATCTAGCTGAATTGTTCCCGAGTTAATAATAATAATAATTAATGATTGGGTTTGTTTAACCTCCTTCGCGACATCTAAGGTTATATGACGGAAGGGACCTACAGCTTTACGTGGGATCCGAACCACCGCTACATAATCTGGACACGGAGGATGGTCTCCCATCCAACTACTACCCAGACCCAATGTCGCTTAACTTCGCTGATCAACGGGAAGCGGTGTTACGACATTGACTACGACGTAGCCCAAAATGTTCCCGAGTTAGTAGTTTTGCTATCCGTACAGGGTGAAGTGAGAATAAGCCAAATTGAGGGGCAATGTCCTCGCAAACCTGATCTGGAGGGATGATATGATTGAGTTGAGATACGGCACATACTCGTACATCGACCGACGAAAGTATTCTTCGACAGTGGAACTTCCAGTGTTTGAGTGAAACATCTGACGAGTTCGCAGCCGTGGGATCTTCATATCTATACCTACGAGTATTTTATCCGCAAGACCTTCCACTCCGTAATATGTCCTCGTGGACTCTGTTTCCTGCCCATTCAAGATGGTGGCGTACAATCGGTAACACCTGTTGGAACTGTCCTTGAACCTTCAACGAATCCAACTGAACAGCCTGCAGAGCTTGTGCCACTGGTTCTAATATGGCTGAATACTTAGCCATTACCGTTAATGAAACAAAGAAGTCGTCCCTGCAGCACAGAGTAACTGATGAGCTTTTTGACGAGCCGGAGTGTGGCAATTTCCTTCCGAAGCCAGTGTGTTCAACTGATCAAAGATAACGCCAAAATTCTTTGAGAACGATCTAATACTTCATACTTGGCAGTCCAACGTGTCTCACAAAGAAGATGCTAATGCTGACACCATTGGAACCCGCTTTGAATCACACGATTTCTTTCCGATTTCCGATTCCTCCCAATCACTTTCCGGTTTTCGTGTTTTCATAATAATTTTCCATATATCCATTATTTCTGGGATACAGTTGTATTATATTATGTATTATATTATTAATCCATAATATAATGCAACTGTATTATATTATGTATTATATTATTAATCCATAATATAATGCAACTGTATTATATTAGGTTAATCCATAATATAATACAGTTGTATTATATTATGGATTAGCAAGAATTAACCGACTTAGCTAATTAGCTTTCCAGTTACGACAAATATACAGCCGTACAGCCGAAAAACTCGATTCGGGTCGATTCGGTGAGCAGTGAATCGAGAACTTCGATTCGGCCTGTTTCGACTTAGTTTAAACTGCGTCTTTCATTAAATAAATAGTTTTTTGTTCTTTCTTATATGTTGTGAATTAAATATGTTACCTACACTTTCATTAAAAAAAATAGTTTATTACCACTCTTGGCCCATTTTCTGTCTATTCTAGTTCGAGAGGAGTGAAACTGTCAGTCTTTTTGAAGATTCACAAAAGTTTGAGGGGTTTTATTGATGAAACAAAATGAATCGAGTATCGAAATTAAGTGGCTGAATCGAATCAAAATTCGAATCGAAATGAAAAGTCCCGCATCGCACATCCTTACTAGTCAGTTACAGGCTACAGCTAATGTACCAATATAGATCAGTTAAATTATACTGATCACTGATTTAAGTTGTTATTATGCAAATGTAAAATCAACAAGAATGCAATTACTAAATTAATCCTTTATGTTGCAAAATATCCTTTATAATAATGCTGCCCGCATATGATCAACCTCATCAATGGGATCTGACGATTCTCATTTCACACCCTAACTAAGGTTCCATTTTTGCATAATGTTTAATATTGCTCTAATAAATTGTCTATTCTATTCCTAAAACTAAGTACCAATTCTCTGCCAAACGTATGTTTCGCCTCGCTTTCCTGAGCCAAGAACAAAGATTGGTGCTGCCAAAAAAATTAAATAGTTGTCGTACAGTTAAGGAATATTAATTCTTAATGTTATTTATATTCCAAAGTATATTTCCGACATTATATGTATATTATATATGGTGCCCCCATAAGACTGGAACCATAGGGTAAAATAAGTAATTCATGTTTTTCCGTTTATGCAAGTGTCCATGATGTCTTTGAGTAAGGAAGAACGCATCCAGGTAATTCTGCTCGTAGGAAATCGGAGTCAGAGGGAGGTCACTGAGGAATTTAACAGATTGCATCCGGACCGCGAGCTGATAACACGCAGCTATGTTGGCAAACTTGTAGCAAAGTTCAGGGAAACGGGATCCATAGGAGATAAACCACGCAGTGGACCTCCGAGGACATCCACCGACGATGACACAGCCATTACCATCCTCGCTCATTTCACAAAGTCCCCAAAAGTTTCTTCGGCGTTTTTATCATTTTTCCTATGGTTCCAGACTGACTACGAATCCATCTGCCCCGGGTTCGAGACCCGGTGACTGCGCGCAGCAAAACCCAGCTGTTCGTCCTTCCACACAATAAAGAAAGTAGGTGGTAGATAAATGGGTACCCTGGTGGCCTAGACGTTGGGCTGCTGGTGGGGCGTGGTTCGGATTCCACGTTAAACTGTAGGTCTAAGGTGGAGTGAAAAGCTTGACCTTCGTCAGAATGAACAATTCGGGCGGAAGCTAACCAAAGGTGTGTATATATATATATATATACCCACAACAAATCCCGGGTTGGGAACAAAATTTTAATCATTCACTTGTGTTGAATAAAATAGGGGTGGGGTTCTATAAGAAATTTTGGAGAAGCGTCGTTTTTTACTGTATCGTATATAATGATTTTTTTTTTCGAATTTCACTCACGTTAAGATTTTAATTAAAAATTCTCGAAGTCAAATAAGTCGTCCTTTATGCTTCCTGAGACTTTACACACCCTCTGATTTGTTTTGGGTTACGTTACGCTAGGTTAGGTTTGGGTAACCTAACTTAACCTAACCTCAAAAAAGTAGGTCGTACAAGAAAATCAGACTTATTTACAAGTTCTACCTAATTGATAGAATGAGGTGGCTTACTATTGGCTCTACTTGGAATTTACATACATACAGGGTGTAACAAAAGTCCGTTCTCATAAAGAAATGATATATAACAGAATTGAACAAGAAAAAACGAGTAGAAATGTATCAACGGCTACATAGAATGAAATTTGAGCATGTACTGGATTAATTGGTAAGTTGGTTGTATTGTTTGTAATGTAGAGTTAAAACTATTTTCTCGTTCAATTCTGTTATATCTTACTTCCCTGTGAGAACGGACTTTTGTTACACCACACACACACACACACACACATATATATATATATATATATATATATATATATATATATACAGGGTGGGCCGTAAGTTTCCATACATAGGAAAATTTAATACGTGCGTCGGTATTTGGATCAGCAGTTTCCGGATGCTTGGATTGGTCGGCGTGGTCCTGTGGAGTGGCCTCCCAGATCCCCAGATCTCACCCCCCTTGATTTCTATCTTTGGGGCACTTGAAGGCCATGGTGTATCAGGAAAAGATACGAGACATAAATCATCTAAAGGAACGTATCACCAACGCCATTACAAGCATAACGTCAACTGTGCTAATGCGTGTTCATCAACAGTGGGGAACACGTATTGAAATGTGTTTTCAAAACAATGGCAACCATGTAGAGCATATTATATAAATAAAAATGGGTCCATAAAAAAATGTTTATTTTTCCTATGTATGGAAACTTACGGCCCACCCTGTATATACATATATATATATATATATATATACATATATATATATACATTCAACTGCAAAGAACACGCAGTATAAATAACGTAAAGAACGACGCTTGTATAGGAGATATTCCGCGCAAGACGAGAGAGAGAAAACGGAACAAATGAAAAATGAGGTAACCACCTGGGAATCGAACCCGGGATCTTCCGATTGCTGACCGGCAATCGGAAGATCCCGGGTTCGATTCCCAGGTGGTTACCTCATTTTTTCATTTGTTCCGTTTTCTCTCTCTCGTCTTGCGCGGAATACCTCCAATACAAGCGTCGTTCTTTACGATATATATATATATATATATATATATATATATATATATATATATATATATATATATATATACAGTTGAGGAATGGTGACTGCTGTTTGACAGATGCAGCACGCTCTGGACGCCCTGCTCAGTTTGATGATGACCTGCTGTTAGCCGCACTTGAAGAAGACTGTTCAACAACTGTCGAAGAATTGGCCCAGAAACTCATTCATCCCCGTCCACCATCCATCGACGTTTGCAACAACTCGGAAAAGTGCCTAAGTTAGGAAAATGGGTGCCACGTGAATTGTCGGTCGACAATCTGAGGGTGCGGTAAACATTAGCACAGCTCTTCATTCCCGTGAACTCCAAGATCCGTTTTTGCACCGTTTAGTGACTGGTGATAAAAAGTGGATACTGTACCAGAATGTTAAGCGCCGTCGACAGTGGGTTTGTGCCGGAGAACCAGCGACACCACAGCCAAAACCAAATCTTCACCCTCGGAAGGTGTTTCTTGGTGTTTGGTGGAATAAAGGTGGTGTAATACACTTTGAAACTTACCACACAACCAAACAATCACCGCTCAAGTCTACTGTCAACAACTGGATCGATTGAACACTGCACTAAAAAAAGAGACCTTCTTTGGTTAATCGGAAAGGAATCGTGTTCCACCACGACAACGCACGTCCTCATACCGCTCGGATCACTTCTGCAAAAATTGAGGAGCTGGGGTGGGAAAAACTTCCACATCCTCCATATTCTCCAGACCTTGCGCCTTCAGATTATCATCTCTTCAGGAGTCTGCAAAACTATCTTGACGAGAAACAGTATACTTCTTTAGATGACCTGCACACCAGTCTTTGTACGTTTTTTGCCTCAAAACCGCCTGAATTTTATAAACGACATTAAAAAGCTTGTAGGACGTTGGCAGAATGTCATTGATACCGATGGAAAATATATACTAGATTAAAAAGTTTCAGTTGAGTTTTTTTTGGTCCTTCAAATTCCGAACTAAAAACGACATTACTTATGGGATGACCTGATATATGGGTTCATACACACCTGCAAAAATATCAGGATTTTTTGAGAATATCAGAGGAATATAAAATATTTATGAAATATTAGGATTTAATTATTTGTAAATATTTTATAAATAATTTAACTATAAATTAATTTAAAATGTTAATATAAAATAGTTTAACAAAAACAAGCACTATTTGTTTTACATTATATAAAACTCGTGCATTTTGTTATCTAGTATTAATTTTTTCAGCCTGCCATGGGATTTTTTGCGTACGATTTTTAAGAGTAGTTAGAATAAAAATTAGGTTTTAATTGCGTTATATGAAATGTGAATTTTTTTTTTACACCTTTTATGCAATTTTTATATAATTTTTATATATATTTATATATGAGGGAATCAGATCTGAAATATCAGGGATTATCAGGAAACTTTATTCTTGGATATGTGTAAGAACCATATATATATAATATATATATATATATTATATATATATTATATATATATATATATACACAGGGTGTTTGAAAACTTTCTGTACAAATTGTAATGGGGGATAGGCAACACCAAGACAAACCCTTTTCGTCTATAAGTGTATGTCCGCTGACGTCACCATTCGGCGCGAGAGGGCGCCGCTGCAATTGGCTAAAAGGTGAAGTGGGCTAGACTCGGGCTTGCCGCGGGCATTCTTAAATCGGACGTAGTACGCGTAACATGGAGCGCTTCACGACTGCTGAGATGGCTGACATGCATATGGTGTATGGGGCTGCCAATGGAAACGGAAGAGCTGCTGTGAGGTTGTACCGACAGCGCTTCCCAAACAGACGTGTGCCAAACCACCAAACGTTTGCGCATTTGCATCGGCGACTGCGAGAAACTGGAACATTCCATGCAAACATGCATGACACTGGTCGGGAGAGAAATGTGCGCACTCCTGACATGGAAGAAGAATCCTACGGCAATTTGAGGACAATCCAAGCAGCACGCGAGGTGTTGCACGTATCCTCGGTGTGAACCACGACCTGGTGTGGAGAGTGTTGCACGAGCAGCAACTTGCCATGGACGATACCAGCCCAAACATTGACGGCGAACCGTTCTTGATGAGCATGCACCCGTGTAGCATGTGGATTTGCGTGCGCCCACACGTGAGAATTGTGCATGTTAAACACCCCTCACGTGTGAAACAGGCCTCATCTGAGAACAGCACATAAGCCGGAAAATTAGGCTGCACCGCTGTCTGCTGCAGAAACCAGCGTGCAAATCCACACGAAGAGGGTAATCCCGAGGTTGTAATGCCTGGACTCTCTGACGATGAAACGGATGTAACTGCTGCTCGTGCAACACTCTCCAGACCAGGTCGTGGTTCACACCGAGGATACGTGCAACACCTCGCGTGCTTGCGCTTGGATTGTCCTCAAATCGCCGTAGGATTTCTTCTTCCATGTCAGGAGTGCGCACGTTTCTCTCCCGACCAGTGTCATGCATGTTTGTATGGAATGTTCCAGTTTCTCGCGTCGCCGATGCAAATGCGCAAACGTTTGGTGGTTTGGCACACGTCTGTTTGGGAAGCGCTGTCGGTACAACCTCACAGCAGCTTTTCCGTTTCCATTGGCAGCCCCATACACCATATGCATGTCAGCCATCTCAGCAGTCGTGAAGCGCTCCATGTTACGCGTACTACGTCCGATTTAAGAATGCCCGCGGCAAGCGCGAGTCTAGCCCACTTCACCTTTTAGCCAATTGCAGCGGCGCCCTCTCGCGCCGAATGGTGACGTCAGCGGACATACACTTATAGACGAAAAGGGTTTGTCTTGGTGTTGCCTATCCCCATTACAATTTGTACAGAAAGTTTTCAAACACCCTGTATATACAGGGTGTCCCGTAAGTCTGGACCCATAGGGCAAAATTAATAAAATTACAAAATAGTCCCAGTTTCGCTGGACATGCGTCGAAGTGACTTCTTGGGACTGACAGCGAAGCTAGCCAACACATTGGTACTGGTTTCGTCTTCCGTAACAGTCCTTGAAGGTCCTCTGCGAGGCTTGTCAGCTACGGATCCAGTTTCCTTAAATTTGGCTATCAACTTGCCAACACATCTGTGTATGATTGGTGCGCGATCTGGATGCATATTGTTGAATTCTTCGGCCACTTCCCGGTGACTGCGGGTCCCGACCAGCAAAATAATTTGAACTCTCTCCTCTCTAGTCAGTGACATGGTTTACCTGCAACATAATAAAAAATATATTATAAATCCCTATGGGTCCAGACTTACGGGACACCCTGTATATATATATATATATATATTATTCTGTATTGATTTTTTTCTATCCTAAACGAAAAAAAAAGAGAGTTTCACAAATTAAAGATTATTTACTTCATTTCCAGAGCTGTGCCTAGCGGCGCTAATTAGCGACGCTAGTTGATTAATTAATTATTAACGCATCCATTAGCGGCGCTATTTTTCAAAATAGTTAGCGGAACAGTAAGCGCCGCTACATTTTTAGGCAATGTTAGGCGCTAAGCGCTAATATAAATTAAAATGAATAGAGTCTTAGAATGGTATTCTCTATATTACGTTGCTTTTTGTGCATAATGCTGAACGCAGAATGTATAATAATAAACAGTTTCCTGAACTGAGTATGTAAAGGAGGACAATGTCTTTCCAATAAATAAGTTTAATTATAAATATCAATTATACAATTTTCTTGAATACCCAATAATCATTTTAAAGATATAATTTTGTTCCATTTGACACTATAAAAGATAATAACAATAGCGAACACGTATAAATATATACAAATGCACTATTATTACTATTAAAAATAGTACTTAGCTATACATTTCATAAAAATTAGCGCCAAAATTAGCGTTAGCGTTAACGCCGCTAATTTTAAACTGTTAGCGTTAGCGGCGCTAGAATTTATTCGTATTAGCGTTAGCGGCGCTATATTTATCAGTTAGCGTGCACAGCTCTGTTTATTTCTAATTTAACAATGTAAAAATTGGAATTAAGCTTTGGCTCCTCCTAACATCATTTATTTGGTTCAAAAACGGGACCTGCTAATTTTGAACACGCAACTTCCAACACATTCTTTAAATTAATTAAAAGAAGGGTTTTTGAGCGTTTTTTTGACCTATTTTCACGCGTTAGCCAGTCTTCATGATAACTTTTCGAATATAATATCCTCTAAAAATATTTATCCCTAAAGAGTCTCCTCTTTAATGATCTTGCACGAAATTAAAACAATTATTATTATTACCACCAATAACAATAATGGAAAATTCAATGAAATTCAATTGGGAATTATATATATATAAAATTATAACGGTTTACACACACACACACACACACACACACTGCAAAACCCTTGGAAGTGAACATATTCTCTCTCCCGTTTCCCGATTGACCACAATGAAACCTGCGGACAAATAAATAATAACTAAATCTGACAACGGATGAACCAAATATTGACCAAACTTCACCCAAAAGCGACGTGACAAAAATAGTTCATTAAAATTACTAAAAAAAAACCATCATCCTCAGATCAAGAAAACAAGTGGAGAGGCTCTTAACCTTCAATTAAACAGAAGTGCAAGGGTTTGTAGCCCTTAATCCAGATATACCAAAAGCTGGAAATTTATTTGATTACTTATTGCTTACGGCTTCTTTTGTGATAAACTTTACAAGCGTTTTATATATATAGTCGCCGAGATATGTACCACTCTCCCTAGGTAGGAATCGGCGGTAAATAAAGGAATATAATATATATATATATATAAATTATATATATATATATATATATATTAATGAAAAATTATTTCACAAAAGTGACACGTGAAAAATTTTATGATGAATAAACCACGAAGGAAAAGAAACACAAAGTGGTGCTCAAGCGCTTTCGTGTTCCTGAGGATATCATAAGACCAAAGCGCTTGAGGACCACTTTGTGTTTCTTTTCCCTTCGTGGTTTTATTCATTATATTATATATTATTATATATAATATATATATATATATATATAAATATATATATACACACATTTAACTGCAAACACGCAGTATAATTAACGTAAAGAACGACGCTTGTATAGGAGATATTCCGCGCAAGACGAGAGAGAACGAAACAAATGAAAAAATGAGGTAACCACCCGGGAATCGAACCCGGGATCTTCCGATTGCCGGTCAGATGCGATAACCATTACACCATGGGCCTCACTCTTCCAAATGCCGTAATTCTTCTACTACTCGCAGAACCAATGCCCCAAGGGGGCACCTCTCGCATGCCGTAACATTATTACATTAACTGCAAACACGCAGTATAATTAACGTAAAGAACGACGCTTGTATAGGAGATATTCCGCGCAAGACGAGAGAGAGAGAAAGAAACAATGAAAAAATGAGGTAACCACCCGGGAATCGAACCCGGGATCTTCCGATTGCCGGTCAGATGCGATAACCATTACACCATGGGCCTCACTCTTCCAAATGCCGTAATTCTTCTACATACTCGCAGAAACCAATGCCCCAAGGGGGCACCTCCCGCATGCCGTAACATTATATACATTTAACTGCAAACACGCAGTATAATTAACGTAAAGAACGACGCTTGTATAGGAGATATTCCGCGCAAGACGAGAGAGAGAGAACGAAACAAATGAAAAATAAGGTAACCACCCGGGAATCGAACCCGGGATCTTCCGATTGCCGGTCAGATGCGATAACCATTACACCATGGGCCTCACTCTTCCAAATGCCGTAATTCTTCTACATACTCGCAGAAACCAATGCCCCAACGGGGCACCTCCCGCATGCCGTAACATTATATACATTTAACTGCAAACACGCTGGGCTGCTGATCAGGAGATTGCGAGATCGAGTCCGGGAAAGTACTTGTGGCCCGTAGTGGGGTGTAGTTCGGATTACACGTTAAGCCGTAGGTCTAAGGTGGAGCAACGAGCTTGACCTTCGTCAGAATGAGCAATTCGAGCGAAAGCAAAACCAAGGTTAACCAAGTAAACCAGGTGTGTGTGTGTGTGTGTGTGTGTGTGTGTCTTACATTCTTCTATAATATTGGGGCATATAAGATGGAATATTTTTATTATGATGATGCTTGGGAAGTTGGGATGGGGGGAGGTTCAACCTCCTTCGTAACGATAAATACCATGTGACGAAGGGGACCTACAGCCTTATCTAGGATCCGATTCATCTACGGGTCGCTACACCATCTGAACCCGGAGTAGGACGGTCCCCCACCCAACTAATAAACAGACCCAAAGTCGTTTAAACTCGAGATGCGACATAATAAATTTAAGAAAGATAATACAAGTTCTTTCATACGTCAATGACCTTCATGTTGCGATGATAAAGGGATTAACACGCACTCGCTCATTCGGGGACTTCAGTGGACAGGGGTATTAATTCCCGCTCAATATCATTGTCATTCCCATCCACAGTCCGCAAATGAAAATGAATAATGTGAAAAAATCCACATTTAGAAAAAGTGTTTCTTCATTTGAGAAAATATCACTCCATTGCCATTCGCGGTAAAAGCGCCAAATGGGAAGGGCTAATATTTCCTAACCTAACATTAGCCTAATCTAACCTAACCAAACCTAAATTAATCTAACCAGGACCAAAGTAGTAAAGTCGTGGATGTGAATGAGAATAGCATAAACTGGGAATAGACAGATTTAAAAATGCCTTTTGAAATTCTCATTCTCGTGCTTCGCTTCCCCACTCTCTCTCGGGCGCTGAATTAAATGGAAATGACTGAGTGGGACGATACCCCCTTTATATACATCATTTAACCGTCCCCTCCCTTCCTCCCAATAAAGCGGAAATAATCCCTCGTACTCCTCTTCCTTCACAATATAAAATTTGCTCATCCCTCCTTTTAAAATTCGTACGAGTACGCATAAAAATGGACTATTTTTAGTCTTGAGTTAATCCTATTTTATAATTTAGCAAATTTAAATTTTCCTCAATAAAATCTTCTTAAAATTATACCAAATTTCCACCACAGTTTCAGTTGGGGAAAAAAAACAAAAAACTTTTTTGAAGAATAGAATTTAGAATAAGGAACATAAAAATTACATTATTATTATTATTATTATTATTATTAATAATAATACATAGAAATTCCTAAGAATTAAACATTAACTCGCTTAATTTACTAAATTTTACATTCCTATATAAAATATTTATCGACTCTGTAATTTACTGATATTGTTCTGGTTAACGTTAGACGATTTCGAAAAAGACTCCTGGGAATTTAGACTAAACCTTGGAGTACTAAAATAAAAATGCCTTCAAATACAAAGTGCGAGAGTCTAAAAAGCGTAACAAAAAGTCCTTTTTTTCTTAGTAACTTTAGTACAAAATTATGCCTTGTCGTAACTTTTAGAAAAAAAAAATTTTTTTTAACTCTTTTATACCGAGGAAACTCTTTTAATGATTACGGTGAAAAATGTACATCTTCCGAGAGGTTTCTTCCTACTTCGTCATTCCCGTATCATTCCACGCCCAAGAGTGATATATATATATATATACAGGGTGTCCCAGAATTAACGATTTCAATGAAATCGGACAAAATTTTTAAAAACACACTTTTATTTATGTTTATCATGTTTAATGTGTGTTAAAAATGTATAAATTTCTAAATTATTTCTTAATTTTATTTTCATAATTTTTTCATAGTTTTTCATAGTTTTATTTTCATTCTCTTTCAGAATCCTATTAATAATGAATGCACAAGAACGCATCTTTGTTGTAACATCCCGTATCAAAGCCTTTTTCATCAGTGTCGAACGCAAGATTCTATGAACTGTTGTCTTGGATATGTTGAGTCTTCGACCGGCCTCCCTAACCGAAGTTGTTGGTTCATCCTCAAACAATTGTCGTACCTGTTCGGTACTGTTACGTGCTGTCCTTGGGCGTCCTCTTCCCACCTCGTCGTGTACGGATCCAGTTCTTTTAAATTTGTTCACAAGTTCACGAATCGCTTTGTCTGTAGGACCGGTTCTGTGGAATCTTCTTGTAAATTTTTCTATGATTTCATTACATTGCATTCCTTTGATACGGGATGTTACAACAAAGATGCGTTCTTGTGTATTCATTATTAATAGGGTTCTGAAAGAGAATGAAAATAAAACTATGAAAAACTATGAAAAAATTATGAAAATAAAATTATGAAATTTTTTAGAAATTTATACATTTTTAACACATATTAAACATGATAAACATAAATAAAAGTGTGTTTTTTAAAAATTTGTCCGATTTCATTGAAATAGTTAATTCTGGGACACCCTGTATATCAGCAAACAACCACAGGGAAAAGGAAACACAAAGTTTGTTGCTGATTAATAAGGTCACGTGTTATTTTGTGATTTTAGTGCATATATATATATATATATATATATATATATATATATATATATATATATATATATATATATATAAGGTGGATAGGAATATATATATTCACCAGCACAAGGGGGGCACAAAAGAAGACCAGGAGCAAGCAAAAATGTTGATGGCTCTCACAAATGAGTTTATGCTGACACAGGAGATAACAGAAAATACCAGAAAAAATAACTGCCTGGATCTGGTATTCACGAATAACACGAACTTGATTGCCGATATAAAAATAACCCCAACCATTATCTCAGACCACAACTTAATCGAGATACCAACAAATATGACGACAGCATTAAAAGACAATACACATATTGTGGAAAGAAGTAAATTCGGGGCCTTAACTTAAACTCGAAGACTATAAATTGGGAAGCAATCAGATCGCACATGGCCCAAATAGAATGGAGAACAATTTTCGAGAATAAAACAACTGAAGAAATGCTAACAACCTTGGAAGAAAAAACGCTGAGAATTTTAGAAAAATATGCTCCGAAATCACAGCCAAAAGGAAAGAGGAGCTGGCTAGAGAGGCAAAAGAGAAGACTATTCCGCAAAAGAAAGAGAGTGGAGGCGAAGTTAGGTAACTGCGGAGATAATGACAGGAAAGCAATAAAAGAAAAATTGGAGGGTATCGATAGGGAAATACAAGCCCTGATTAAGGACCATACAGAGAGGGAAGAGGAAAAGGCGGTAGAAGCAATAAAGGAAAATCCTAAATACGTACTTCTATAGCTATGCAAAAAGGAAAACAAAAACGCGCGCCGCTATTGGGCCCTTAAGGACGGGAAATAATGAACTAACCGACGATCCAAAAGAAATATCTGATACATTGAGAGCTCAATATGAATCAGTTTTCAGTACCCCAAAAAGTGACAAAGCGATACCTGACATAAATGTGTAGTGAATACTCTTATTTTAGTTTCAAGATAAATGTTAATTTTACCGTCTTGAATTTCGGAATAGTATAAATTCATTTTAAATTAGTTACCCCATTATAATTCAATTGTGAACCACATTAATACTAATTTTATGTATACTATATTATTTTATTGTATGTAAACATAATTATATATCACAATTGTCAGTTAATTATTTATATTCAAATATTTATTTTAATCTAATACCATGTCCATTTTACAAATAAATAATAGAAAACCAAAGGTTATATTTTCCACCTTTGGTACTGTCGCAGTTTCGCCTAACGGACTCAATACGGCTAGTGAGATAATCACTGGTTGGCACTTAACTAGCGGCAGTGCTTATGGCTACATCATCCAGGTTAACCTATACCGGATAGATGCGCTACGGTCCCAAGCCGTAGCTTGCCTAGGCCGACGACGACGACGTAAACCAACAATTGGTGACCCCGGAGCTGGATTACCCCTTCCACCCGAACGACTAGGACCAGACTGTAACGTCGTTCGTGCCCATCACCCCCTTCACCGAACGACTAGGACTAGACTGTAATGTCGTTCGTGCCCATCACCCCCTTCACCCGAGCGACTAGGACTAGACTGTAACGTCGTTCGTGCCCATCACCCCTTCACCCGAGCGACTAGGACCAGACTGTAATGTCGCTCGTGCCCTCTGCCCCTCACCCCTGCCCGTGCGCTCTGTGCCTGCGCTCGTCTCAACCTCCACTCCTTCGTTGGGAACTTGTCGTCTTGCTTGTACGTCAGCAAGCATAGGAGAAGATGCCTGACGACGCTGGTGCCATCTCCCACTTGAGCGTAAAGCTCCCCGTCTTCTGGCCGGGTGATCCATTTATTTGGTTCCACCAAGTGGAATCACAATTCAACTTGGGAAGGATCACCGCTAGCAGGACGAAATACGATCATGTTTTGTCCTCTCTACCAGCGAGCATCATCTCTGAAGTCCGTGACGTCATCGTATCTACTTCCACGAGTGAGGACCCGTACAACGATCTGAAGTCTGCCATCCTGTGCCGCACCACTGTCTCCGAGCGTGAGAAACTACATCAGTTAATCTCGAAAGAAGAACTTGGAGACCGTAAGCCCACTCAAATGCTGAGGGCTATGCAGTGCGCTCTAGGCGAACGCGCACAAACCTTCGATAAGGACATCTTTAGACAGTTGTTCTTGCAGAAACTTCCTCCATCAGCTCAGCGTGTCTTGGCCACTATGGATCCTGCTACTCCAGTTGATAAACTAGCAGAAACTGCCGACAAAGTAGTGGAGATTGACACAGCTCCGGTCAACAACGTGAACACACAATCGGAAACTGGAGTTGAAAGTGAAAGAGTTAAGTCAAAACTCAATCACGTTTGTTCTCTGCTACAAAATCAACGGCAAAGAAGCCATTCTCGGTCAAGATTTACGAAGAGGCATCGTTCGAGTTCCGGGAAGATCTGCTTCTACCACTCGAAATTTGGAAAGAAGGCTAGGAAGTGCATCTCCCCTTGCAATTTTTCGTCGGAAAACCCCAGCAGCGAGTCCTAATGGCGTCTAGTACTCGCACTGCCAACCTGTTATTCATAAAGGACAGGAACTCTGGTGTCAATTTCTTGGTCGATACCGGAGCGTCAGTCAGTGTATTCCCTCAAAAATCTGGTTATACGCACTCGGAATCTCCGCCTCTATACGCTGCTAACGGTTCACGCATACCCACGTACGGTACTCAGTCGCGTGAACTAAACTTGGGCCTTCACCGATCCTTCAAGTGGATTTTCATCTGTGCTCAAGTGCAGCATCCCATAATCGGCGCTGACTTCCTCCAGCATTTCAAACTCCTGGTGGATCTTGACAAGCGACGCTTATGCGACCAGGCCACACTGCTTTCTGTTCTTGCCAAACAGGTTGCCCTTCCGGACGCCTCGAACTCTGCACTTTCCCTCGTTCCCCCTAATTCCATGTACCAGTGCCTTTTCCAGCGATATCCAGGAATTCTTCAACCTATGCAGATGGGTGATACCATTAAGCACACCATTACCCATCACATTACAACAAAAGGTCCCCCTGTGTTTGCAAAACCCAGACGTTTGCCCCGGACAAACTGAAAGCTGCCAAATCGGAATTCCAGCTTATGATAGATCTTGGGATAATAGACCTTCCAAAAGCAGTTGGTCCTCTACACCTGGTCCAGAAGAAGTCAGGAGACTGGAGACCATGTGGGGATTACCGATTTTTGAATTCGAAACCATCCCGGACCGATATCCGGTACCAAATGTCCAAGACTTTACTTCTCTTCTCCACGGCAAATCTATCTTCAGTAAATAGACCTCGTTAAGGCTTTCCACCACATTCCCGTAGAGCCTTCGGATATTCCCAAGACTGCAGTTTGTACACCATTTGGGTTATTCGAATTTGTGAAGATTGCCGTTCGGGCTACGGAATGCTGCGCAAACCTTTCAGAGGTTTATAGATGAGGTCACCAGAGGCTTAGACTTTGTTTATGCCTACATCGATGATTTGCTTGTGGCCAGTTCAACGGAAGAGGAACATAAGGAACATCTTTCACTCCTCTTTCAACGCTTAGAACAATACGGTGTTACTATTAATGCATCTAAGTGTGTGTTTGCACAGCCAACCTTGGAATTTCTTGGTCACACGATTTCGCAGCACGGAATTACCCCCTTCAGGACAAGTGTGAAGTGATAAAAAATTACCCTATGCCAAATAATCAGCGTGAGTTACGTCGGTTTCTAGGTTTGGTAAATTATTACCACGAGTTCATTAAAAACTGTGCCAGTGTTCTTGCTCCTCTACACGCTATGATCACACACAAACGCAAGGTAACGAAATTGGTATGGTGTAGCGATAGTTTACAGGCGTTCGACAATGCCAAAAATGCTATCAATAGTGCATTGTCTCGGTCATTTCCTATCAGTGATGCCCCCCTAACTCTGACGGTCGATGCATCAGATGTTTGCGATCGGTGGTGTGTTGGAACAAACCATTAACGGTCAACAAGCACCCATCGCGTTTTACTCGAAAAAGCTGCAGCCAGCCCAAACGCGTTATAGTGCTTTCGGACGTGAACTTCTTGCTATTTACTTAAACGTGAAGCATTTTCAACATTTCCTTGAAGGCCGAGAGTTTTGTGTTTTTACCGACACAAACCTTTGGTCACGTCTTCATAAAAACAGCTGTAACCACTCTCCCAGAGTCATCAGGCAACTCGATTATATCTCGCAATTTACCACAGATATCCGCCACAAAGGTGTCTTGAACACTCCAGCGGATGCACTCTCAAGAATAGAGATTACTTCTGTTACCCTCAGCTCTACACTGTGGAATGCTATTGCACAGAATCAAGATAAGGATACGGAACTACAAGACCTGCTCAGAGAAGACTCCACTCACTCACTTTCCCTCAAGAAAATGAGTATGCCAGGATTGTCTGTGCCCCTCTATTGCGACGTATCAACAGCTGCTATTCGCCCTTATGTCCCTCCATGTCACAGACAAGCAGTCTTCACGGATCTTCATAAGCCCTCCCATCCTGGTATCCGTGCTTCGCAACACCTGGTTGCCTCTCGCTTTGTTTGGCCCTCGATGCGGAAGGATGTCAAACATGGACCAAAACGTGCCTTGCCTGCCAGCGTGCCAAAGTCCAAAGGCACACCAGGTCCCCCTTTGACGCATTTCCGCCCCCATCCCAGCGATTTGAGGTAATTCATGTAGACATTGTTGGCCCTCTTCCAGTGATTCAAGGCCAACGTTATCTGCTCACCTGTCTCGACCGCTTTTCCAGATGGCCTGAAGCCATTCCACTTCCTGATATCCAAGCGGAAACTGTTGCAAGAGCCTTTCTTCATGGATGGGTATCAGATTTGGATTGCCGACAAAAGTCATCACTGACCAAGGTCGCCATTTGAGTCTTCGCTTTGGAAGAAGTTTACCAGCTTGTTGGGTACAGTACATGCGCATACCTGTGCGTATCATCCGCAAGCTAACGGCCTCGTCGAACGCTTCCATCGCCAGCTGAAGTCATCCCTTATGTGTCACGAAGACTCCCATTGGATGGATAAGCTTCCACTCGTGTTGCTTGGTATTCGCTCTGCATTTAAGAGTGATCTGAAGACTACAGCGGCTGAACTAGTCTATGGAACAACACTGCGGCTACCAGGTGGCTACTTCACTGCAGGGGATAAGTCATGTGATCCTACGGAATTCGCTCAAACACTTTCCTCTCACATGCAGTCCTTCAGCCTGTTCCCCCTCGATTGACTAGCAACAGAACATCTTTGTTTCCCCAGCCCTCCAATCTTGCACCCACGTTTCGTTCGTGTACCTGTCCCAAACGGCCTCTCCAATGTCCATATGACGGACCCTATGAAGTTCTCCGACGTACGCGCAAATCATTTCTCATCCAGCGCGGTTCCAAGGTCGACAAGGTTTCTATCGATCGTCTTAAGCCTGCGTTTTTGGAATCAACCTTAAGTGAGGTACAAGTAGCTACCAAAAAGGTTCAGCGGAAATCTGTGTCGTTCGGAACTCTTTGAACTTCCTCTCTGGTGGGGGAGTGTGTAGTGAATACTCTTATTTTAGTTTCAAGATAAATGTTAATTTTACCGTCTGAATTTCGGAATAGTATAAATTCATTTTAAATTAGTTACCCCATTATAATTCAATTGTGAACCACATTAATACTATTTTATGTATACTATATTATTTTATTGTATGTAAACATAATTAATTATATATCACAATTGTCAGTTAATTATTTATATTCAAATATTTATTTTAATCTAATACCATGTCCATTTTACAAATAAATATAGAAAACCAAAGGTTATATTTTCCACCTTTGGTACTGTCGCAGTTTCGCCTAACGGACTCAATACGGCTAGTGAGATAATCACTGGTTGGCACTTAACTAGCGGCAGTGCTTATGGCTACATCATCCAGGTTAACCTATACCGGATAGATGCGCTACGGTCCCAAGCCGTAGCTTGCCTAGGCCGACGACGACGACGTAAACCAACAAATGCATTCTTTGAAGAGGAATTGCAAGGAGAGTATATAACAGACTTTGATTTTACACCAGAAGATGTAGCGAGAGCTAGAGACAAATGAAACCACATTCAGCTACAGGTCCGGACAACTGGAACGCATTATTGATTAAACACTGTAAAAATGAAATAGCTACACCTCTATACTGGATATGGAGAAGATCCCTAGACATTGGGGAAATACCGAACATCTTGAAAAGAGCAAACATTGTCCCTATATAAAGGAGGGGACAGATCTCAAGCAAAGAACTATAGACCAGTGTCATTGACGTCCCACCTCACCAAGTATTTGAAAGAATTATTAGTTGTGATAGGCATGATCTACCTGATCGGAATCCATGCTTATTTTCGTTGAATTTTCCCGTGTCTCCAGGAAATCATAATTTTTCTCTAACTATTCACTACAATATCCTAGATGCATTGGAAGGCAATGACAACTACGATGGTATATACACAGATTTTGCTAAGCTTTCGATAAATGTGACCATGGTATAATAGCACATAAATTAAATATATGGGAAAACAGGCAAAGTGGGAAAATGGATCTACAACCTCCTTAGAGATCGTCTGCAGGTCGTCAAAATTTAAGGTATATCATCACCAGAATCGGAAGTACGCAGCTCAGTACCACAAGGAACAGTACTGGCCCCACTCCTGTTCATTATCATGCTAACAGACATAGACAGCGGAGTAACAGCAACAGTATAGTAACATCCTTTGCAGACGATAAAAAGATCGGCAGAAAAATCAGCGATGTACATGACGTGGAGGCCTTGCAGAGGGACACGAACAAAATATACAAATGGTTAGAAGACAACAACATGTCATTCAACGCCGAGAAATTTCAGCTCTTGAGATATGGTAGAAAAGAACTTAAACAGACTGCATATTATGCTCCAGACAGACAGGAAATTCAGAGAAGCACGAAAGCGATCGATCTCGGGATAATAATGACAGATGATGCGAAATTCGAAACACAAAATCAGATAGCGATAAATAAGCAAAAAGAGTCGCCGGACAGGTACTATGAACGTTCAAGAGACGGGACAGGACAGTAATGATTCCCCTGCTAAAAACACTGATTATACCAAAACTTGAATACTGCTCAGTTTTGACGTCCCCATATAAAAAGGAAGAAACTAATAAACTAGAAGAAACGCAAAGGCATTTCACAGCAAGATGATGGCTGCGAAGAACTCAACTACTGGGAAAGACTACGTAAACTAAATCTGTACTGCCTGGAAAGAAGAAGAGAGAGGTACACCATACCATAATCACATATGGAAAATGATCGAAAAATTGGTACCAAACCTAAAACTAAACCCAATTACCATTCAAACAACACTGGAAAATAGGAAAGGCAGAATGTGTAGTGTTCCCAATTAAAGGCCCGACAAGGGACCTCCTCAACTCTGAAGGAAAATAGCTTGGTTGTCAGGGGGCCAAAACTTTTCAACCAGCTCCTAAGGACCTCAGAAACGTAACGGGGTCAAAGTTGAAGTCTTCAAGAAAGGACTGGATGCCTGGCTCAGGACGGTACCAGGTGAGCCGGGCGTGCCTGGCTATGTACGGTGGAGAGCGCAAGAAAGCAACTCGCTCCTCCACCAGGCCAGACCTAGAGGGGGGCCACCAGCTTCACCTCCGTGTGAAGAGACCAACGAACGAAAAACATTAGGTATAAGGTATATATATACAGGGCGTCCCAAAAAAATGTATACACACTTTAACAGCTGATAGCTCAATTGATGTTTCTTTCTTTCCAAGTTAAACCCATTAGAATTAATAATGGCAGTCAGACTAAGCTTTGAACAAAGGAAATTCATTCTAAAATGCTACTGGAAGTGTGAAAACGCAGTTGAAGTGCAAAGACAGTTTAGGAGGGAGTTTCAAACAGATCCACCAACGCGACTTACCATCACTCGAATTAGAGATAAGTTTGAAGCCGATGGAACTGTTCAGAATGTCCACAAGAAGCGTTCCGGAAGACCACGGACATCGACAAGCCCACAAAGCAAGAAAGAGTACTGGAAACGTATCACCAAAGTCCAAGAAAATCTGTGCGGCAAGCGAGTCGTGAGGTAGGAATTTCAGAATCGTCTGTCCAACGCATTTTGAAGCGCTGTCAATGGAAAAGTACATTCCAAGATTAGTCCATGCTATTAATGAAGATGATGATCCGGACCGAAGAGTGGAGTATTGCGAGTGGTACTTGGCACGATGTGGATGTGGATTGGACGAAGGGGTTTCGTAGAATACCCTCCGCGTTCACCAGACCTCATACCACTAGACTTTTTTTATGGGGATACTTAAAAGACAAAGTCTACGCTATAAAACCTGCAACAGTCGCTGAATTGAGAGCAGCCATTGAACGAGAATACACACAAATACCAAACGAAATGTTTCGTGATGTTTGCGATTCCATTGCTTCGCGTTATCAGCAGTGCCTGGACCAGAACGGACGTCAGTTTGAAAACAGGCGTTGACAAAACAATAAAATAATGTCTGTAGATTCTATTACATTTTGAAAATGAAATGTATTTTAATAAACACTGCCTTTATAAGTTTAAAGTGTGTATACATTTTTTGGGGACGCCTGTATTATTAATATATATATATATAATATAAATATATATATATATATATTATATATATATATATATATATCTATCTCTCTCTCTCTCTCTCTCAAAGGAAGCAATCTCAAACTGATTCGTTCCCATTCTCATTCCCGCTGTAATATTCCCAACTTAAAGTAAGATTTTTCCATAGAAAATATCTTCTCGAGGCGGCAATTGCGGCGCGCTCTCTTTTTAACCTTTTCCCAAATTAGGAAACTCCTTTTCTCAAATCTGGAATTCTCACTTCGAGTAATTCGCATTACGGACCGTGGATGACAATGGGAATGACACTGAGTGGAAAGTAATCGTCTTCTTACCTATAAGGTGTTCTAAATATGATATTAGACCACACGGGGAAGTAGCGACGTGTGACACCAATCTTTGTGACATTTTGCACGAAGAGCTACTGTACAATTTGGGTACGAAACGTCGCTACCGACACATCAATTCATCATCCTTTTGATTCAAACATCAATGATTACAATATTTTAATAGTTAAAAAAGTCACAGATGAAAAATTTCCTCACACTTCATCTGCCACTCTGACGTAACGAGTGAAAGAAATAAATCCTTTCCAAGTTCTGACCCTACATTAAATCGGATATTATTAAAAAACATACATCAAGAAATGTATTTAAATAGAAACTACCGTAAGTGCTCGCAACTTTATAAGTTATAAACAGAAACACTTACTTTATCTATTTTTTATCTTAAGATATAAATTTCTTAACATCAAAATCAAGGACTGCGTTTTTCACCCTTTCCCCCAAAAGACAGAACAAATTCCCTCCCCCTTCCCATTGTAATATTCGCGGCTAAAAAATCCTTACTATGTAGGTACGACCACACACGCTTCTGGGTTGATCCTTACTTCATCTGCCGACTTAGAAGTAATTTCACTGCATAATACACAAGGGGAATTGGAACAAAGTAGACTTTTATTTGTAATATACTGTGTATATATATATATATATATATTATATATATATATATTATATATATATCGTAAAGAACGACGCTTGTATAGGAGATATTCCGCGCAAGACGAGAGAGAGAGAACGAAACAAATTAAAAAAATGAGGTAACCACCCGGGAATCGAACCCGGGATCTTCCGATTGCCGGTCAGATGCGATACATACACCATGGGCCTCACTCTTCCAAATGCCGTAACAGCATTACGGCATTTGGAAGAGTGAGGCCATGGTGTAATGGTATCGCATCTGACCGGCAATCGGAGAGATCCGGGTTCGATTCCCGGGTGGTACCTCATTTTTCATTTGTTTCGTTTTCTCTCTCTCGTCTTGCGCGGAATATCTCCTATACAAGCGTCGTTCTTTACGTTATTTATACTGCGTGTTCTTTGCAGTATATATATATATTATATATATATATATATATATATATATATATACCCTCGTAGGACCAGCCGGTCTGTTACTGCTTGGTGTCGTTTGTATTCCTTTGTAATATGAAAGGGTCATTATATCTTTTAAAACTCTACGGAATTTATCTACCGAACATCAATGAGTGGTGAAAATCGACCCATGCGGCATGCAGGCATTCCAGTTAACTAGAGCGTGCAAGTTAAATTAACCGCATTAAATTTTACACACTCCTAGCCTATACCAGTCCGTTTGGAATATTAAAATAACGAAAGAAAAGTGGGGTTCCGGCAACTGAAATGTTTGTGGTATATCATATTAACATTTAATATACAAGAACTCGGTCTTAAAAAAGTGGGGGGTTCCGGCAATTAGAAATGTTTGTGGTATATCTGAGTAACACTTAATATACTGTACAAGAACTCGGTCTTAAGGACCGTTTTCCTTCGAATCAAGGGCAAACCAATTAGAAATAGTTCCTTTCGGATGTCTTACGATAAGTCGATGGAAATTATTTTCAAATTTAATTTACGGGCATGTTATATTACAATTTAAATCCATTTTAATTTACAAAAACGTATTTCAATTTTCTGGTAGGATAAAACAAGGATTTACAGCATTACTTGCCTGTAAAATAAATTAAAAACTCTGCAGTTAATTTCGATTTAACTTTGTCATTGGGCACGCACACACACACACACACACACACACACACACACACACAATATATATTAGGGTGGTCCAAAAAGTTAAAGCATCGACTAAGTTCTCTCCACAAGGTTGGTTTTATGCCTCTTGGTGTGGACAGTATTTGTGCAAAGTTTCACGTTATTCGGTTAATATTTAGGGGTCGCCCCACTTGCCCCTTTTTGAAAATTTGGGAAAATATATAGACAACTGAATAACTAAATTTTTTTTTGGTTCTCAAAGAATATGAAAGAAAACAGTAAGACAATAGGACATGATAATGGGTGTATCTTCATTATTTCTTCTGCATCAGAGTCGCCTTGGATGGTATTGGTATCTGTTTTCGGTGGGCGGCTACGAGTTGTAGGAGGTACTGCTTCTGGTCCTCGTTTCGTGTCAAAGTGTCATTGTAGCGTTGTGCGAGAGCAATACCTCGCTCGGCAGCATCATTGACGACTTTCATCTTTAAGGCGCGATCTCTAAGTTCCCTGTAGTTCTTGTCATTTGGCCATTCCCGTGGATCTTTTTGAAGTAACTGGCGCGCTTCCTCCTTACCTCCAACTTTCAAGGCATCAAAGAGGGTCAATGTCCTTTTCGTGACGAAGGATGCCACATCATTTTCAACACCAGCTTCCGCCATGTCGATTCGTCGGGGGCAGCCATTCTTTTGGGGATGTTGGAGGTGTTGAACCATTCTCCTTTTGGTATCAGGATCGATCCTATTATCGAAGAAGGCCAGTCCAATCAGATGCTCCGACAAGTACCACAGGTGGCGTCTTAGAGCTGTCTTCGCCGCTTGTGCAGCTCCTCCGTGTGGATATTTTTCCAGAAGATGCAGCATTTTGAGATCATTGAGAGGAGCTTGTGTCCCCATTGGCGCTTCATGCCAGTACTTGACGTAAATCAGACTGACAAATAAGCCAGCTGAGTCACGTTTCGTTCTTCGCGTGCTGTGAGCTTGAATTGATAGTGAAAGAGGTAGATTTTGAGCGCATAAATCGCCTTCGCCATCCATCTCGCGTGGTGCATGGGACCCGGAGCTCGGATAAAGAGTTGACCACCAGTCTTTCCCCCCAGGAAGAGCAAAGATAGTTCAAGGAACTCCTTGTAGTCGTCACGAGGTTGGCTTGCCTGAAGAGCGTTAGGTAAGTAAGTGAGCATCTCTTTTCTCATCTCTTGGAGTTGAGGGTTCTCGAACAAGCTGTCCGATGCTGAGACAAATGCTTCGTGGGAGAGAGATGGCCATTCCTTTTGAAATCGCTTAAAAAGGCCTGTTTCAGGACTTCCTGTTGAGCCAAATATTGAGGCAAAGACATCAGCAAGTACGACTTCAAGTATATGATGTCGACAACCGATCCAAACTAGCTCGTGACCCAATGCTTCTTCAATCCTGACACAGGCTCCGCGATGTAAACCCGTGTTTGACGCAGTGGTATCGAAGACGAGACCTCTCACATGCTGTTCCACGTTCCATAATTTCATAGTTTGAAGGCATGCCTGGGCCTGTGCTTCTCCAGTTCCTTGTTTCATCTTTGGGACACCAAGCAGCTTCTCCTGTCCATTGAATGTTATAAGGATTGCTATCCGATGCACATTCGTCTTCTTCCCTTCAATGCCGGGAGAAGCTTTCCGTCCCAATGGAGAAGGACAGGGTCTTCTAGAGAGAATGATTCTAGGTCTTCTCGAGCTGCCTGTTCTCGCCCACTTTCTCTGTAGCGATGAATAGAGCTCCGAGAGCACGTCATCCCAGACAGATCATGCCCCGCGGCCTGTAATACAGCTCCAGTTACGAAAACAGCATTCCGGTCAGAAAGATTGGTGCGATCCATTGCTCCAATGACTTCTGGAGATTGGAAAATGTTCGTAACCTTGTTCTTGGGACACTTTGGTGCCGGAGCTTCAGACGAAGAAGGAATCGGAACCGATGGTCTATAGTCGTCGTCGTCTTGCGAAAAAAGGGAAGAAGAAGAAGAGGAAAGATCAATTGATGACACTCCTGCTTCTTCCAAATCTTTCTGTGTTGCTTCATGCCTTGCCTTCCTCTTGGCTTCCTTCTCCATTCTGGATCGCTTTCTGTCCTCTTGTGTAGTCGTTTCCTTATCAATGCCAGCCATGCTGCAAGAATTGACGTCCTTGCGCTGCATGGACAGGAAATTTCGGTCCTCAACGTTGACGATTGTGCTCATGGCATCACTGGTTGCGATGTCAAACAGTTCCTGGATGTCCGCTTTGAAGATGTCTTCATTCATTCTATCGCTGGCACGTTGCCTGGTCCTGTGCTTCTTGAGTGTTTTGTAGCGGTCTAAAAGCTTTGAAAGCTTACGGACACAGGAGTCGATCCGTTGAGTTGGGATCCGCGCTCGGGTCCAGACTTCAATCACCCTCTGGCATGCCTGGTTCAGACTGTCGGAGGTGGTTTGCTTTTGATTGATGTGGTGGTATTGCCCCAAGAGGAGGGCGTCAAGGCATGTAGGGAGCCTTGACGTGGATAAAGTTCCAGTTGCCATCCCTAGAAGCCAAACTTTGGAATTGATCGAGTTTGAGCCATCGGACCTACGGAAGAAAAAGTACATTATATAATATATATATTCAGAGTGGGGCGACCTCTAAATATTCACCAATCACGCTGCAAGTTTGCACAGACCATGTGGACACTAAATGGACAAAAACCACACTTGTGGAGACTATCTAAGACAAATTTGAAATTTCCCCCTATGGATTTGGACCACCCTAATAATATATATAATATATATATATATATATATATATATATATATATATATATATATAATATATATAATATACACACAAATTAGTTCAGGGTACAGTACCCAAATTTGAATTTCCTTTTTTTTATGGGAAGGGGAGCTACATGGGCTTACTGACAAAACGATACATTCACAGATAAAGGTATAGTTACACATGGATGACAAGTTGGATTCTGGTATTAATTATCTTTCACCAGAAATCGAACAATTTTCTAGAATCGAAACTCTGAACTAGTGACGTATCGATTCCAAAATTTAGCCGATGCCGATTCTTTGCCTAGATTTTAAAAAATCAATTCCCTTCATAAATTTTAGTAATCTAATATGAAAACTGAAAGTTTTCATATTTTTAATTTCAAATTTGTTTAAATGCTTTTCCTTAGCTCACTCCACAATATACCAGACAGCACCAGAATTTGTTACTCATATATCATAGCTAAAGTGATGTTAAATAGTTTTTTACTCGGTAAAATGATAAAATAACCTTATTTTGGTTTCATAAATTGAATACTAATATTTAAAGTAATTTGGTTTTCGTTATGTTGAACGTATTTTCTTTCTTCAACAATGTAAACAACAACATTTTTCATTAAAATTTCAAGGCCCTGGTAGCCTATTCGAATAAAAAAAATAGATATGTAGGATAAGGCGTTATCCGTTATAAGGTAGTCTCAGTATGTCGCTTCCTCGCACCAACAAGGAAGTTTATACCGTTTAATTAGTCTGACTGACATCCACGGTTCTTCTTTTCAACTTTACTTTATCTGACTGCGAGTTACGAAGACAACAATTTATACCTTCGGTTGATGGCGTCCGCTCTCTCTCAGTCCGTTGAGAGACGGGAATGCTTCTTCTTGGAAGGATATAAAATGACGAGTCTTTTCCTTTGCTCAGTCCTTTATTTTTACAAGGTCGAAATCACTTTTAAAATATTAGAATTTCTTAGTAATTAAAAAACAATGAAAACCTTTTCACTACACTTGTTTAGAGAGTTATTAACGAACAAATGATTACATTTAAAAGCTAAGGGGACCAGCCGAAACGGCCCGGCCCAAGGGCGGAACACTCACACCCACTCGAGGCCGAGGCGATACCCTCACTCCCTACCTCTCGAAGCTGAGGCATGACTCCCTCAAGGCGTGTTCATTTCCTCCTTGAGAAAACCCAGTGGTGCCACGTTTACCAAAGTTTTATTTAATTGTATATTCCTACTCTAATAATGGTATTAACAAGAGAATTGGTATAAAATGATATTAGCCAAAGAATTTATACAATTGTAATTTTACACTTAACTCTTTTATGTGATTTATAATAATTGAAAAGAACATTTACAATTTGGGAATCTCTGTTTAAGATTAGACGTGGCAACACTGTTTTCGTTAGGCTTATCGAAAAGGTGCAGAGAATCTGCGGGCATCGAGGCACTCTATACAAATATTAAGAATTTTAACGGAGTCCTGTTTTAATTTATATTAACAAAATAATATCTTTTAAAGGATTAATATTTTAATTTATACAAACAGAATATCTTTAAATTTTAACACAAATTTATTTTCTCGTAGAAACACTTTTCTACAGATATAAAATTTAGGTTTATAAAATTATTAAAATACTTAAAATAAAGTTTACATAATAAGATTGTTTAATATATAAATTATAAAGTACATCTTGATAGAGAATTATTATTAATATAGAGTAGGAGATTACGATAGTTTATAATATTTAGAAATTAGTTAGTTAGAGAAAATGTACATTTATGAGCAACTTAACTTATCAAACTTTGCCTTTTTCGCGAGTGTAAAATATTTTTATATAATCACACTTTAAAATGAGTATAAATGATCATATATACAGTTTTCGTCATGTTCAATTTTCTACAGAGATTTTGTTTTATAATGAAAGTTTTAAAATTTCAAAGAATCGGCAAAATTTGGCCTATGCCGATGCCGATTAATCGGTACACGCTATTCGGAACCCAAAATTTCTTGGGATTCAAACAGAATCCCCCTTCACACTGAATAAAATATTTATATATTAATAATATAAGTCATTAAAAATAAAAGCACTGCATTAATAATTACTATTATTATTATTATATACACAATACCGGCCAACGGTGTTCTACATAAAACAATGATCTCCTTTCTCCAATATAAACACGGCAAATATTCCTATATACACTATATAGCAATTCGAAGAAACATTTTCATCAAGTGAGAATTTTAACAATGAAAATATGAATATGGTTGCAAATGTTGAAGCAATTCAATGCTAAGAACAATTTGGTGATAAACAATTGGCTCTACACAGTTTGGAGTAAATAATATATATGTTACGGCCTTTTTGCATAATGACATTAAATGTCAGGCCACTTTGCAAACAGGCCGGCATTTTGGCAATTTTGCAAAATGACTGGTAATCCTGTCGGCCATTTTGTGAAAAAGCCGGACATTGAATGCCCAGTTAGGTCAACTGTCCGCCATTGACGATTTGTTAAGTCGTGATATTTTCGTTAAACAAAGAAAATACCACGACTTAACCTAACCAATCGTCAAAGGCGGACAGTTGACCTAACTGGGGATTCAATTAACCTAAACAGGCATTCAATAATTTCAATTGAACTGGATTGAACCTCTTAACTGAAGTTCTGCCTTCTCGCAAAATGGCCGGCAGGATTACCAGTCATTCTGCAAAATAGCCAATATGCCGGCCTGTTTGCGAAGTGGCCTGGCATTTAATGTCATTATGCAAAAAGGCCGGCTTTTTGGCCCTTTTGCAAAACAGCTGATTTCGCAAAAATGCCGTAATATTATATATATATATATATATATATATATAATATATATATATATATACACAGGGCGTCCCAAAAAAATGTATACACACTTTAAATAATTATAACGGCAGTGTTTATTAAAATACATTTCATTTTCAAAATGTAATAGAATCTACAGACATTATTTAATTGTTTTGTCAACGCCTGTTTTCAAACTGACGTCCGTTCTGGTCCAGGCACTGCTGATAACGCGAAGCAATGGAATCGCAAACATCACGAAACATTTCGTTTGGTATTTGTGTGCATTCTCGTTCAATGGCTGCTCTCAATTCAGCGACTGTTGCAGGTTTTATAGCGTAGACTTTGTCTTTTAAGTATCCCCATAAAAAAAGTCTAGGGTGTGAGGTCTGGTGAACGCGGAGGGTATTCTACGAAACCCCTTCGTCCAATCCACATCCACATCGTGCCAAGTACCACTCGCAATACTCCACTCTTCGGTCCGGATCATCTTCATTAATAGCATGGACTAATCTTGGAATGTAACTTTTCCATTGACAGCGCTTCAAAATGCGTTGGACAGACGATTCTGAAATTCCTACCTCACGACTCGCTTGCCGCACAGATTTCTTGGACTTTGGTGATACGTTTCCAGTACTCTTTCTTGCTTTGTGGGGCTTGTCGATGTCCGTGGTCTTCCGGAACGCTTCTTGTGGACATTCTGAACAGTTCCATCGGCTTCAAACTTATCTCTAATTCGAGTGATGGTAAGTCGCGTTGGTGGATCTGTTTGAAACTCCCTCCTAAACTGTCTTTGCACTTCAACTGCGTTTTCACACTTCCAGTAGCATTTTAGAATGAATTTCCTTTGTTCAAAGCTTAGTCTGACTGCCATTATTAATTCTAATGGGTTTAACTTGGAAAGAAAGAAACATCAATTGAGCTATCAGCTGTTAAAGTGTGTATACATTTTTTTGGGACGCCCTGTATATATATATCAGGTCATCCCATAAGTAATGTCGTTTTTTACGATAGATTAAGTTTAAACTAGTCCTACTCGGTTTAAGCATAAATTTTCCGAAGGTTATATCTAAGAGGAGATCTATCGTGTTTCGCTACATACTTTACAGACCTTGACCAGTGAAGACGTGTGTTTTGCTTTATGTGAACCCCTCATAAACATGGCGGTATCAGAAGAGCATATCAGGCATATAATTCTTTACGAGTTCAAAAAAAGGGAATAGTGCTACTGAAGCAACGCGAAACATTCAGGACGTTTATGGCAACGATATTCTGCATGTGAGGAAATGTCAAAGATGGTTTCAAAAGTTTACGAATGGTGACTGCTGTTTGACAGATGCGGCACGCTCTGGACGCCCTGCTCAGTTTGATGATGACCTGCTGTTAGCCGCACTTGAAGAAGACTGTTCAACAACTGTCGAAGAATTGGCCCAGAAACTTAATTTATCCCCGTCCACCATCCATCGACATTTGCAACAACTCGCGAAAGTGCCTAAGTTAGGAAAATTGGTGCCACATGAATTGTCGGTTGACAATCTGAGGGTGCGGGTAAACATCAGCACAGCTCTTCATTCCCGTGAACTCCAAGATCCATTTTTGCACCGTTTAGTGACTGGTGATGAAAAGTGGATACTGTACCAGAATGTCAAGCGCCGTCGACAGTGGGTTTGTGTCGGAGAACCAGCGACACCACAGCCAAAACCAAATCTTCACCCTCGGAAGGTGTTGCTTAGTGTTTGGTGGGATAAAGGTGGCGTAATACACTTTGAAACCTTACCACACAACCAAACAATCAATGCTCAAATCTACTGTCAACAACTGGATCGATTGAACACCACTAAAAGAAAAGAGACCTTCTTTGGTTAATCGGAAAGGAATCGTGTTCCACCACGACAACGCACGTCCTCATACCGATCGGATCACTTCTGCAAAAACTGAGGAGCTTGGGTGGGAAAAACTTCCACAGCCTCCATATTCCCAGACCTTGCGCCTTCAGATTATCATCTCTTCAGGAGTCTGCAAAACTATCTTGACGAGAAACAGTACACTTTTTTTTAGATGACCTGCACACCAGTCTTTGTACGTTTTTTGCCTCAAAACCGCCTGAATTTTATAAACATGGCATTGAAAAGCTTGTAGGACGTTGGCAGAGCGTCATTGATTCCGATGGAAAATATATACTAGATTAAAAAGTTTAGTTAGTTTTTTTGTCCTTCAAATTCCGATCTACTGTAAAAAACATTACTTATGGAATGACCTGATATATTGTTGTGCGCAACCCCTTCATTTATGTGTTGCGCACCTTTTTTTCGATTTCACTTATTTCGCAAATTTTTGTAAGTAAACCATTTTTCAAACTTCTCCTTAGATTACGAAATTTTAATTTAGTGCTGTTTTTAAAGTTACACGCAAATAAAAAAACCCTCTGTATAAATGTTTTTGAGACTTAAATACTTGCAAACATTTTCTTTAAATTAAGAATTTGATTTTTTAACAAAATTTGTAATCGCGCATCCGTATATTTTTCAATTTGTCTTAATTAGAGTGAAATTAAATAAACTTTATAAGAGGGAGTGTGTCGTTTTTATGCTACCTTGCAATAGGCCTCTCTTGTAAGCTGAGGGTAAATTAACATTGAAAATTTGAAAATTCAAAGTGGGCTTCAAGTTTAACATTTAACCCTTTACTGCCCAAAAGGACAAATTTCTAACCTTTAAAATATATGCATTCATAACTTAACCCAACAAAATATTTGGCCAGTAAAGGGTTAATTTGAACAAAATTAAATTAGAAGAAATTCCAGTTTGTTTTTTTTCGCTAACAATAAAGCTCTTACACACAAGTTTGCGTAAACAAAGGAAATTCAGATTTTAGAACAACTTGAGACAATTTCAAATCAACTTAGAAACTTTCAATCACGCCACAGAGCCTAAAGATTCATTCTTTACAAGCCACTTTATCTTTACAGGACCGAACTACAACTGCCTTATAACTCTAAGTTACACCTCAGGATTACAAAAACCCCCTTTAGTGTCTAAAGGGCCTATCAAAACCATTTTCATTCCATGACATCATTCCAGGGCTGTGGAGTCGGAGTCGGAAGCAATTTTGGTGGTGCTGGAGTCGGAGTCGGAGTCGGTAAAAATGTACCGACTCCGACTCCGACCTCAATATAAATTTTAATAAAATGTTTTTGTGTGTGATATCACTGGCAGCTATGGTGGTTAAACCACTTAAATAATAAACACAATGTTTTCCATTTCAGACACTAATGCCATTAATTCATTTTTTTTTTTCAGATAATATTTTTTATTTTTAATGCTTATTTAATTTCGAGTTCTTTCTAAATTTCATAAGTTTTTAACTTTCAAGTCTAAAACCCCTTTCACAATGGCAAAGACACTTCTAACAAAGTCTGCAGTTTTTGAATATTTTACAATAACCACAGATGGGAAACATTTCGTGTGTCAGTGTATGATAGAAGATGGATGATGATGAAAAATTATGTGAAGCAAAAATCAGCCAGTTTTTCTGATAAAAATGCACCAACCAGAGCATCAAATTTGAAAAGACATTTGCAGCGTTTCCATCCCAAAATTTTAGAAGTTGTCATTGAGAAAGATAGTAATAAAAACCTTGCAACTACTTCAAAGTTAACAAAAGATCAGAAATCTACTGAACGACAAGCACCACTTACAAGATACTTTACTACAGACAAAGTTACCGTAACAATGGCCACAGATGATGATGCTTCACGTGGTGGTGATGAAATGCCTCTTGTGTAATTATCATCATAGCAGATTTAGAATTAATATACCTTCGGAGTCGGAGTCGGATAGACAAAAAATTGAGGAGTCGGAGTCGGAGTCGGTTTTTTATGTGCCGACTCCACAGCCCTGCATCATTCGTACAAAAATTACTGATCTTGTATTAGCTCTATTTTCAACTTCGTTAAATTCTACGTTCCGCCTTTCTTAAAGAAATTTTCAAATTAAAATTTTAAAATTTTAATTTAAAATTTTAAATTTTCGCTCGAGGGTTTTCCTCAGACGAAACCAAAAATAAACAAACCGAAACTTTACAAAGTTGAAAATGAAACGGACCCCTGTTAAGCTATATTTGCCCTTTGAACTCGACCATAAATCTACCCAAGATTGTCAAACAATAAGTTCTCTTCTCTGATTACACACTCAGCCTTCGGCTATACCCAGGACACCGGCACTCTTTACTTTGGTCGGTGTTCATTTTAAAAGATTTAAATTTTCACGCGAAATTAAATCGATTTCAAAATCACTTCACTCTTTCTATCCTTTTTATTTACATTTTGATATGAGATTTTCGCATACAAATTGACCGTCACAACATATTATATATATATATATATTGTCTTTGTTGAAGCGTTAACGAGCTACGCCGTAAGAATTGTCACCTTCCCTTTATCAAATGTTTCAAAAAATAATTATTACATACCACGTGTACCATCAATAAAACTTCTAAAAGCACGCGTGTAATGTACGCAAATTTTGCTGAACTGGAGCTTCATTTAATAAATATGACGAAGGAATAATTAATTGCCTGCCGATTTACAAAAAGAAAAAGGCATTACTTAAAAGTTTAAGTCATAGGTTATAAATAGTAGCGATAAATGGAGTTAATACATCCGGAGATTCGTCAATTATTAATTCTTCAACTGACTCGCTACAGTACACACCCTCAAACATACCGTACATTTTAAAGTATCAAACGTTGGGTGTGTTTATTAATTACACCGGTCTGCATGAAAATCGATTTCTTTATTTTGAGTTGTGATTCTGAACCAGTTCGCTGCGCTGAATTCAAAAATGCTACCAGTTTTTTGCTATCACCCACAGTTTTAAAGTTATTAGCAAAACAATTTTTTGGGCGTTTTGTAATTTTTTACCTTTTTTATCTTTAATTAATTTCGTTTTTTCATATTTTTCAGATAGATAATTTTACATTACGTCTTTAAAATTTTAATAATGGCTTCTAGAGGATGTACCCATAGTCCAGACATATTTTGTTATATTTGTGGTTGGTATGTTGTTGTAAAACAAAGGACAAATGTAACGACCTTCATTAAGAGAGCTTATCGTGCTTATTTTGGAATTAAATTAGGAGATCCAAGACAAAAGTTGGGCTCCACACAAGGTTTGTCTTACGTGTGTTGCGGCACTAAGGAATTGGAGCAGAGGTAAAAAGAAAAGTTTGCCATTTGGGATCCCTATGGTATGGCGCGAGCCTAGAAACCATACCGACGACTGCTACTTCTGTTCTTGCAATGTTAAAGGTTATAATGCAAAGAATAAAGAGAGCCTTCAATACCCAAGTCTTCCATCTGCAATAAGGCCGGTACCCCATGGTGCAGAAGTTCCTATTCCCCGCCCACCCGAGAGTCTGGATCAATACAATTCAGATTCTGATTCAGCTCCAAATGCAGACAATGATGATGTTTATGAACAGCCAACAGCTGACCGAGATCCTAAACCAAACCCAAGCCGAACTAAATGACTTAGTCAGGGATTTGAATCTGCCTAAGGACTCTGCAGAACTTTTGGGGTCTAGATTGCAGGAGAACAATTTATTGGCATCCGACACATATTTCGCTTGGTACAGAAGTCCTGAAATGTTTGCAAGTAAAGAAGGTAAATATATTTTGTTTCTTTCAGTTATTTTTTTATTCTTTCATAAACAAGCAATATGCTTGTCCAAGAGCTACAGTAGGAGCTATTTAATTCTGCTTTAATTAGGTTTTACTCTATCACCTAA
Source organism: Bathynomus jamesi (assembly GCA_023014485.1). Lineage (NCBI taxonomy): Eukaryota > Metazoa > Arthropoda > Malacostraca > Isopoda > Cirolanidae > Bathynomus > Bathynomus jamesi. Next base: position 317,675 of record JAJOZX010005187.1, read on the forward strand.
AGATTTCGTGCTACAAGGGGTGTTGTAATACCTCATCTGTCCCCAAATGTTAACCACCCATTGATGGGAGGGAGGAGAGTATTTTGCTGGGAACGGGACTGGTTGTTATATATTTACCCTACATTATTATGTAAGCGTTACTGTAGTCTATAACAACAAAATTTATGGTTTAGCATGTGCAATCCAATGTTGGTCTCGATAAGATGGTTCACATTTGGGGATAAATGGGGGATTTATGACACACCCTATAGTAAGAAAACCATACGTGATAGGGAAAAACTAACTACATTTTTGAGATCAGCGCACTCAAATTATATAGAATCGCCAACTAGTTTGTAAAAATCGATCGACAAGTTTTCAAATGTGTACTGGTGTTATTTGCGGGCAACACGAAAATGAAAGAGCAGAAATGAGTGGTTGCCGTGTTAAAATTATGAACAGTTTACTTTTACAATACGGTAAAACTCCCTCCTTCATCAAAGGCTACAAATGAAACCACATAATTCGGAGTCGGTCAGGCTGATCCCGAACGTAGGGTCGAAAACAAAGCAAAAAACCAAGGAAATTCTTATTAAAAAATAATTAACTAAATGTAAAAATATTTAGATCGATTATAAGAAACTGACAAAGCGATATCTTAATCTTGAGTTTCTCTGACGAACAATCCACAACAATTTCAGCTATCGTCTAATGGCATAATAATGAGCCTCAATGTCAAGATACATTTTACCAGAGTTAATAAACTGCAAAATCTATTACGTAAATGCTTATCAAGAAGAGATATATATATATATATATATATATATATATATGCACACACACACACTTATGAAGTGACAGCCTAAACTGACGTGCCTAAATTACATATACTGTAATTTTGAGTCCTTTGAACGTTGCAGTGTTTCATGAAAGAAAATCGCTTCAATCAGGCAAAAATGGTCGACACATTCCGAAATTTTATTCGCTGACTAAAAGGAAAATCTTTGCCTCATCGTTGAATTAACTTGAGAAAATTGCCTAGTCATAAAGTCGTACACAAATGCGAAGCGTTCTATGCTGACACTGTTGCGCGGATGCAACACGCTTGCAACACACTTTGAAAAGCGCATCTCAACAACACGCGCGCGCGACACAAAATATTTTCCCCTTTCATTATAATAAACGCCAATTCTTTTTAATGAACCTTGGACAAGCGTAATTGCAACGTGATCATTAATGAAACCAACACCTTGAATGGACCCAACTACTTGTATGGAGCAATACTGGGGAGGTTTATTTCAGCTACATACACTATATGTACCCCATTAGATTTCAGGCTAGTTGGTTGGTGTTCCAGTTGTATCACGAGGTTCTTGGTTCAGAAATTTGTTATTTAATTTAAAGCTCGTTAAGCTCTCCACTTTTCGCACCAACAACCGAATATGGGAATGACGTCATTGATATATATATATATATATATATATAATATATATATATATATATATATATATATATATATATATATATACACACACACACGAGGGTATTTCAATAAGTATCCGCACTTTTTATTTTCACATCTGATAGATTATAAACACTACTTCTCAACATAGTCTCCCTGTTTCTCAATACACTTAGTCCAGCGATCTACAAGCTTCTAATGTCATCACAAAAGAAGGTTTTTGGCTGTGTGCGTAGCCAGTCATGCACCGCCTCATTCAGGTCATCATCGCCTTGTAATCGCTGACTTCTCAAAGCGTCTTTTAGTGGTCCAAACAGGTAAAAATCCGAAGGTGCCAGGTCTGGACTGTAGGCTGGATGGTCGAGAACTTCAAATTTAAATTCTTGAAGGCATTTTCTAGTCTGTGCAGCGGTATGAGGGCGCGCATTGTCGTGTAACAGACAATGTGTGTGTGTGTGTGTGTGTGTGTGTGTGTGTGTGTGTGTGTGTGTGTGTATACACACACACCCGAGGGAAAAAATGTTGAGTGTTTCTTGCTTGCAATAAAATATTTGTATAAACAGGTTACTCACCATGATAAATAACAATCTTTCGAGCTTCAGGATTCATCCTAGTTAACAAATGTTTCTCCTTTCACAATCTGAAACGAGAAAAATCTATTAATTCACTACTTAGTAGTTTATATATACTGTGTGTATACATATACCGTATATGCTAGCGTATAAGACGACATTTGAAGCTTAAAAAAAATCCCCCAGAACTAGGGGTCGCCTTATACACTAGGTATAAAATGTGAACCTTAAATCCCGTGGTGTATGGTAAGTTGTTAACATGGGTGATGGTTGATGGAGTGTGTACGGTAGGCTAACCCCCGCCTCGGTAACTCCTGCCAGATGCATGTCGGTTATAAATAGATATAGAGTGTAACATATTTGTGGATAGTAGTCTATTATGACTTGATCCTCTGGATCCAGAGATTCTATCTTTAGTTTTAAATCGATAATTTAATTAGTTTTAAATCGATAAGTAATTAATTTTAAATTGATAATTATTTAGTTTTGCAAAATTGGTCGTTGCCAATGTACAGGAAGTTGTTACATAAATTTCTTATGTTCTTGTGGTTCGGAACCCACGTAAAATTGTAGGTCCCCTCCGCCACCACGGAGGACATACACAATACACAATTACGAACATAGTTAGGTAGACCAGCCATGAGTGGATCCTAGGGTCTTTGTTGGTCTGAAACATTATAACAAATATTTTCAACTGAAACTCAACTTAATTCGCATTATTATAATAAAATAATAAAAGTGCCGTGTAATGAAAGTTGTCTAACCTTAAATAATATGTGGTATGATTGCATGACGACAATAAAATAAAACAAACCTTTAAAATGTTTTAATCAATTGCCAATAAAATATTAACCTTTAAAATGTTTTAATCATATTGCGTATAAACTCATTATAAAATGTATTGTATTAAATTTATTAAATATATTCAGTAAGCATGTACACTTTCTTATCACTCAAATGCTAATGAAACAACGACTGTGCTGTAATAAGATGACTAAAATTTAGAGTGGACTGAAGATTGGTGTAAACCAGGGGTCACCAACTTTTTTTTGTTCACCGCCCACTTTTACGATTTTTTGAAAATTAAAAAAGCTTATCGCCCACCTTAGATCAAAAAGAATAAATCAACATAATCGATAAAATAAATAATGAAATAAATGTTTAATTACCTTTAATGTGAGCTCACTAGTGGGCGCTACCGCCCAGGTTAGTGACCCCTGGTGTAAACAATACGAACAGTCATCAGCTCAGTTCAGTTGTTGGGCGGAAAGTATTGCCTTTCCAACAAAGAGAGCTCTTATATATTAAAAAAGCTAATAATGTACTTATGCCTAAGTTTCAAACATATTAAATTTTTATAAATAGGTAGATAAAGCAAACATCCGTTAAGTAAAGGGTAAAATTTTACTCAGTACATAAATTAGTTCTTGTAAAATAACCGACGCCTCAATGACGTCACTAGTGTTTACGCTTACAGTAGCTGATCGTATTATCGTTAAGTGTAGATTGCAGGGTTGGTACCCAAAAACCCTCCCAAAATCCCACCAAAAACCCAGCACAATATTCTGCTGTCTTTTTTGTACTTCCAGCTTCTACTGCTGAAATGAGATACGGTATGGCTTTTTTCCATTATGAATACTGTGCGCAATAATAGGATCATTACCTACTGAACTCCAGCCATCTTGTATAAGGGTAATGGTACAATCATCAAGATTAAGGTCATTCTTCATTTCATGGATTACTTCATCATTAACTTTTAGTAACAGATCAGATGCCAATCTTTTCCTGTTTGGTGGTTCATATCCTGATCTTAGACCTTTGATTAATTTTATAAATTCTTTATTTTCTAAAACGTTGAAGGGTAAATTAGCTGAAAAAAAGAACCTTGCAACTCGTAAATCTAATTCTTCATTTTGGTCCACAGTCGTTCTTACCACAAATGGTGTAATTGATCTTTGCCTTTTATGCTTTATTGGTGTTGAATGACAGAACGTGGATGAAGAAGAACCTGCACTGGTATCACTCATTTCAGGCACATTTTCACTTATAATCTTTGGATCATCTTTGCCAGAAGCCAAAGTTGGAGGAAGTGAATCAGTTTCAACTGATGCTCCAAATTCGAGTCTCGGCATACCTCTTCTCATTTTCAAAACATTCCACTTTTCTTTTACTGAATTTCTCTAGATGATGTTTCACTCTCTCAATTTTTCGAGTGATACTTTCTTTGCAATAATTGCATAGTACTCTAGTAGGCTGATCACTTAATAAAGTCACCTCGTCCCATTCGCTAGCTCTAGATCTTCCACCTCTATAACTCTTTTGAGTTTGGCATCTTAAAAATTTAAACTTGAGTTAGGTCTAAATAAAGCTGAAATCTGCTGTTAAGAAATAAAGGAAAGATCTAAAATTAAAATGGAGAAAATTCTAATGTCATTATTATCTCTCGTATCTGAACTTTCTGTGAAATAAAGATGTCTTTTTAATATATTGTAGATTAGATAAATAAATTAATAAAATAATAGATATATTAGGCACTACATAATTATCGAACCTTTCTAAAAAAAATTTCAACCCATCAAAAACCCCAAAAACCCAGCTGGGTTGGGTTTTTTGTGAAACCCGGGTTTTTGCCAACCCTGGTAGATTGTGGTAGTTAATTGACAATATCTTGCCATAAAAAAAAGGGAATTGGCCTTTATCAAATAATCAAAGAGCTCTATACCATAATACACTTCGCACTGACACTAAATAAGTATATATTTTTGTAGTTTTCATTAGCTTAGGTAGACTGTGCTGCTTACCAGCACTGCTCCGCTGGTCAGTGACTAGTAGTAGGCCTAGTGAACGAAAGGACTATTGGAGCAGTAATTCCTCAATGGCTCATTTGGTTCCCCGAATCAAGTGCACGATTACGGGGGTCGTCTTATATGGCGAGTATAGCCCAAAACCTACATTTTAACTTGAAAATTTGGGGGTCGTCTTATACGCCCAGTCGCCTTGTACGCCGCGATATACGGTGTATATATATATATGTGTGTGTGTGTGTGCAATAATGTAATAGAGATTTAAATAAAACCAAGATATAAAGGCACACCAGATCAAAATCCCTTCTTTAAGAGGGGAACCATTCTAGTATCAAAGCAAATTTTTGTCGCACAAATGAGAAGCAAACCATCGACCATGAAGACCATCACTTAACGAGCGTAAACCCATTATCTGTCACCCGAAATCCAATCAAGCATAACGTTTGCAGATATCGCAAATGTCAATTTATCACAAAGACCAGGTCAGTGAATCCCTGCTTTACAGCCGCCGTGTAAAACGAAGGTTAAAGGGAAGGCGACGACGATATACACGGACGTTTGCGTGGCATTATGCTAGTCTGCTCCGTTCTCGGGCGAATCTCGGACACGTGTCTGACACGCTGAATGAATGTACAATCAATTCCAAAAGACCCGACCTATTCTCAAACTCTATTTTTCTTACTAATATTTATCGGTAAGAAACAAAAGTCTCACGACAATAACTTTTTTGGTCGACTATACAGGTATTTTACTCTTTTAATACACTCGTATGGTATATTAAATAAAGGCGTTAAACGACACTGGTTCCTGGGTACTAATTGGATGGGTGACCATCTTTCGCGTCCAGATGAAGTAGCGACCCGCGTTTCGGGTCCTACGTTAAAGCTGTGGGTGCCCTCCGTCATAACTAACCTCCATATGACTATTACTAAAGATGAAAAAAATCACGCAATGAGCTAGTACTATATTACTCCGTTTGCAGCGATAACGACAGCGTTAATCATCATAATTATAATGACAATATTCCTCAACAAATCTCTTTAATAAAACTTTTAATTTTCAAGTTCTGCCCCTAAAAGAGCGGTTCCCAAACTTTTTTATGAAATGTCTCCTCCTTTACGTGCCCCTTATTTCAACTTCAAATGACATTCACGGAACGTAATTTAGTTACCAAAATCCTCGTGAGAAAACATCAAAAGTGAAGTTTCACTTATTTATATATATGGAAAGTTTACTAAACAATATTTACCCATCGAAGTGGGTAGGGTATGGCGATGGTAACTAAAATTAACAAAAATATAAAAATTTTTACTTTTTACCTTTCCTCCGTTAACCTCCGGAACTCCCTTTTACACGCCTCCGGCAGTTGGGAAAAAAATATTCAAAACCTATTCTACAGATACCCAATTCAAACTTCAAATTTTCCCCGACTTCCCCGAAGTTCAATGAGTTTCTTAACGATTCTAAACACTCCATTTATGTAAGTAAACACACACTCGTATCCGAAGTAAAGAAACTTTCATTCTAAATTTTAAATTTCTTTAATGAAACATTTTAATGCAACAGTTTTCTAAAACTAAAAAATCGGGAAAATGCATCGAAAATATAAACTCAAAACGTAAACACGATATTTATTTATATATTAAAAAGGAAAGAAAAACATTGGATAAAAACAATTTCCAAACAATTTCTGCTTCATTTGGTAACGATTCAAGTGCCATAAAATTTAAAAAAAAAAAATTAAAAATAGAAACTGCAGATTGCAAATTATTATATATATATATATATATGCACTAAAATCACAAAATAACACGTGACCTTATTAATCAGCAAACAACCACAGGGAAAAGGAAACACAAAGTCCGAGCGCTTTCGTGATATATTCACATTATCAAGGAGGAACAGAAAATATTTTCTGTTCCTCCTTGATAATGTGAATATATCACGAAAGCGCTCGGACTTTGTGTTTCCTTTTCCCTGTGGTTGTTTGCTGATATATATATATATATATATATATATATATGATGTCCCATAAGTCCGAGCTCATAGCAAAATTTATTTTAAATTAAAGTTACAAAAGTAATATGTTAGAACTAAAACAAATGTTCAAATTGATGTCTTGCTTTGGGACCTTGTTTTTATGTTGCGGGGTAGAAATAACACGCAATGGCTAATTATGAAAGCGAGCCTCCGCCTTTTCCTTAGTCCTATAATAATATATTACTTTTGTAAATTTAATTTAAAATACATTTTACTACGAGACCGGACTTATGGAACACCTTGTATATACATATATCAAACTGCGAGCATTTAATCTCTTTTTTCTTTAAGTTTGAAGTTATAATCGAGAATGTGAAGAATCTAATTTGGAATTTGGAAAACCCCCAAGTACCAAATTCAGTACATACAATTTCACAAAAAAAAAAAATAAAAATAAATAAATAAATAAATAAATAAATAAATAAATAAATTCCTCGCATTCAATAAAATTGCTTGTATATTTTTGGCAAATAAAATTGTTATCGATAATGTTACTCGTAATTTGACCATTTCACAATAAAATTTCGACAAAGTTCAAATACTGAAATTTTCACTAATTATTTTGGGAATGAACAATCAACGTCGTCCCTCATGATTTTTCGTTTTCAGTCCATCGTCAATTGCATTCGACATTTGTAAATGAACTTCAATACTTTTGGTTCAGAAGTTCGCTATAACCGTTTCCCTATAGACGAAGTGAAGGCACTGAGGTCGGGGGGGGTTCGATTCCCGGTGGTACTGGTACTAATATAATCCTAGAGTTAGCGCAATGAAGAACATTTGTCTGGATGTACCAATTTCTGGCCCTCCTGTCTGTTTATTACTGTTTCATTAATTTAATTTGATAAGTATCGTCGTCGAATATTTTCAATGGTTTTGCCATTACGTGGTCGCTCATGGACCCCGGTACTAGCCAATATGCGTTGTTCATTCGAGTATGGTTGCTGCTATCACACATTTCAAATGGGTCTGAAAGAAAAACGAAAACCACTTAGTATTTTACTGGGTTGACGAGACATTGTGGACACCCTGTATATACACTCAGTATACAGTACATTAAACAAAGTTAAAAATATCTCCTCCCTTGAAAAGAATTAGAAAGACATCTATTTCCTCCCTCGAATTAATCAAGCAATCAACCAACCAATTTTTATTTGCTTTAAACTCAACTACGAAACGTAGTTTCTGGAAAAAAGTTCGACTAGAAATATAAAATCTCAACAAACAAAAAAAAATCTTCATTTGAAAATTCTCTGCTCCATTTGATTAAAAGTTTACGATCATCACTGGAAGGAAAACTCGTATAAAACAATTTTTTATGTTCTATTTAAACAAACATTAAAATGATTCCTTTTTCTACCCAAGTAATAACACTTCCAACTGTTTTATCGAAAGAATTTATTAGGGATGTACCGATATATCGGTATCGGCCGATATTTCAAAAGTACGATTTTTCCAAAATTATGAATAAAAGTATTTAGAAGATGAAATTTCCAATATTTTATTGTTTTATCACTTCACATAACTCGTTATTTTTTCACAAGGGTTAAGTTCTCGTGTAAAAATAGCAGCTGCTCTGTATGTTCAGGAGAGAGCCGATTTCTAGCAGCACTGGCAGTTTCCTCCAATACTGAACATGCGTTCGCTCGCAACTGTTGTTGAAGGTGCTCCCAAATATCTCTGAGCTAAGTTCCCCAAAGTTGGCAAAGTGCCGCTGTGCAACTTCCACCAACTGAGAGGGTCCTCGAGTCTACCAAAAATTTTCATACTTGAATATATGGAATATGTATAGTAGGCTGCTCAAATTTTGAAAAAGTTTACAAAATGTCCCAAAAATTTGTTTCAAACCTTGCCCAAGGAAATTTCCTTAAAATCATAACTCTCAGATTATATTACCTACTAAATCTATTAGCTATAAGTAAAAAGCTTATTTATTAAAACTGTACTCGGGAAGACTCGCCTGTCATTAATATAAGTTGCGATCTGAGGGAGTGCTAGATATAGGTATCGGTATCGGCCGATACTGTTTTTAATTATCGGTATCGGCTAAAAAGCGATATCGGTACTTCCCTAGAATTTACATCTTCCTTCTCATTGATTTCATTTTCTTTTACGCCTTTATTTCTTGCCACAAATGCAACTGCGTAATGTAATACTAAATTCACTCACTAACAGGGAAGGGAAATCCGACATTGTGTTTAGCGTTCAACTAATACCCTTTACTTAATCCGGAAAAAAAGGACTCTCTCTCAATTTTCTTTGAAAGAACTCCCATTCACCTCGAATTTTTTCATCAACGCGGTTACCGTATGTTTTCTAGGGCCGAATCCCGGTATTGAAATACCGGTATTCTACCGGTATTAGAAAAAAGAGACAATACCGATACCGTGGATGTCAATACCGGTATTGGAAGTATATTTTTTATTTTTTTTAAATAGTTGTTTTAGGCGAAATATGAATTGCATTTAAAAAATATGAGCTTAGGGATTTGCTTTTTTCCTAAAAAGACAAATATTCGAAATCCTCAGAATAAAAAAAATATTTTAATGAATCATTATTACCTACTTATAGGTACTATAGATATGCCATAGATTCTTATTTATGCCATAGATTCTTATTTGACCTCTAAGTTTTATAAGAATTGCTGAAAACGCTTTTTGTCGTCTGAAATCGAAGGAATACGTATTTGAAACGATTGAAAACGTTTTTTGTCGTCTGAAGACTGAAAACGAAGGAATACGTATTTGAAACGATTGAAAACGTTTTTCCATGATTTAAAAGTAATGCCCTTTCCCTGAGGTGCCAGTTACGCTTCGAATCTTCTTGCAACAGCAAAGTTCCTCCACTCAAGATAACTTATGGCCTCTTTTTGCGAACATTGAACAACAGTAATTTTCCCCCTTATATACAATGTCGAAAAAGTCAAGTGTTGATGATCCACTGCTCGCTGAATATATGCAAGAAACGGAGAAATTAGAAGAGATCCCATTGAGAAGCAAACCTTCCACCTTTGATCCCAACACAGAATTTAAGAGTTTTGAAGTCTTCGAAAAGAACAGAAAATTTAGATTAAGCTCTATTATGCATTACTTTCCATTAGACCTACGAGTGTAGAATCCGAAAGAGCGTTTTCGGCTGCAGGGTTATACTTCACAAAATTGAGATCAAGTCTTTCTGAGAATTCACTGGATGGTCTTTGTTTCCTTAAGTCTATTTTTCAAAATGAAAAATGAATAATAATTTAATAATTTTTAATAGTAAATTTACTTTTCATTAAAGGATTTTCTTTTATTTTGACTATTTTTTTCCTTTTATAATGTTCGTTGATTGTTAATAATTCAATAATATTATAGCTATATTAGATATCCTTAGCTATAGGATCTTTTCAAGACTTAATATTTGTGGCATATATTAAATGGCATAGTGGTTAAATAAAACACAAGGCTTACATTTTGAAGGACTTGGATTCGAGTTCGGGTGCTTTAAGCCACTAAACTGACTAAAGTCAACGTCGGTCGACAGGCTAGCTGGTATAAGAAAAACATATATACATTCTTATGGCTATGGGCACTCAAGTGAAAGATGAATTTTTAACTTTTTTTCACTATTAAATTGGTGATTTAAAAATAAAACTATTTTAATATAAAACCGGTATCAATACCGGTAGTGGCAAAATAATCGGTATCAATACCGGTATTGAAAATTTCGGCATTTTAACAGCCCTAATGCTTTCGCTACATTGCGCTATTGTAGAACCCCGAAAGCGCCTTCACTAATGTACTTCAAAAGAAGGTTTTAAATTAAGTTCATTAATTAACTTTACACGAACAATAAAACGCGAGTGGAAGGCCGTCATGCAAGAACGTGTTCACCGACCCAACACACGCATTAAATATCGTAATAAAGCTTTCAAATAACCTGACAAACGATCCGATCTTTAAATTTACGCTTAATAAAAATTTATCGTATATAACAAATTTGTTTACATTGTCGTAAATAATACCTCGAATTTTCGAGAAAAAAAAATTGTGCACTAATCACAAATTGCAAATTACAAATTCTAAATATGCATGCAAAAAACTTCACTTTTTTCTACGTGAAGGTCAAAATATGAAAATAAAAACCCACTCTAATAGACAGAGTGGGTTTTTATTTTCATATCTAAATATCAAAGCTGGGCACTTGCGTTTTTTTTGCGGTACTGCGGTACTGCGGTACTACCGCACTACCAAACCGGTACCGCATAACGCAGTACCGCAAAGGATCGCTGAAAGTACAGGCTGTACTTTCAGCGATCCTTTGCGGTACTGCGTTATGCGGTACCGGTTTGGTAGTGCGGTAGTACCGCAGTACCGCAAAAAAAAACCGCAAGTGCCCAGCTTTGCTAAATATGCAATAATTACAATGTATCTTTCAAATTTAACTATTTTCCTTAAAAAGACGAAAACATCATAAAATGATTCATTTCGACTTTCGGTCCGTGAACAATAACTAATTAGAAGGACAGTGTATTCGGCATTAAACCCTAAAATGCTGTACTGCGAAGGGCATACATAGAGTATAAGGTTGGTTTTTTAATCAGTTATCCAGTTATGAATTATTGCTCAGTTCTGAGCAACTGTATACCGACTTTCGTTACCAATGATAAAATTTCTAAACAGTTGCACACATACTACTACTACTACTACTACTACTACTACTACTACCCTCAGATGAAAACTGTTCCTAAAGGGGTAGTAGTAGTTCGCTTACCAAAAAAAAAAAATTTTTAATTACTAATTGGTAATATTCTGTTTTTATCTGAATGTTTTATTCTTTTTGGCAGCAGTAATAAAATTTCAAAAACAAAACCCTGTCATTTTATGTTTTTTATAAATTTTATGCGCATTCTCCAGCACCCGACCTGAATAACTTCAAGAACCAACTGGACAGATTCCTGTGCAAAGTCCCTAACCAGCCATGCGTGGCTGGCTACGAAGGCAGGAGGAGATCAGACAGCAATTCCCTCCTTCACCAAATCCCGCAAATGCGGCGGGATGCTGCAGAGGGGTCGACCGCAAGTCGATCCTGAACCGTCGTTCAAACGCACCAAAAGTAAGTATTCCCCAATAAGTTCAATTTGGTGTCTGAAAACTACAATTTACTTCAAGCGAAATAAAAATAATAAAAAATAATAAAAATAATAAAAATAATAAATAATATAATTAATAATAATAATAATTATTATTAAATGTAACTGAAAGGCCTCATTTAGAAAGTAATTACAGCTGTTACAAACAGTATTTGAGATACTTTAACGAGGCCATTGTTGATTAAGAGTTATTTAAATCTTAAAAATAAACAAGTACTTTAAATTATAATATTTAACCAAAATCGAGAAGACCAAACTGTAGAATGATACGAAACTACAGAATTCCGAATTACTGAAACTACAGAATTCCGAATTACAGAAACTACAGAATTCTGAATTATAGAAAACTATAGAATTCTTAACTTCCAAAGTAACTACAATATTTTAGGTTGTTTAACCTCCTCCGGAAGATCTACTGTATATATAAGGTCATATGACGAAAGGAATATATGTCTTTACGTGGGATCCAAACCATCTTCGGGTCACTACATCATCTGAACGTCGAGGGCGGTTTCCCAATCAACTATTGAACAAACCCAAAGTCGCTTAATTAACTCCGCTGATCTAACGAGAGACAGTATTGCGACGTGACCACGATATAGCCCATTTTCAGAATAAAAAGTTAAATAAGTGACGCTTAAAATAAAGAAGCGAGTTAACCGCTCTTAACTCGAGAGGAATCCCATCGCAATCCGAGACGAACCTAAAAAAGGACGTCCTTTTAACAAATAGAAACACTGACACCTGGCAGGTATTCAAGTTTAATTTTTTCGTCTTTCAACAACCCAAATAATTTAATTGGTCCTCAGTTAAAAGACGAAAGGAACAATTTATAGTCCGTAATGTCATAATTTCTCAAGGTCAAATTTCAATAAATTTATCTCTGGGTTTAAAATATGCCGCGTTTCCATAAATTTCGATTCTTGTAACGTGGAAAATTTGCTTCCAAAAAGGATCCCTGGGAATACCCTTTGGTCTTACTTCAAAAGAGAATATTTTAATGAAGGAGACCACTCTAACACGAAAATAATTTGCGAGTGAAATAAGTTTAAACTCCTTTTAAAAGACAAAGAAATGTATTTCTCTTTCGTGAAAAATTTTGAAAATGATAAAAAATGACAAATTAAACGCATTATGTAAAATATATCTAAAAAAAAAATATTTACGTAACCAAGCATTTCGGAGCGAGTTTCATTTTAGTTATATTCTAGACTAGTAGTTACGAGTCTGTAGTTATTTTCTCTTTATGTAACTCCCTGTAGATAGTTATAAATACAATTAAAAAGTAATCTATTAAGTTAAATGTTAAAATGGTGGTGGTTAGTTCGGAACAAAAAATCTCCATAAGACGGAAGAATTTTTTTTTTTTTTTGCAAAATCAATTTACATTAAATAATACATTATAATACAGGGTGATCAAAAAGTCGATGTGCACCTATATTACTCTGAGAGACAAAAGTGCATACATACAAGAAGTTAGATATTTTAATAAAAAATTATACGATATCGTACAATTTGTGTTACTGTAATATTGCACGATATCGTATAATTTTTTATTAAAATATCTAACTTCTTGTATGTATGCACTTTTGTCTCTCAGAGTAATATAGGTGCACATCGACTTTTTGATCACCCTGTATATTAAATAATATATTATATTAAATAAGAGAATATAATAATCTCTAATTTACTTCTATTATTCATTAAGAAAGAAATGGATCTGTTTAAGATTGAGTGGAATTCTTACAGTACCTTACCACCATACACAAACTTTTCTTAAATACTTTATTACTTCTTACTTAATTTTAACATTGTAATGGAGTAATGCAGCGTAATGCATAAACAAAGTACCGACCTTTAAAATCTCCACATCTAAATAAATTAATTAAGCAAACCTAATTTAACCTACGTAATTAACCTTAATGCCATCAAACCAAGAGAAGCATGATAAGTCTTTCAGACGGAACTGAGGGTTCGAAGGGTGGTTTCAGTTAAATCATTAAAGAGTGAGGTACTCACTAACCTGGCCAAACCTTAACTAAACCTAACCTATTCAGGAGCAACGGATCTTTCTTCGACAGTAATAAGATTTCAAAATTTGTTTATATAATTTTTTTAAGTTTTGGGGAACCAAAAGTGTCGCCTCGCAAAAACGAAAACGAGTACCCCACTACAACTGTGAATTATCACACACTCGACCTCACTTATGTCCAGTTGCGCACACACAAACTACATTTATTCTTAACCTAAAGAACATAAAAACGCTTAATTTTAGTAATACAAATGTTATTAACATCATAAATTAATTAAACAATTGTTTAGTTCAGGGATTCCCAAAGTGGTCTGTACAGACCCCCAGGGGTCTGTAGGAAGCTTCCAGGGGGTCTCTAAGCTTTTGGAAAAATAGTAACATTAACTATATTAACTACATTAACTATAACTATATTAATATTTAGGGGTCCTTGGTGTAAAAGTTTGGGAACCCCTGGTTTAGTATATGGAACTGTTAACTGTATATTCTTTCCAATTATTCAAAGAACTTTATCTTCCTTTTATATGCAAATGAAAAATGTTAGAATTAAGAAAGGGACACAATGTCCCCTTGCCAAAATATGCAAAATAAGAGGGGGCTAAATAAGCGCAAAATAAAACCAATAAATAATTCAAGGGAAGATGATCCCTTTTAGGGAAGAAAAAAAAAATTTTTTCTGAATTATATATACATATATACAGGGTGTTCTATAAGTCCGGTCTCATGAAAATTTTTATTTTAAATTAAATTTACAAAAGTAATACATTAGAACTAAAACAAATTTTCAAATTGATGTTTGTTTTGGGACCTTTTTTTTTTTTTTTTTTGCGAGTTACACTGGTGAGGAAAAGGCGGAGACGGAGACCTTTTCCTCACCACGAGTTTAACTCGCTTTCCATATTAGCCATTGCGTGTTATGGTACCCGCAACAAGAAAAAGATCCCAAAACGAGACATCAATTTTAATATTTGTTTTAGTTCTAATGTATTACTTTTGTAAATTTAATTTAAAATAAATTTTCCTACAAGATCAGACTTATGGGACACCCTGTATATATATTAAATTTCAATTGAAACTGTTCGATTGAAAAATGAGTCCAAGATATTTCATTCAATGATTCGAGATACTTTAGTGATGATTTCAGTCATTCTAACTGCTTACCTTTGAAAGCAGCAAACACACTTAATTGAAGAGAATCATACTCTATGGTGGCTTCAATTTCCTACCATTATCTTACCATGCAGGCTTCACCATTAAACAGGCGTACAATTTCAAAAGAGAAATTAACTGAAAATAGTTTTTCAATATTTTGAGAAACTATTATTCATAATTTTAGGGAATCAAGGAAACGAAAACCAGGCAAGAATTATTATTTATTATTATTATTATTATTATTATTATTCTAAGAAATGGACTGTAATTATTTACAGAGGTTTAACCTTCCAGATATATAAATAGAAAACTTTACAATATCGAAATTAATTACTTTCCTCAACATTTGCTTATTTCCCCTAAAATGTTTACGAGCTCTCCAAAACGGTGTTTACTTTCCTTAGATTTAATAAAGGTAAGGTTTCCTTCAAACATTGCTTTGGCTTTACACACACTTAAAAATGACCGGATTTTAATTCATTTATTTTATATACATATATACACACACACGTTATTACTTATTTGCCACCTAAAACTTACCCAACAAGTTTATTTTATATATATAATGAATAAAACCACGAAGGGAAAAGAAACACAAAGTGGTGCTCAAGCGCTTTCGTCTAATGACATCCTCAGGAACACGAGTGTTCCTGAGGATGTCATTAGACGAAAGCGCTTGAGCACCACTTTGTGTTTCTTTTCCCTTCGTAGTTTTATTCATCAAAAATATTTTTCACGTGTCACTTTCGTGAAATAATTTTCATATATATATATATATGTAAAGAACGACGCTTGTGTAGAAGAGCGTTCCGCACAAGATGGAGGGAGAACGAGCAAATGAAAAATGAGATACCTCCCAGGAATCGAACCCGGGATCATCCAACTGCCGGTCGGATATGTTAACCACTACACCAAGGACCCCGATTAGTCAGTACTCGTAATTCTCCTACATACGAGCGGAATCAAATGCCCTGAGGATCCACCTTCGCATATCGTACATATATACATTTTAACTGCAAACAACACACACTATAATTTATGTAAAGAACGACGCTTGTATAGAAGAGCGTTCCGCACAAGATAATTGAACAAGAAGTAACATGTTACATCAAATGTTGGAATTGGCTGTCGCTGACATAGTTGCACCAGTCTTTTAGCCTTTCGTGTAATACCACTACAAAATATCGCAACTATGGTTAAAGACAACCTCGAAGAGGAAAAACAAAACTACGAAACGAAGTACCCTGCTACTTTCAAACGGCCCACCCTGTATAAATAATCACCAAACTAATACAGTAATAACGAGGTTACATTGCTACCCAACTAGAATTTAATTTAGAGCGAAAAAAGCTTTTCTCTTCTATTCAGAATTTATCATTTCGCTGAAAACTGTGGGAAAATTTTCCCTGCTTTCAGGCGGGGACTTCGATATACATGGACTGCGCACGCAGACACTTTGGCTCAGAGTGGCGGGCCAGAGGAGGCCTAGCCTCGTTTGGCCCAAAATGTGAATACTTTGCAAAAATGGGTAAAGCATGTCTAATTATGGTACATAAACATATCAATATATGTGTGTGTGTGTGTGTGTGTGTGTGTGTGTATGTATGTGTGTGTGTGTGTGTGTGTGTGTGGTGTGTGTGTATTTATGTGTGTATTCAGATTGCACTGAAAGACGTTTTGGTTGGTACCGACAACTAAATGGTGCTAATTATTATGCCAGTGTAAGACAATTCCTTGAGGCGTAAAAAACAATAAGACTCAAAAGTTTAATAAAATTCTCCAACTTCAGCATGTCAGATATAAAAGATGTGTTTGAAGGGAGCAATTGTGCTAAGGAACAGCAAATAGGTACTGATGCTATGGTACTTCTTGAAAGCATTGAGTTTCAAATTGAATTAGAAAGTGCTTCACCTGACGACAATGCAATTCTATTTTATATTGCTGGGTACATTGCTAGATCAATCAAAGACACTAAAATGCTCTTCTTGCTGTCAACTTCTTGTCAAAGATGACAATTTCTACAGTAAATATTGAGATTCCAACAGAAGGAGTGAGTGAAAGTGATACAACTAAAAAAGAAAGTTTCTTGAATGCAATAACCCGTGGTGGTTTATGTAATCCTTCTGACATAGTGTTTGTAACAGCAGTTCATGCCTATGAGCTTTATCCGCTCATCTTCAAAGATAATTCTTTGAGATCACAAATCTTAGGATTCGAAAATCCTAGAGCAGTTTTTGTTAAAATTTTTGTTGAAAAGATGGCAGAAAATGAAAACACAAACATTATGTAATATTAAATGTGACAATGGTCATAACTTCAAAAAGTGTGTTGAAAAAGTTTCCCAAACAATATTTAATATTGGTGCAAAAAATTGTTAGTGAAGTGAACAGCCAAATTCATGCAGAACGGAAAAGAAAGCCGGCTACTAAGGATGATAAACAATCACCAAGTGTAAAAAAGATTGCTAAATTGCAATCTGATAAAATGTAATTACAAATGTAAGTTGCATTTTTATTAAAATTAGTGATCTTAAATTGTTTGTTAATATGTTCCGTTTTTGCGATATAGTTCAAAATAATAATATTGACATAGGTGTGTCCGGGGACTTCGATACCCCTCCCCCCCTTAAGCAATATTGAGTGGCTAGAATGTCGTTTTTTGCTCTTAGGTATGGTTAAAAACATGGTAGGAGTCCATTATAACACATTTTTTAACTTATTTGCAATCTTTTGATTTTGAACCATAGGCCTCCTCTGGCCCACCTAAAATCGCGTGTCGAGTCCATGTATATCGAAGTCCCCGTTTCAGGTGACAGATGATCTCCGGCTTAATAAATGGAAAAAGGGGATGAGGGAAGTTCTCCCAATAAGTTACTCTGTATTTTAAGTTCCTCCAAGAAACTGTAACTCCGCTATAAGTGAAAAAGTTAGTTATTCGCTTTGGCCGAAACGTTCGCGTTTAAAAATAATTAAATTTATTCTGATCATTTTTTACTCACTGTTCATTAATTTACATTATACACATCCACATTCACCCTGAAGAGCAAATACATCAAACGTTGGGGCCTTTCTTCGTGATTAAATAAACGAACAAGGAGAGTGATGGATCATCCATCCACACACACACACACACACACACAATATATATACTCTCTCATGTATATATTTTACGATACTTTATGTTGGCTTTGAACGACGGTTTAGGACCGATCTACGGTCGACCCCTCTGCAGTATCACGCCTTATTTGCGGGATTTGGTGCAGGAGAGAGTTGGTTTCCACTCTTGTCCTGCCCTCGTAAGGCAGGGACTTTAGTTCTTTTTGTATCAAGTTGAAGTGTTTTGGGCATCGTATTCCGAGGGTATTTCCAACCTCGTCTTCATGGTTCACTGTCCCTTCGCGGCTGGGACAGTAAAGAATCTACCTCTTCTCTCATTCCACTGTGTTCCTATTTTACTAATAAAGTTTGGAACACACCTTTAGATTATTTTCTATACTATATATATATATAATCCGAAATCCTATATATACAAGATATATACACAAATACTGTATATACAAATCCTATATATCTTAAATCAAGTGGCAAATGTCTTTCAGCTTATAGTGAAATGGTATGAGATGTATCCGCAGAGAATACAAACCACTGCTTCACTGAACAAATACAAGTACAGTATATACAGGGTTTTTTCCAAAGTTTGCACAAAGGCTACATATAATTTATTTTGTTACTGTAATTCCTAACTTTTGACATGCAGTAATATATATATAGTATACGAGGGTGGGCTGAAAAGTAATGCCTCCACTCAAATAAATTTTGAACGGGTTGAAGGATTTTATCGAAACAAAAGCAGATATGTACTGTACTGTACCTTAGAGTTTATTCTTCAAACCGATACATTTATTTCTCTATAAAATCACCCTCTACCTCGAATACATTTACGCCAACGATAAGCGAGTTTTTGAAATCCATCCCAAACCAAAATTTCACAGTGCTCTTAACTTCTTCGTCAGACTCGTAACGATTTCCACGGAGATGTTCTTTAAGTTTAGGAGAGGTGAAAATCGCATGGTGCTAAATCGGAGCTATATGGTGGATGCGGCAAGACGGTGAATTGCGGATCCTCAATTGCTTCTCGCGTTTGAACACTGGTGTGAGGCCGTGCGTTTCATGGTGAACAATGACTGTGTTTGTGGGTACGAGCCCTCCTGATCCACTTTTTCAATTTCTTCAGTTTCAATATAACGGGCGGAGTTGATTGCTGTTCCTCTTTCCATAAAGTCTTCGAGAACACCACCACTGATATCCCAAAAAACGGTCACCACCTCTTTTCCAGTCCGATTTTTTAACTTTGAATTTTTTTGGTTGCGGTGAATTTTTGTGCCGATATTCCATGGATTGCCGTTTATTTTCAGGGTCATAATGGTGGACCCACGTTTCGTCTCCTGTGACAATGATGTGCAGAAATTCATCTCCATTTTCGAAGCGCTGCAGATTTTCTTGGCAAATGCGTAGTCTCTCAGTTTTCATCTCGGCAGTGACCATGCAAGGCACCCATCTGGCGCAGACCTTTCGGTAACTGAGAATACTGATAATGTGTCCCACTCACTTTGGAGATATCGAGCATTGCAGCAATTTCATTTTGTTTAATGCGACGATTTCCACGAATCAGTTCGTCAACGTAGTTCTGATGAGACTCATCGATTGCCGTTACAGGCCTCGCCTTCCACTTCGCGTTTGTCTCGCAAATCTTCTTGCCCTGCTTCTCCTTTACACTGCCTCGCCCAACGTCGAACGGTACTCACATCAACACACTGTTTGCCGTACACAGCTTGCATTCGCCGATGAATGTCTATGGAAGCAACACTTTCCGCGGTCAAAAATTCAATTACGGCACGTTCCTTGAAGCGAACGTCTTTACTCCTTTCCATTGTAATCGATACTGAACCACCGTGTCGAATGAGTGTAGGCTATATTAGGCTATAACAAAAAACCAGTTTTATCTGGCTACCTCTACAAAAACTCAGAATTATTCAAGTGGAGGCATTACTTTTCAGCCCACCCTCGTGTGTGCTATATATAATATATATATATATATATATATATATATATATATATATATATATATATATATATGGTGAGTCACGACAAAATGTCATAACTTTGGGAGCTTTAGCTGAGGTAAAAAAATTCATATGAACATAGGTCCGATTCTTAATGGTTATGGAGCTATGGATGTTTGAATTTCAAGTATGCGCATGCGTGACCTTCAATTGAATTGACAGTTACTTACCAAACTGAACTAACTACGCAGTAGAGTGTTGTGTTTTACAGCGTGCAGTTGATGTTTTGTGCGTTCAGTTTGCCTTTTACGTTTTCAAATGCCGAATATGCTGATATGGTGTATGCTTACGGATTTTGCGATGGAAACACTACTGCTGCTGTGGCTGAATATCAACGACGTTTTCCAAATCGAAGAATTCCGGATCGACGAGTGTTTAGCACCGTTTTCCGAAGATTGAGAGAGAGCGGTTCATTTCCTAGCATTACTGTTTTATCTGAACGTCCGGTACAACAAGATGTGGCTGAACAAGAAAACATTATTCAGATGGTACAGCGGAGTCTTCATGTTAGTACGCGAAGGATTTCCACACGTCTTATAGTTCCTCAAACGAGAGTATGTAGAACGTTACACGAAGAAGGCATGTATCCAAACCAGGTACAGCGCGTTCAGCACCTCCAACCTGGGGATCGTGCCCAACGGCTGCAATTTTGTAATTGACTCAATACCGATCCACAATTACATCGATACGTCTTGTTCTGTGAAGAGGCTCAATTTACCCGCGACGGTGTCAACAACACTCGCAATTCACATGTGTGGTCAGAAATGAATCCTCATGCCATTGTGGAAAGTAATTTTCAACATCGGTTCAGCGTCAATGTGTGGTGTGGTATTCTCTACGGTCAGCTGATTGGTCCGTTTATCTTCGGTGGTGGTCTTACAGATGACATTTATCTACCATTTCTGCAAAACGAACTGCCGCCACTTTTAGATGTACCTTTGGCAACACGATTGCGTATGTACTTCAACAAGACGGAGCTCCTCCCCATTTTAGCGGTGCCGTGAGAACGCATCTCGATGATCGCTTCCCTGGTCGATGGATCGGTTGTGGTGGTGCACAAAATTGGCCATCCAGGTCTCCGAATCTAACCCCTCAAAATTTTTATATCTGTTGGGGCGCATGAAAGACTGGTGTACCAGAGAAAAGTGGAAACACGAGATGCATTGCTTCGTCGCATTTTGGATGCTGCAGCCCTCATAAAGGACAATCGTAATGAACTAATGCGAGCTACAGGCGCGATTCACAGACGAGCCGCGATGTGTATTGAGGCCAAGGGTAGTCATTTTGAACAGTTATTGTCAATTCATGAATAAAAACTTTAGCAGCTATTTGTTCGCTTAATCTAATTTTTAAACATTCAAACATCCATAGCTCCATAACTGCTAAGAATCGGACCTATGTTCATTGAGTTTTTGACTGGGGAAGTCCCTCAGCTATAAGCTCCCGAAGTTATGACATTTCGTCGTGACTCACCCTCTATATAATCAGTTTTAATGTGATTTTTATTATTGGCGGAAAAGAAATTTTGATCCTGAAATAGTTAATTTACGCTAGGTTAGGTTAGATTAAGCTAGATTAGAGAGTACCTCACTGTTTAATGACTTAACAGAAAATACCTTTCAAGCCGTCAATTGCGACCAAAATACTTATCACGCCCTCCTTGGTTCGATGACAGTAAAGTCAGTTTAGGTTAAATTAGATTTGGTTAATTAGTTTTTTAAGATATATG
Source organism: Bathynomus jamesi (assembly GCA_023014485.1). Classification (NCBI taxonomy): domain Eukaryota; kingdom Metazoa; phylum Arthropoda; class Malacostraca; order Isopoda; family Cirolanidae; genus Bathynomus; species Bathynomus jamesi. The sequence continues at coordinate 339,698 of JAJOZX010005187.1, forward strand.
GAATTAAAAAAAAGGAAGTACCTCGTTTACGAGAGAGAGAGAGAGAGAGAGAGAGAGAGAGAGAGAGAGAGAGAGAGAGTTACAAGGAATAGTACCTCAAAAGGCCTTGCGGCCCATACCGAGGAGGTACCAATGGCAACGGGTGCCAGGGAAAATTCTGTCACCTTCAAATAGTGTGCAAGATTCGGTCTAACCTTTTCTTGAACAGATCTACAGAAGAACTGTTCACAACTTCTGAAGGTAACCTGTTCCACGTGTCACAGATCTTATACGTAAAGTAGTTCCCACACACACTAGTCCTAACCGTTTCAAATCCAACTTCCAACCTTCCAGCGACCCCTGGGGTCCGCGAAGGTAGTACTGGGGATCCGTGAGCTTTCAATATTTCGAGAGGCTCCAATGAAAATCGTACATTTACCCACGATAAGGGCGCTCAGGCTAAAATTTCAAGTTCCTTGCTCTTGGCTGGAATTATTAATACTTTTTTAATACGCTGTATTTTAATTGCATACTCTCTTATATGTCATTTATTTGATAGTGAAAAATGAGAAAACGAGTTAATTATTAGTTAATAAAAACAGTTTGTTTGGTAGACGGAATCTTTCAAAAACATGGGGTCCGTGGCAAAAAAATAAAAATAAAAGGGGTCCTTTGTGGTGAAAAGGTTGGGAACCACTGATTTAAACTAAACATGCTTCTAAAATCGACATTGATGAACCCGCGTAAGAACTTGAAAACCTCGATGAGGTGACCGCGCAGCCTCCGAGTTTCCAGCGAAAACAAATTCAGGGCGCGTAAGCGTCAATTATAGCCTATATGCCTAACGGAAGGGATTAACTTTGTGGCCCTGCCTGCACTAGCTCCAGCCTCTCAATATCTTTCCTGAGGTGGGCGACCAGAACTGCAGAGCATACTCCAGGTGCGGCCGAACCAGAGAATTGTACAGAGAGCACAATCTCCTTGTTCCGAAATCGAAATTGCCTCCTCATATAACCCAACAACTTCTGGGC
>JAJOZX010005188.1:0-200000 GCA_023014485.1 Bathynomus jamesi
AGTTTTCAGTGACAAACCAACACCTTCAACGAGCAAATCTATCACAGAATCTCTCTCTCAGTTTCTTGAATCAGCAGCAATGACGAGACCTAGCGATGTCAAAAGATGTAGTAAAAATGATCGAGAGCTATCACCAGAAAAACGCCTGGCTGCATGTGACAATCCATTAGTTGGTGGAAAAATACGCAGAATATCTATCCATACTTGAGTAAACTTGCAAGGAAACATTTAGCCTGTCCTCCAACAAACGTACCAAGCGAGAGATTATTAGCAGTGCTGGGATAATATGATGAAAAGAGAAACAGACTGGCAGCAGAAAAGGCAGAAAAATTAATGTTCCTTAAGCATAACCTTCCTATAATTAAGTTTGAATATAAACGATGAACATCTTAGTTACTTTATTTAATTACTCATTATAAATATGCCTAATAAAACTTTAAACTTAATATAAATAGTTATCAGCTAATTAAAGATCTCTTTCTATAAGGGTGGAGGTGGGGAAAGAGGTCGGTGAGGTGCATTGAGTTGGGTTCACGTCCCGCATCCTGTAACACAATTATGGTTTCTAATTGTGGTTGAAACTCGACAAATATAACGAATTTATTTGCAGACGAATTCACAATTGATTTCTATCATTAGTTAGATGCTTGATATTATTTTATATGTTCAGAGAAAAGTACAGCAATTATTGTACAATTAATCAATTATACTACATTATAGCTACAGCTCTCTCTATATAATAACTTATTATATACGTTAAACACAACAAATCTCGAATATATCCTAAAAAATAACGAAAATGTAGACATCCGCATTCGCATCCGCGGATGTCGAAATCAAACATCCTCATCCGCATCCGCGGATGTGAACAAAATGACATCCGCTACATCACTAATATATATTATAAATTGACGATTGGTTAGGTTAAGTCGTAATATTTTCGTAGTTTTAACGTTTATTTGATGGATTCATTTAAAAAATGTCTCCTAAAGATCCTAGTGTAGTTTACGTACCCAAACTTTGACCTAGTGTAGTTTGTGTCCCCTTTTGCGTCAGGGGGACGTAAACTACACTTGCTCCAAACTAAAAGTATTGGAATGTAATTAAACTGTTGAAGTTCCATGCAAAAAATTATAAATATATTCGTTTGAATTTTATAATTTAATTGAACTTTATAAATTTTGTAATGTTCAGTTTTTTAAATTCATTGAAATTACAACCTCAAATCATATAATTTTCGTCAAATTATATATACTAGTACAGTTCCCGTCGCTTCGCTGACGGTTAGACAGGAAATACAGAAAAGAACGCAGCCGTGAAAATTTGAGCTTCACCACGTGTCAACATTTCTGAATCTGGTATCTCCCAAAACCTCCTCACCCCCATTCATGCAATTGGGGGCTAACCCTTCCCCCATTATCCCACCACTCCCCATTACCCCACCCATTCCCCATTACCCCACCCCCACCCTTCCCCATTACTGCCCGGGATAAATTTCACAAACAGACAAACAGAAGGCTAAACTACAGAAAAGAACACAGTCATGAAAATCTTGAGCTTCACATTGCGCCCGTAATACAATTTCTGAATTTTTTCTCACAATTTTTCTCACAATTTCTGAAAGTGTGACGGACGGGGACGGACGGACAGCTCTCTTATTATAGTATAGATTAAACAAACTTCAAAATTGTAAGATTACCAGGCATAAGATTTTTTTATAAAGTTAGGTTATAAAATCATTATTACTATTTATCATTATGTTTAACTTAAGTTTTTTCATTTGTAACTTAATATTATTTTGGATCACCTGAAGATCAGGGCCCCCAGCCTCAATTACCAAATGATATCTTCGTTAAAACTAACCAAAATATGAAAATATGCACGACATAACCTAACCAATCGTCAAGGGCGTACAGTTGACCTAACTGGGCATTCAATTTAATTTATTATTATACTTAGTACTGTAAAGCAAAAAACAAGAATATATGGGGGCCTGATCTCAGGTGATCCTATATTTTTTTAAATTAAAACTACGAATGTAACGTATCCCATAATTCAGGGACCACTCAAAAAGTTTGGTTAATTTTACTATGTCGTTTCGTACGATGCTCTCTTTTGAATGTCTAGAGGAAAGTGGGGTAAAATAGGGCATTAGTACTAAATCTGATAATAAAAACCCACTCTAATAGAGTTGGGAGAACGGGATCTAACTTCGGTGCGAATTCCTTAATGGTCTCTGGATTGTTTCCTTCTCGCTTTTTCATTCGTTTCTCGGTTTATAATTTCCGTAATAATAAACAACAATGTAATAATCAATGTAATAATAAATTTATAATTTCTGTAGTAAAATAATAATGCAATGATAAATGTAATAAATGTAATAATAAATGTAACAATTATGTCAAAAAAATAGAATCTGTATGTATAGAACAAGAAGATAATTTTAATTTGTGCGAAGGTACTTATAAGCGGGACCCTTTGATAAAATGTCCTTCCGGTGTCGGGAGAACGGGATCTATCCTATGTGTGAATTTCTCAATGGTCTCTGGACTGTTTTCCCTCTTGTTTTTGGTTCATTCGTTTTTCTGTATCCACCCGAAGAGGATGCCAGTGGGCATCGAAACTGTTGTGGAAATAAACTCTGTCTATTAGAGTGGGTTTTTACTATCATATTGTGACCTTCACGTAGAAAAGTGAAGTTTTTACATTTAGTACTAAATTGTTTGTAACTTCTATGTTCTATTTCAAAAAAACTTATTTTTTTGCTCATACAAATTTTATCTTATTCACTTTAAATTAGTACAGTTGATATTGTTTTCATTGTTAACTGTTATTGCGCCAATCTGTTTTTCCAAAAGGAGGGAGAAATGCTCTATTTACCCCACTGGTTGGATAAAACAGGGTGTATATGTAAAATTGTAGTTAAACAAATTTCTACAGAAAATAAAATTATTTTTTTATTATATTCAAAACTAAATAATATTGCAGTGTCTGAAATCCTTAATAGGCTGACATAAAATTAGTAAATCCTATAGTTAATCAGGCCAGCAAGTTACTAGCCAAATTCATTATGAGCGCAGGCTTCATGTGACCATCCATGTGACCATCCATTATTTCGTTTATTACAGAGTACTTGATCCAACCTTCTGCAGACCATGAATTTTACTCCAGTGTGAGTCCCTGTTTCACCCCACAGTAACTTATTATAAACAAATCTGTAGGTTTGAAACACACATGGAAAGGAAGCTTACCTATCGATCCTTTCATTCCCTATCGATGAATCAATGAGTCAATCCTCAAACTGCATCATAGAATTCAGTTAACTCCTCCAAAAATGATTTATTTTCTACTGCACACCACAAAAACGTCTCTATTCCGCGAGTTCCAACCCCATACAGACGACAATTGGTTGAGGAATTAGTAACCGCATTCACAACTAGATAGCAGCATCACCCGAGTAGAAAAGGTGGGTGCCCTGTTTTACACTACCACCCCGTTTTACCCCACTTTCCCCGACACACTCTCGAGGGGAAAGCTGTGTTCCGTCTACAGGTTGAACAAAGGAAAACCTATGTTGTAATAAAACATAATTTCCATAATTTCGTTTATTTTCGTTTTAACTCCATTCGAGCTAAAGTTTAGTGACCAAACATTCTCATCAGTGTCGGCACCGACGGAGATAGATTAAAGCTAGATGGCAGCACTAGTTTGGGCTGTAGAAGGGGTGTTCCGAGTTGCCCCAGGGTCCCGAGTTGCCCCACCTGCCCTAAACAATCTTTTTATAGTCTCATATACCAATTTTATAGAAATTATATAAAAATTTATATTAATTTTATATTAAATATTAGTATAACTTAAAAGTAATGACCAAGCTGAGGTTCTTTATTGAAATGTAATTAAAAGTCTTTTTTGCATGAAACACCTTATCATTTCACAACTTGGTAATTTAACATATTTTCTCCGTCTTCACAAACAGACAAAAACTTCTTAAAAATCTAAGAAAAATTATTCTATAAATACAAAATAAACAGTTTTAAGGTTTTTATCATTGGTTCAAAAGGGACTCAATCCCTTTCAAGGGAAAGGTAATTACTACAAATTCAGCTAAAATTCAGTGAGATCAGTGGTTAATCGAGAAGAAATACCACTCTAAGGGTTGTCACTTTTACTATCATCCACTCACATTTGTAGAAATATTCAAAACATAAACACCTTCTCGAGGAATCTTGGGAAGTTAAATTGCGCTTTAAACGTTCCTCCGTTAACTGTGAATTGTGTAAATAATTATGTTACGTTGACTGATCATTGTCATAAGTTTTTGCATACAGACTTCGGACTTTGTAATTTGCTGAAATAGTTTATATCACCTTCAGTCATTAAATGGTTTTAACTAGGGTTGCCAGACGTCCCGTATTGTGCGGGACAGTCCTGCATTTGATCCCAAATTCCCTTTGTATTCAAAATGCTCCGCAAAAAATATTTTTTAAGCAAACTTTTTCAGGATGAATTGATTTAGAATTTTCTATAATTATATAGGATCCTGTAGAATTCTGTAGAGTGATGATGAATGTTCTAGAACAGAGCTTTCCAAACTGTGTGTCGCGACACATTAGTGTTTTTTGTATTTTGAAAATTTTGATTTTTCTATCAACAAAATCGGCTACAAGATAAACCACCTACTGAAAAATTATCTGATATTTGATATTTGATAACAAAAATTAATTAATGTGTCGTGAAAATTTTTATGCTTAAATAGTGTGTCGCCAACGTGAAAAGTTTGGAAAGCTCTGTTCTAGAACATCCTAGAAATTACATAAAGCTTATAAAATGTTGTGTTTGGCCAAGTTGGCAGTTTTTTGGCTGTAGTTATATTGTAAGCTTTGAATTAGTGTGAATCCTGCGATTGCTTGACCATACAACTTGAGATTGTGTAATTCAAACAAAATCTGTAAGTATGTCTACTTTTTATAAGAAATCGTTCAGGTGTAAATTGTTGCATTTGCATGAAAGTTTTTGCTTGAAAGAGGAACACACACACACACTTGATTTTATTTATAAGATTTTGAATATTTTTTTTAATTAATTACTTACAATTATGACTTGCAAGGAATTTCAGTTATATTTGAAGTCAGAAGATGGAGCTGAAGAAGATTAAAAGTTCAGAAAAATATTGATATGTCATAATATATATAATTAGTAAAGCGATGTGTGTGTGTGTGTATATACACCACAATATTTAATATGCTATGATAATTTCAATATTATTTATGATATTTCAATATTATGTATAATAATTTCAATATTATTCACGATGTTTAATTGTTAAGCATTATTTTAATAACATTTTTCTAATTTTGTTTGTTGTAACCGTTGAAGAAATCTAGTTTCAATTTGAAAAAAATTTGGTCTTGAAAGAAACCTCAGAAAATTTTTTGTCCCGCATGGGCATTTGAAAAATCTGGCAACCCTAGTTTTAACTGTAATGATTACATTAAAACTTTATAGTGTAAAAGGGTATTGGTTCAATGAAATATTGAAAGGAACCGAACGAAGTGTGATGTGGATGTTGAAATCTCTCGGATTTAAAACTTCCAAGGAAGTTTAACCACCAATCAAAGTGGGACCCAATCCTCAGAGCCCAAGTAGTTTAAACCAATCCCATGGTTTTTAGAGAAAACCAGGAAACACCCCACGCACACACCCCCACACAGATATATATATATATATAAATATATATATATATGTGTATATATATATATATAATATATACATTTCAACTGCAAAAAACACGCAGTGTAAATAACGTAAAGAACGACGCTTGTAGAGGAGAACATCCCGCGCAAGATGAGAAGAGAGAGCGAAGAAATGAAAAAATGAGGTAACCACCCGGGAATCGAACCCGGGATCTTCCGATTGCCGGTCAGATATGATAACCATTACACTACGGGCCTCACTCGAACAAATGCCGTAATTCCTCTACATACGCGCAGAAACCAATGCCCCAAGGGGGCACCTCCCGCATGCCGTATCTATATATACACATTTCAACTGCAAAGAACACGCAGTAAATAACGTAAAGAACGACGCTTGTATAGGAGAACATCCCGCGCAAGATGAGAAGAGAGAACGAACAAATGAAAAAATGCGCGGAATGTTCTCCTATACAAGCGTCGTTCTTTACGTTATATATAAGTTTATATATATATATAATAATATATATATCTATATATATATATATATATATATATATATATATATAGATATATATATATGCTTTGGTTACACTAGGATGAATTCTCGGGTCATTCGTAGCTGTAACCCGTAATTTCTGTAATACTTCTGTTATATATGGTTTCGATTAATTATAATTGAATATTTAACAGTAATTTAAGTGAAACCGAAATGAAGATTAATTTTAATTTTATTATTTAACTTTTGATTTCCATTCAAGAATTTTATTTTGGAATAAACGTAACGGGCTCAGAACATTTTTACTCCTTAATATACTCTTAGGAAGAAAGGACGAAAGATCTGCTGAATTTTGCAGTGAAAGAGACCTATTAAGTTGTACAGAATCTTGATCTATCATTTCCAATTGATTTCTCAGCGGTTTTAAAATCAAATGGCCATTATCGTCATTATCTTCTACATAACTCCACTTCATCATCGCTTGATTCCATTATGAAATCAGATCTCGAGGCCAGATTTTTTATTTTAGCGCAATAATCCGATTCAAAATGGAATAGTTCTCATGCTCGAGGGGGCAATTTTGTACTTTGAGTATTTCCAGGTAGCAATTTTACAGTATTCAGAAGCACATATTTAGTTTTAAACTTCTGAAATTATTACTTTATTATTATTTGTAATACCTTTAAGTGGTCAACCCGCTTTGTAAGAAAATATGCTTTGGTCAATCTTGGACTACCTTCCTGATATAAACACGGTGTTAGACACCAATCTATAGTTTGCCTTTTCTCTGCCCGTACTTCTGACTCTGATCTCCACGAAGCTCCAGATTCACTGCAACGCACTAAGCCTTCCGGGAAAGGTTTTCCTGCTTGTGAAGAGTTTTTATGGAGCATATTTTAGCTGTCTTTATTTTCTTTAATTATTATCTTTTTAATATTTCAAATTTTTGCATATTTTATTAGTTTACATGAATATTTGCCCAGTATTCCATGCGATAAAATTAATTTTTGAAAAATGGTATATATTTTATTCGCTTCGCGTTACCATATGAACGGGTGAGCATAAATTTGCAACGTACAGTATATACAGTATTTAGTCTGCATGGCCCTTTCACTGACAATTAGCTCCTCACTGATTTACGGGAGAAAACCACAGCGTAACTTACTCGTACAGTGAGCACAGAGGACTGACCAAAAAACGCATTCCTTAACCGGAACTGCTTTAATTAAACAAATGCTTTGGTGAGCTAAAAGTCCATATCTTAATGTACCTTAATGTTCATTCCGTTGATTAACAGTAAAGGTTTTACGTATAAACCTTTAAAGTAGAATAAATCTTTAAACATTTTTCCTTTTTATTCAAATGCAACAAAAGAAATATTTTTATAACCTTTTTGAATGATTATAATTAACTTAAACCAATTTATTCAACTGTAAATAAGACATTTTTCAACATTCTTCAAGGCATATTATTATAATTCACTAATTAAAGGTTTTTCTTTTGTCCACTATGGTGAAAAGGTGAAAACTGTCCCCAACATTTTAGGCAGATATAAATCTTCAAAACATTTTTTTTATTCATTATTATTATTATCGAGCTTTATCCTGACGATGATTCATGTACATAGCTAAATGCGTTTTGGACAATAATTTATTATGAGAAAAAACTTCATAATATGTCACAATCTGAGGAACAGATGTGTTTTTTCAGTTTTGACCCCTCTTTTCTGAAGGCTTTTTTCCATCCGTTGACAGATTATCTAAGCATTAATATTATAATATATATATATATATATATATATATATATATATTATATATATACACGGTGAACCAAAAGTAGGTGGACAGTAGGTTGAATACGGTTTGTGTTATATTATATTATAACTATGGTGTTCATTATAACTATGGTGTTTGTGTTTTATTATATTAAATATTATAACTAAATTTATTTAAATTTTATTTTGTATTATAGTATACAAAAAAATTAAATAGTATTCTCAAAATAAACGTTATCATTTACTGTCCACCTACATTTGGTTCACCCTATATATATATTTATATATATATATATATATATATATATATATATATATATATATATATATATATATATATATATATATATATATATATATATATATAAATTGCATGAAGCAGATGCATTATAGGAAATTGTTCATTTTTTATAACATTACAAAATGTAGCATGAAAACACCTTTTTTAAAAATTATTTATTACTTTCACACGGTAGGGTACACTAGATGTTGTCAAGGGAAATACTTAATGCGATTGATTGTTATTAAGTATAGTTAAGAGGTCATTTGAGAAGTACACACGCTCAAAATTTTACTTTAGGCAAGCCGACATATTTATTTATAATAACATACTACGTTTCTTTATCGCCATAAAAGACCTCATATATATATATATATAATATATATATATATATAATATATATATATATATATATATATATAGGGAATGAACTCAGAATGGTTCCCTGAGTTTTTATGATACACACAGACAGTGCATGGAACAAGGAACTCTTCTGGGATAATTAAATCCACTATAGTTCGAATAAGTAATGGTAAATGACAAAAACCATAGTTTTTCTTCTTCATGATGCTAGCCCGACGTGGGCAACGGGTCACTCGCAAAGAGGTCCCATAAATATAGCTTCCCTCACCAGCTATCTGCAAAGCAGACAGGATCCAGCTTTGGGACATGGATCTAGGGTTTAAAGCAGCCTAGCCCTGCTACATTTAGAACCTCAATATAAGCAAAAGACTCGCTGCCTTCACGTCAGATTGAATACATCAAAGAAAAAGGGGGGAACTATTATATTTTTAGCCAAAAACGAAAACTTAAACCTCAACTGGTAGAATTGAGCGTCCACTTTTCAAGGCACATAACATGTCCGTTTCAAGATGGGAATGACCCGATGCGAGTTACCCGTTGCCCACGTCGGGCTAACATCATGAAAAAGAAGAACTATGGTTTTTGTCATTTACCATTACTTATTCGAACTATAGTGGATTTAATTATCCCATAAGAGTTCCTTGTTCCATGCACTGTCTGTGTGTATCATATATATATATATATATATATATATATATATATATATTATATATATATATATATATACACAGTATACACACACATATATATATATATATACAGTATATATATATATATATATATATATATATATATATATATATATATATATATATATACAGTATACATACATATATATAAGGTTGTAATATATATTCTGCTAGATTTTCTAGTTCATTCAGAACAAAAATTAAAGGACTTATAATGACAAATTAATCATCAATATAATTCACTTTTCTAACTTCCTCCCACCTGTAGAAAAGTTTTTTTTATGCCACATTCGAAGAAATCTCTTGGTTTAGAGTTAAAAAAAGCGATCACTTCGTTTTCGATAGCTTCCCTAGATTGCAACTTTTGTCCATCTAGGTGGTGTTGCAGACTTCTGAATAAATGGTAGTCTGAAGGTGCGATGTCCGGAGAATAAGGTGGATGAGGCATTTTTTCCCAACCAAATGCCTCCAATTGGGCAGTGGTGATTCGAGTAGTGTGAGGGTGCGCGTTATCCTGGTTGAATAGAACACCTCTGCGATTAATTAATGCAGGACGGTTTTCTTGTAATGCCATCTTCAATCGTTGGAGTTGTTGGCAGTAGACTTCAGCTGTGATTGTTTGGTTATCTGGCAGAAGCTCAAAATGAATAATTCCTTGCATATCCCACCAAACGCATAGCAAAATTTTCTTTGGGTTCCATTCCTTCGCTGAGGTTCAGGCTATATTTCACGGCTAAGCCACTGATGTTGACGCTTAATATTGTTATAGAGGACCATTTTTTGTCCCCAGTGACGATCCGATTCAAAACGGTGCCTGCAGGCTGCAGTTGCCGAGAATGCAGTGATGTGCAAATATCGATTCGAGGTTGAAGATTCGCTTGTGACAAATCATGCGGAACCCATTTTCCAACCTTCACTACTTTTCTTAACAGCTTCAAATGACGATGAATGGTCATATGGCTAACGCCGAGTTGCAGGCCACGTTCTCTTACAGTTACCGTTGGGTTTTCCTCCACTGTTGCTTTCAGCAGCTCTTCATCTAACTCATTTGGTCGTCCTGTTCGTTGATAATAATTAATCTTTCAGACTGAAGTCTCCATTTCTGAACTTCTCAAACCATCTCCTACACATCCACTCGCTCACAACATCATTTCCATAAACTCTTTGAATGTTTCGTGCGGATTTACTAGCGTTAGATCCTTTATGGAACTCATACAGCATCACATGTCGAATATGCTCTTTCGTAGGCTCCATGTTTTTTTCAATTACTGTAATATCGTAGGGGTGGCGTTGTAACTGTATGAAAATCACCAGAGAGAATATTCATTCGCCTAATCCTCCAATAGCCTAAGCCTACACTAGCCTAAGTCATTCTGTATCATGATAAAACCTGTGCGAACTTGTCGCCGCGTGTATTTTGCAATATTTCTAAAACTATTTCACATTATCTTGAGGTTATTCTATTATCTATCGTCCGTTTTCTAATCGAGCAGAATTTATGTTACAACCTGACATATATATATATATATATATATATAATATATATATATATGCAAACAACCACAGGGAAAAGGAAACACGAAGTCCGAGCGCTTTCGTGATATATTCACATTATCAAGGAGAAACAGAAAATAGACGGAGATTACAAAGTAAATGAGTTAAATAAACAAGCAAAAAATTCACAATCGGCACCTCAAATTAAAGGCCATAAAGCCCTCTAAAGATTTTTTCAATTGATAACATAATCTGTAGGCTGCTAAATTACTAAATTACTAAATATAAAAGAACTATATAGATGAAATTAGACAAAAAACCAAAACAGAGAACAAAAATTATTATAATGGTTATTAACACTAATAATGGAAATGAAAATGAAATGAAAAGGTTTATTGGCAGACTATAGTCCATATGACAAATATTATTAATACAATGACAGTTCATACAGTAATGATAGAAAATATACAATTGATTAGAAATAATACTGCACTGTCGAAGTATGTCAGTTCATACACTAATGATAGAAAATATACAATTGATTAGAAATAATACTGCACTGTCGAAGTTAAGTGGAGCTACAGACAGACGTTTTCGTACCAAGAAGTCCATAGCTTAGAGGATAAATGGCAGGACTCATGGATAGCTTGGATGATCGGGTTGGTTGATTTTTTAATTCTTTGCATTAGACTGTGTTGAGCACGTCTTGTTACCTCCGGGAAGCTCGGGACATTGCGGGTAGCAAACATTTGCGAAGCTGAGCATCTCGGGGGTAATTTATGTAAGAGTCTAAAAGACCTGTTGTACAGCAAATTTAGGGTTCTGCCAGAACCTTTTTTATAATTCACCCAGAGTTGCTGACCGTATATATTACTGCAGAAAGTACGAAAGAGTGTGTCTTTAGCTTCACTTGTACAGAAACGAAAGTTCCTTATGGTCATATTCGCTTTAGCACACAGGCTTCGAGATTGTTTTCTTATATCCGAGTCATCACTCAAGGAGCTGGTAATAGTTTGACCCAAATACTTAAACTCTTGTACTTCCTCAATTACTTCACCATTCATTTTAAACCTTATATCAGCTGGCTGATTACAGCTTTTAGGATGAAATTGCATAACCTTAGTTTTTGTAACATTAAAAAGAATATCATGTTTCTGCGAATACACTTCGCAGACATTTAGTAGCCGATCCAGACCTTTAACAGAGGGACTTATTAACACCATATCATCGGCATAAACTAAGTTATTTATCCTTGTGTTATCTATACAACATCCACTGTTGCCTCATTAAGTGAAGCAATTAATCCGTCAATATACACATTAAACAGCATAGGGGAGAGCAAGGAGCCTTGTCTCACCCGCAAGAGGAGCCAAAACACTCGGATAGTACATTGCCCCACCTAACAGTGAAAGATTGGTGGGAATACCAAAATTTCAATAAATTTAATATGTACATGGGAACCTTCCTGTCTTCTAGTTTTGCAAATAAAATATTGTGGTTCACCCTATCATATGCCTTACTTATATCAAGGAAACAGCTATAAATGGTTGAATTACTGTCAATGTATTTAGATATTGTTTCTTTAAGTACATAGATACACAGGTCAGTTGAGTGGGACCTTTTAAAGCCAAACTGATTAGATGTCCATAGGAAATCATTTAATCGGAGTAACAAGAGTTTTTCTAGTAGTTTCGAGAAGCAGGAAGCGACAGCAATAGGCCTGTAATTATTGCTGGACAGAATGTCTCCGTACTTATTTTTGACCAGGGGCAAGATATATACCCTCATGAACTCTGCAGGGATATAGCTATGAGCAAGCATGGCTGATAGGAGCAATGATATATGCAGACATACTACGTCATTTGCATATTTTAAGTGCTCATTCGATAAGTCATCTACCCCTGACGCAGAACCAGTCTTTAACTCTTTAATTAACCTCTTTACTTCAGAAAATGATATCAAAATATTTTCCCTTGTCCCTCCCACAATCGTTTCGCTGCAATCTATCTTAAGATTATCCCTACTCACTATTAAGAATGTTAGAGTAGTGGTTTTTCCACAGCTTTGCAATTTCATCCTCCCCCGACACCCCATCGATTGTCGGAGGGAGGACATTTTTGACACCCGTTTGATTCTTAACAAATTTCCAAAATTTGTTATTATCGTTATTTATGCGAGCTTCACAGGCTTTTGATGCTCGAATAGACTCTTCTTCCTGTTTACATCGCCTTATGGCCGCCTTATACTGACCCCGACTTCTACACATATTATGTATACTGGTCCTAATCTGGGTCTACCATGAAAGCACCACAAATCATAGGCGTCTTTCGATTCCCTCTTCAGGGGGGCAATAAAATCATTCCATCCAGGAATAACCTTAGTATGATAGTTGTAAGATTTAATCAAGGGGCTTCCTGCTTCTCTTAACAGGGATATTATCTTACTATAATACCTATCTATGAGTTTACAGTGAGAATCATTTGAGCAAGGATTATTACAGCAAGGTGCAAAATTTCTAAATTATTAAAGAGGTGACATGTTCTGTCTTTGTATTCTATTCTCTGCTGCATATTAACATTGGACCAATCGACGCGATTATTCTTACCTATTGAGTTCTTGTTAAGTCGTGTTGCGCATAAATTGGTAACGTTAATTAATATTTCTAATGGTCTATGATCAGAAAGAAGGAAATCATGCAAAATATGAACTCTAACAATTCGATCCTTTAGATTATTACTAGTGAGACAATGATCAATCCACCTGGTGGTACCACTCATATCGCTAACGTATGTAAAATTACCACTGGCTACCCCTAATACATCTACATCACTTATACTTAAATTGGCCGACTCGCACATGTTACCCAATTCTCCAAAGAATTCCGAGTTCACATGTGCGTTAAAGTCCCCCATTATTATACAGTGAGAATATTTGGGGTTATCTGATAATGACTTAATTTTGTACAGCAAATCAATGTATTCATCTAGATTACTGCCGTTGTTGTATGGTAAATAGCAGTTTACAATTAATATGCAATCATTGTTCACTTGTAATTCAATGCCTAACAACCTTACGTTATCGCTTGTTAAAAATCTTATATGTTTTGACAAATTTTTCCTTAATAAGAAAGCAACACCACCAAAAGGCCTACCGTACATTAATTCATCTGACAAGTCTACTGCTGATGACGCATGGTACATAAAGTCATCATGGATGGTAGAGAGGAATTTTAGCTCTTGCTTAGGTAGCCAGTGCTCCTGCAGGAGTATCAAATCTGCACTGTCGCAGATTTTATGAACATCTACAGTTGAATTCCTCACTGACCTTACATTATATGAGACTATTTTCAACAAGTTATCCGCCATGACTGATAGAAAATTTATTATTAGTAAGATTATTATTATTATACACAGTACAACTTTCAGGCATTACCGTTAGGGCGCCTATTATTATTATTATTATTATTATTATATTATTATTATTATTTTGCCTGTTATCAAATCTCCTGGAAAAGTGAATAAACTCCTTAACAATAATACCGTCTGGCCATTGACTCATATTATACGGGTTGAAATGCGCATTTACACCTTTAATTATTACTTTAAAAGAGTTATAATACGGAGATTTCGTGTTTAGTTTATTAACTATCACTATACTGTGTTCACCAATGATTTCTTCTATCATGTGTCGAATATCGCTTGCCTCGTTCGAGAGCTGAATTCGCGACACAAATAGGGTGAGATTCTCCATCGGTGGCCTCGCCGCGGAGACCGGTTGAGGAGACCTTTGGGACTGGCGCCTATTAACAGTTACCCACCCGTCCTGCTCCCTCGATCTCCCTGAGGCAGGGTTCGCCTGCCTGGGGGATGGGTGGCACAACCTTTGGGGGATAGGAGGCCCCTCCCTTACTCTGTGGCTTGGTGAGGGTCTGTTAGCGGTGTTTATACCCTGACGGCCGCGCGTGCCTCTCCTTCTTCGGTGGGAGGGGGGGAACTGCGTACCGAGCGAGGCGTAATCGAACACCTCTCCTCTGCAGTGGGAGGCAGGGAAGAGGGCAATGATGCCTCGACTCTCGGCATTGGACCGTCCCTGTTCCTCATTGTGAGATCGGGAGCAGGAGTCCTTTCCTGAACGGGAGGGGGGTTGACCGCTACCCCTGCATGCTGCGTTTCCACCCCATCTTCAGGGGGGGAGTTGGAGGCGGGGATTTCGTTTCCCTCGCTGCCCGACGCGCTTCTTGGAGATCTGGCTTGCTGAACTACTTCCGAGTAACTAGGCTTTGGGAGGAGCGTCTCTTTCAACGCATCTAACTCTGACCGGAACTGTTCTATCGAAATCGCGTTTTTCTGATTTGACACCACGTGTTGGTGTTTCAGTTCAACTATCGACTTTTGTACCTCATTATACTGTTTGAGGAGCACCGAGACGTTTACGTCACCCATAGAGATTACCGGTATTCTATGGAAGTTAGTAACGTAAAAGGTAATATTATTCTCATTATCCCGGAGGGTCGACACTTTATTTATAATGTCTTTCAGGGTATTCTCGTTTTAGAATTACCTCTACGAGTTGGGAGGGAAGCACCGAACAGGGTGTTTAATTGTACCCTCGCATGTTCTATTTCTTCTGAATCATAAAAATCATGACAGACAGATACAAGAAGGTCTGACTAATATGATCTACTTTGTCGAATATGAAACATAACAGAGGATTTTCTACAAGATTTACAGCAGACGACCCCATTGTATCTGTAACGGCTTGCGGGGGAGCGTAGCTGGTGGGGGCTGGTTGGGGGTGGCGATGGGGGGGAACGCCGAAAGGGGTCCCACTTTTTCGTCCCTTTAAATCATGCTCGGATACCAACGGTTCGATGTTCAGGCATCTTTTCACATTAATTATGTAACTGTTTCTATGACACAAAAAGTATACACGCGGAGTCACTGTACGATTATACCGTAATGAAACATACATTTCCCGCGATCACCGTCAAAACTTTTACTATTAAACGGAAAATTCGCAGTGTATATGATGGGGGTAGGGCGGGAGAGGGGAAAGAGATGGGGATGCTAAAAGGAGTGCCCACTCCTTGTCCCTTTAAAACATGTAAGCGTGTAAGTTTGTAATTATATCTAAAGTAATAACACCTATTTATTTGCTTGGTCTTTCATTTAAGATTTCAGAGCCTTTCCCTGGCCTTTTGAAAATATTTTGAACCGTATAATATTTTTAAAGAACTGTTAACATTCTTATGTGTCTATTTTAATTGTAATATTTCTTTCGTGTATAATCTTTGGTTGCTGGGGGGTTTATTGGACTTTTCAACTGGTTTGCTTTTGGGAAAACAATTTTTCCAGACTGTTTGTAGAAATTTTGTAATATTCTGTAAGACGATGGCACCATTCCCTTTGTTTTCATTAAATTCTTGCCACTTAATTTCCTGCTTTAATTAAATATTAGTGTTAATAACCATTAAAATAATTTTTGTTCTCTGTACTGGTTTTTTGTCTAATTTCATCTATATAGTTATTTTATATTTAGTAATTTAGCAGCCTACAGATTATGTCATCTATTTGTTATCTATGTTATCTATTTGTTTTCATAAAATTCTTGCCACTTAATTGCCTGCTTTAGTTAAATATTAGTGTTAATAACCATTATAATAATTTTTGTTCTCTGTATTGGTTTTTTGTCTAATTTCATCTATATAGTTCTTTTATATTTAGTAATTTAGCAGCCTACAGATTATGTTATCAATTGAAAAAATCTTTAGAGGGCTTTATGGCCTTTAATTTGAGGTGCCGATTGTGAATTTTTTGCTTGTTTATTTAACTCATTTACTTTGTAATCTCCGTCTATTTTCTGTTTCTCCTTGATAATGTGAATATATCACGAAAGCGCTAGGACTTCGTGTTTCCTTTTCCCTGTGGTTGTTTGCTTATTAATAAGATCACGTGTTATTTTGTGATTTTAGTGCATATATATATATATATATATATATATATATATATACCTTATGTTGTTTCGTGCGTTGGTCTCTCTTCACACGGAGGTCAAGCTGGTGGCCCCGCCTCTAGGTTTGGCCTGGTGGAGGAGCGAGTTGCTTTCTTGCGCTCTCCACCGTACATAGCCAGGCACGCCCGGCTCATCTGGTACTGTCCTGAGCCAGGCATCCAGTCTTTTCTTGAAGACTTCAACTTTGACCCCCGTTACGTTTCTGAGGTCCTTAGGAAGCTGGTTGAAAAGTCTTGGCCCCCTGACAACCAAGCTATTTTCCTTCAGGGTTGAGGAGGTCCCTTGTCGGGCCTTTAATTTGGGAACACTACACATTCTGCCTTTCCTACTTTCCAGTGTTGTTTGAATGGTAATTGGGTTTAGTTTTAGGTTTGGTACCAGTTTTTCGATCATTTTCCATATGTACATTATGATGTACCTCTCTCTTCTTCTTTCCAGTGAGTACAGATTTAGTTTACGTAGTCTTTCCCAGTAGTTGAGTTCTTTGCAGCCATCAATCTTGGCTGTGAAATGCCTTTGCGTTTCTTCTAGTTTATTAGTTTCTTCCTTTTTATATGGGGATGTCAAAACTGAGCAGTATTGAAGTTTTGGTATAATCAGTGTTTTTAGCAGGGGAATCATTACTGTCCTGTCCCTTCTCTTGAACGTTCTTAGAACCTGTCCGGCGACTCTTTTTGCTTTATTTATCGCTATCTGATTTTGTGTTTCGAATTTCGCATCATCTGTCATTATTATCCCGAGATCAATCGCTTTCATGCTTCTCTGAATTTCATGTCTATCTGGAGCATAATATGCAGTCTGTTTAAGTTCTTCTTTTCTACCATATCTCAAGAGCTGAAATTTCTCGGCGTTGAATGACATCATGTTGTCTTCTGACCATTTGTATATTTTGTTCGTGTCCCTCTGCAAGGCCTCCACGTCATGTACATCGCTGATTTTTCTGCTGATCTTTGTATCGTCTGCAAAGGATGTTACTATAATATTTCTGTTTACTCCGCTGTCTATGTCTGTTAGCATGATAATGAACAGGAGTGGGGCCAGTACTGTCCCTTGTGGTACTGAGCTGCGTACTTCCGATTCTGATGATGATATACCTTGAATTTTGACGACCTACAGACGATCACTAAGGAAGTTGTAGATCCATTTTCCCACTTTGCCTGTTATTCCCATGTCTTTAATTTTATGTGCTATTATTCCATGGTCACATTTATCGAAAGCTTTAGCAAAATCTGTGTATATAACATCGTAGTTGTCATTGCCTTCCAATGCATCTAGGATATTCTTGTAGTGCTCTATTAGTTGTGATAGGCATGATCTACCTGACCGGAATCCATGCTGATTTTCGTTGAATCTTTCCCGTGTCTCCAGGAAATCATAAATTTTCTCTCTAACTATTCTTTCAAATACTTTGGTGAGGTGGGACGTCAATGACACTGGTCTATAGTTCTTTGTTTGAGATCTGTCCCCTCCTTTATATATAGGGACAATGTTTGCTCTTTTCAAGATGCTCGGTATTTCCCCAGTGTCTAGGGATCTTCTCCATATCCAGTATAAAGGTGTAGCTATTTCATTTTTACAGTTTTTAATCAATAACACTGGGCAACACGTATTTTATTGAATGATATCTGACACTTGATTCTAGGTAATTTGGGTGCGCTGAATACGAATTTCAACTCGGTTTGGCTCTATCAGGTCCTGATTCTTGTCGACAGCCTATGTGCCATTTTCCAGATTTTTCAAATTAGGACTAAAAAATTAAGTCATGTGTTAAATTTTTTTTTCAAGTTTCATGAATACAAGCAGTTCAAACTACAGTAAAATTACATTATAACGATAGAAATGACTTAAATAAAAAAACAAACAGATATGAAGCTTTCACTGTGGCAAAAATTTTCTTTTGTAAGACTTTCTAGCGTATTTGCTTGTTGATGGCAGGTCTCTTTTCAAGCACCAGCAGTAATCAGCCATCATGTGGGAATCCCAGCGGCCTTGGTACCGTTCCTCCATAATTTTGATATCTTGGTGGTGGAATCTCTCCCCTTGTTCGTCACTTACATCACCTAAATTACTTGGAAATTGGTCAAGATGGCTATTCAAAAAATGCATTTTTATGCTCATATTGCAACCTAACTCTTTGTAGTCCCTTAAAAGTTTTTTTACGATTTCTTCGTAGTATCTGCCCTATAATTGCCTAAAAAGTTTCTATCAAGTCCACGAATGAGAACCAGCCATTTTTTACGCGTTCATTCATGACATTAGGAAAATTGCTGTCTTTAATCATTGTTCTTATTTGTGGACCGTCGAAAATTCCCGCCTTGATTTTTTCATAACTTAAACTTGGAAATTTTGAAGTTATGTATTTGAAACACTCGCCGTTCGTATCTAAAGCTTTTACATATTGTTTAATGAGGCCTAGTTTTATATGCAGAGGAGGAAATATGATTTTATCTCTGCTCACTAAAGGTGGATTAATTACGTTTTTTTCTCCGACAGTAAGTGATGTTCGTGCTGGCCAGATTTGTTTGAAATAATGTTCTTCCTTGGCTCTGCTGTCCCATAAGCAAAGGAAGCAGGGATATTTAGTATACCCTCCTTGTTATCCTAGCAGAAAATTAACCATTTTTAAGTCAACACATATGATCCACTCGTGTTCCCTATATTTGATAAGATTTAAAACCTTTTCTATATGTTCATACTTTTCTTTTAATTTTGTTGAGTGCCCAATCGGTATCGAGCCGTATAGATTGCCATTATGCAACAACACACACTTAAGACTTCTTTTCGAACTGTCTAAAAACAAGCGCCAATCATTTGCATCGTAAGACTCAACCCCCATCTTCTTTAACAAACCAACTATGTCGCAGCAATATACTAAACTATCCTCTGTTCTAAAATATTTAACAAGTTCTTCTTCTCTTTTTCTGTAAAATGAAATGTATGTGTTTGAAGTAAGCAAGTTTTTCTCTTTAAGTCTTGAAGCTAAAATTTCCGCAGCCTTTTTTGGCAAATTAGATCCCTTACAAGATCATTCAACTCGGCCTGGTTAAACTTTTGCGGATCGTTTTGACTTTCAAATACGCTGGGGTCAAAATCGGTGTCAGACTCCTCAAAGTGCATAAACAATATTTTCAGGAACATCTTCAACTAATTCTTGAGTTGGCAGACCCTTAAATTTTGGAATGGGGATCTCATTTGGATGTAGCACAGGTCGTATCGCGGTGTCGAAATTTGGGTACTCGATACAATGTTTATTTTCTTAGTGAAGCCCGAAGTCTTTGACAAGCAAAGGTAGCAATCGGTCTCGTGGTTAGTAGGCTCTCGCCACACCTGATATGGAAAAAAAATTGTAAAGCGTTAACAAAAGCGACGAGAGACTTGTTTTTATGAATTTTATCAAAAGTTATCACCCAAACATTTAACATTTCTATGTGTTTCAACCTTATGCAATATTTGAGATTCTTATAAACATTTTCTGTAAATTTTTGTTTATGTACCTAAGTTACAATTACATTTAGGTAAGTTACAGTATACTAGTGATTAAATTACGTAGTTTTATGAAATCATAAACTTACCATCGGAACTCCAAAAGGTATTTTTGAATCCGAACCCTTCGTCCAATGTCGCAGTCTTCAATGCATATAGTGCAGGCTTTATGTGGAGCCCACGATTTATCTTGGTCCCCCAGTTTATGCCAAAATAAGCTAAGTAAGCTCTTTTTACGAAGTCAGTTATATTTGCTCGTTGATGTGGAAGTGTAAAATTTCCACATATATAACAGAAGGAATCAGGGTTGTTTTTGCATTTGAACTTTCTAGTGCTTGATGACATATTGCTTGATTGTTCTGCCAATTTGTAAAGGTATTTAAAGCCCTTAATTCATATAAATTTAAGAAAATCTGAAATATAAACACAAAAATTAGTTTTAAATAGGTACTTATTATGAAATAGGTACTTACAATCTATGAAATTAAACTAGAAACACGGATGAGTAGGTACAATATAAATTACGTCTAATTAAATCAACTATATTAAATCACGATGACAAAATTACTCACTAAATCATATGCCAATTCAAAATTATGTTAATGCCCAAACTTAATTAACTAACTCAACTGACTGACTGACTGACTGACTGATTGAATTGACTGATTAACTCTGGAAACGAGTCGCTTTTATATATTTTAGTTGTCCCTCTAGAATACTCTATAGAGAACAGGCACGCTCGAGAAAATTTTAGAATTCTATGATATTTTTAGCTTAATTTACTAATATTAAAATGGGTTAAAAATGACAAAATTAAAAATATTTTTAGGGTGTTACATATAAAAATATACATAATACAACAATACCATAACAATAGGTACAAATACCTAGATAAAAACCTAGTTGCATAATGTGTAACTGCAAAAAGACCGAGTATTGAGAAAAAAACCTTTTTATGAATACGACGAAAGAGGAGGGGTGTTGAGCAAAATCAGGACCTGATAGAGCAAAACCGAGTAAAAATTCGTGCTCAGCGCACCCAAATTACCTAGAACTAACTGTCAAATCTAATTCAATAGACAAAAAGTTGAAATTTGTTCCCCAGTGTAATGCGTTCCAGTTGTCCGGACCTGCAGCTGAATGTAGTTTCATTTGTCCTATAGCTCTCGCTACACCTTCTGGTGTAAACTCAATGTCTGTTATATACTCTCCTTGCAATTCCTCTTCAAAGAATGCATTTATGTCAGGTATCGCTTTGTCACTTTTTGGGGTACTGAAAACTGATTCATATTGAGCTCTCAATGTATCAGATATTTCTTTTGGATCGTCGGTTAGTTCATTATTTCCCGTCCTTAAGGGCCCAATAGCGGCGCGCGTTTTTGTTTTCCTTTTTGCATAGCTATAGAAGTATTTTGGATTTTCCTTTATTGCTTCTACCGCCTTTTCTTCTTCCCTCTCTGTATGATCCTTAATCAGGGCTTGTATTTCCCTATCGATACCCTCCAGTTTTTCTTTTATTGTTTTCCTGTCATTATCTCCGCAGTTTCCTAAGTTCGCCTCCACTCTCTTTCTTTTGCGGAATAGTCTTCTCTTTTGCCTTTCTAGCCAGCTCCTCTTTCCTTTTGGCTGTGATTTCGGAGCATATTTTTCTAAAATTCTCAGCGTTTTTTCCTCCAAGGTTGTTAGCATTTCTTCAGTTGTTTTATTCTCGAAAATTGTTCTCCATTCTATTTGGGCCATGCGCGATCTGATTGCTTCCCAATTTATAGTCTTCGAGTTTAAGTTAAAGGCCCCGAATTTACTTCTTTCCACAATATGTGTATTGTCTTCTAATGCTGCCGTCATATTTGTTGATATCTCGATTAAGTTGTGGTCTGAGATAATGGTTGGGGTTATTTTTATATCAGCAATCAAGTTCGTGTTATTCGTGCATACCAGATCTAGGCAGTTACTTTTTCTGGTATTTTCTGTTATCTCCTGTGTCAGCATAAACTCGTTTGTGAGAGCCATCAACAGACAGGGTCATAAAATGATGGAATTCTGAGTTACAACTTAACGTGGAATCCGAAACATAGGTTGCTATATATGATCTGGAGGCAGAGGATTGTTAATGATCCACTATTATCCAGAACCAATGTCCTTTATTTTAGCTGATCTCTTGCAGACAATCTAGTAAGACATCGTTGTAGCCCACATAATACATTAACCTTGATTAGTTCATTTCTTGAAAGTTTATTGACTGATTGTAACCGCAGTTTTTCATCAGTAAATTCATAAACATAAGCCAAATTCATTATCATTGTAACGAAATACACCTTTTTTCGACTTGAAACTTGGATGGACTTCATTACGCTTATTGAAGCTCCCTTATTTTCTATTATAATTTTTAACATTTTTTCAAACATTTTCATATTTGGATAAAATAAAAATCTACCACACCCATAACATCTTCAAATATATATAAATATATATATAAATATATATTATATATATATATATATATATATATATATATATATATATATATATATATATATATATGATCAAAAGTATTCGGACACCGCATGGGTTTGGGAAAAATGGTTTTATTATGGCATTTAGTAACCAGTAGGTCCACCCTTTGCTTTTATTACAGCGTCAACACGTCGAGGCATACTTTCCACCAGTTTTCGGTAAGTCTGTGCAGGAATGGCTCGCCATTCCTCTTGCAGAGCTGATGCAAGAGATGCAAGTGAAGCCGGGCGTGGTGTGCGGTTTCGTATCCGTCGCTCCAGTTCGTCCCACATGTGCTCGATTGGGTTGAGATCGGGGCTCTGAGCAGACCAGTCTAACAAATCCACCTTATTTTCACGAAACCAGTCCTGCACACGCCTTGCAGTATGGCAGGGAGCTCGATCCTGTTGAAACAAACAATGGCCATCTCCGTAGTATTGCCACAGTGTAGGGAGGGCCGAATTGTCCAGAACGTCGAGATAAACGTCAGCGTTCATGGTAGTGGGTATAACAACCAACGGGCCGAGCCCTAGCCAGGAAAAACAACCCCATACCATGATGGACCCTCCACCGAACTTCACCGTTGGACGTACACAGTCAGGAAGAAGTCGTTCTCCGGGCTGTCGCCACACCCAAACACGCCCATCAGACTGGAAGAGTGAATACCGCGACTCGTCGCTCCAAAGAACAGTTTTCCAGTCCTCCACGGTCCAGGAACGACGGGAGACACACCAGGCCAAACGACGCGCGGCATTAACTTTTGTAATCAGTGGCTTGTGTACAGCTGCTCTACCATAATAACCGAGTCTGTGCATCTCTCTGCGGATAGTTACAGTACTAACGGAGGTACCGGATGCTCTTCCTACCTCCTCAGCGATGGAAGCGGCAGAGGACGTGCGGAACTTCTTGACATGTCGTACCAAACTTCTTCTATCACGTTCCGTCAGTTTGCGTGGTCGTCCGGAACGTTTTTTCGCGTTAGTTTTACCGTCGTGCTTCCATCTCATGATAACATCCGCTACAGTCGACTTTGGTATATCCTGTTTGGCTGCAATGTTTCGTATAGAAACGTTACTTAAATAACATCCGATGACGAGTCCACGTTGGAACTCGGAGAGTTCACGTCCGCGCGGCATGGCTTCACAACAGTTACTGATAACTTAACAGAACACCTCAGCATTATAGTTTCGCCACGCTTTTTCCCAGCATACCTTTCGGCGAAGGTGATATTTGCAGAAATGCGGATTTTCCGGGGTGTCCGAATACTTTTGATCATATATTATATATATATATAATATATATATATATATATATATATATATATAATATATATATATCAGGGATGGGGAATCGATCTGAACTGGAATCGATAAACTGATAAAACTGATGAATATTTTTTAAAACTGAAATCGAAAAGTTTTGCTAAAACTGAAATCGAAACTAAAATAAAATAAAATGAAAAACTGAAAGCTGGAATCGAAATCGATATTTTTGGTTAAGTTTCATAAATTAAAGAATTTTTGAAGAAGTTTTGATATATATTAATTCATATTTACTAACACTAGACACACAACTTGTCAAACAAAAAAAACATTCCGGTATTGATACGTGAATGCAGCTTAATTTTTAACTATCAGTTCACCTGAAGTTTCGAAGGCGAAAGATCAATCTTACTGGCGAAGAATAACAAATGCGCCTTACAGTATGATACGAAATCAAATCAACAATTTTAAAAGGCTTCATAAGGAATATATAACTCAAAGTTATGAATATTAAATATTTGAGTTTACTGAACAAGGAAAATTTTGATATAATTCATAAAATGAAAGCGAAAACTGAAATTGAAATCGAAACTTATATATATATATATATATATATATATATATATATATATATATATATATATAATGTAAAGAACGATGCTTGTGTAGAAGAGCTTTCTGCACAAGGTGAGGAAGGAGAACGAGCAAATGAAAAGTGAGGTACCTACCAGGAATCGAACCGGAGATCATCCAACTGCCGGTCGGATATGCTAACCACTGCACCAATGACCCCGATTAGTCAGTACTCGTAATTCTCCTACATACGAACGGAATCAAATGCCCTGAGGGGGCACCTTCGCATGCCGTACATATATACATTTTAAATGCAAACAACACACAATATAATTAATGTAAAGAACGACGCTTGTGTAGAAGAGCGTTCCGCACAAGATGAGGAGGGATGCGAAGGTGCCCCCTCAGGGCATTTGATTCCACTCGTATGTAGAAGAATTACGAATAATGACTAATCTGGGTCCTTGGTGCAGTGGTTAGCATATCCGACCGGCAATTGGATGAACCCGGGTTCGATTCCTGGGAGGTACCTCATTTTTCATTTGCTCGTTCTCCCTCCTCATCTTGTGCGGAACGCTCTTCTACACAAGCGTCGTTCTTTACATTAATTATACTGTGTGTTGTTTGCCGTTAAAATATATATATACTATATATATATATATATATATAATATATATATATATTATATATATAATATATATATATATACAGGGTGTCCGAGAATTAGCTGTTCAAGTTTTGGCTGTTATTAAAAGTCAACCATGAAGTGTAGAAATTCCAGTGTTGTCCCATTTTACAGAGAATCTCATTAAGTTTTTTCTGATACCAAGTTTTGACAAGTTTTTTAGAAATTCCAGTGTGTCCGAAAATTATCTGCACAATTTCATCTTTTAATAAAATTCTTGATAACACACGTAAAATTCTTAAACAAGATTATTTAGAATCTGTATTTTCAAAAGTTTCTTTTATTAAAGTAACGTTGTTACAAACATTCGATATGTGCACCATCAGTGATTCGCAAAACATCCAATCGATAATCCAAATGTTGCCATGTACGCTGCAGCAATGCAGCATATCCACATCAATTCGCTCAATAGCAGCTGTGATTCTTGCTTTTAAATCATCAATGTCTGTCACCCGCGTACAAAAAAAAAGAAAACTTGTCAAAACTTGTTATCAGAAAAAACATAATGAGTTTCTCTGTAAAATGTGACAACACTGGAATTTCTACACTTCATGGTTGACTTTTAATAACAGCCAAAACTTGTACAGATAATTCTCGGACACCCGGTAGGGTATATATATATATATATATATATATATATATATATATATATATATATTTTCCCATCCGTGATATATACCTTGTTAACCTTGTTTGGGTTCCGTGCGTCGGTTTTTCTTCACACGAAGGTCAAGCTGGTGGCCCTGCCTCTAGTCCTGGCTTAATGGAAGAGCGAGTTGCTTTCTTGCGCTCTCCATCGTACATAGCCAGGTACACCCGGCTCATCTGGTACTGTCCTGAGCCAGGCATCTAGTCTTCTGTTGAAGACTTCAACTTTGACCCCTGTAATGTTTCTGAGGTCCTTTGGAAGCTGGTTGAAAATTCTTGGCCCCCTGACAACCAAGTTATTTTCCTTCAGAGTTGTGGAGGTCCCTTGTCGGGCCTTTAATTTGGGAACACTGCACATTCTGCCTTTCCTATTTTCCAGCGTTGTCTGGATGGTAATTGGGTTTAGTTTGAGGTTTGGTAGCAGTTTTTCGATCATTTTCCATATGTAGATTATGGTGTACCTCTCTCTTCTTTACAGGGAGTACAGATTTAATTTACGTAGTCTTTCCCAGTAGTTGAGTTCTTTGCAGCCATCAATCTTGGCTGTGAAATGTCTCTGCGTTTCTTCTAGTTTATTAATTTCTTCCTTTATATATATATATATATATATATATATATATATACCATTTCGCTAAAGCGGCTGACATTGTCTTGAAGCGTTTTTTTTTTTTTTAAAGAATTAATGATATACCACAGCAATTTACAAAATACAAAATAATGCAATGATGGGACTAGTTAGCCTCCTTCGCAGTATCTAAGGTCATATAACGGAGGGGACCTACAGCTTTACGTGGAATCCAAACCACCACGAATCGCTACATTATCTGGACTCAGAGGATGGTTCTCATCCAACTACTCTCCAAACCAAATATCGCTTAACTTCGCTGACTGACGGGAAGCAGTGTTACCACATTGACCAAGACGTAGCCCTTACAAACCACTATAAAATAAATGATTGCGACCAAACAATTTTTCAAGGTTTATCATTTTTTTTTTATAGTTGTAGAAAAAATTTGCCGAAATATTTAAATTTAAAGGAATACACTAAAATCATAATGCAAATTAACAATAACTCTAATAACACTAAAAATCTAACTTAACCTAACCAAACTTATGATAAATTAACCTAATCTAACCCACAATATACTTGTCGATAGAATGTGAAATCGATCAGCTGGCCGTAACCCCAGACCTGATTGGTTGTGAGTCACACCATTTAAGTGCGTTAATGTAGGTTTGATGTTATAATCGCTTATTCGTTGGATTTTTAATGTTTATAAACACAATCAATATATATATTTACTATATTACTTTATTTCATATTTTATCATAAGGTTTGTGACACAGCAACATAGAGTAAGACTGAATTGACTTGAATAACATTTATTATTAATAAAATAAATACAGTACTTTTACAATTTACAACGACATAAATAATTGTGTAGCTGGACTAATGTATTGTTAGGAGGAGATTGTGAACACCAATTGACCATGGAAGTACTCTGGCGGGGACATTAGGTAGAGGACAGGGAGTGCTCGAACTCTCATTTCTCCTGTCACTATCCTCTTTAACTGATCTTTTTCCGTGTCTCATTTACCTTGTGAGCAGTCCAGCATGCTCTCAAACACACCGTTCTCCCTCTCTTCTTCACTACATATTCATGCATTTTACAGCCAACACAATCTTTTCAAAATTAAAAAAAAATAGATAAATAATATGGCATTATGAGCCTCGGAGACCTTGATTTTGGCTCTCTCCTTCTTATATGGGTGGGGGGGGTCGTTTTTGTGGGTGCTCCCCCTTACTCCCTCCTTCTTACATACAAAAAATATTTTAATTAATTTAGCCCATAAGCTTTAGGTCTAAGATCCCTACTCGAAAGAATAGTAAAATCAAATTTATTTAAATTTATATTGTCTAAATGTACAATATATATATATATATTAGGTTGCAGTGAACTTATAGTGGGAAAATAATTTTCTTAAAATTAAATTCGGCCTCGGTGTAGAAAGTTGTGATTAGATGTAAGAAAAACAAAGATAAAATTTTATGAACATAGGTATTCATTTCGAGGGTCCTCCAGCTCTTTGCAAGATAGAAAATTGGGTAATTTTTAGCTCATTTTTAACGTGAAGGAGCAGCTTTTTTCCCTAAAATCAAATTCGGACATGGTGTAGAAATATGCAACTAGATTAGGTCAGGAAAACCCAAAGTGTTTGAAACGCTTTAAAATCTTTCGAAATTTTATTATTTTAGTCTCATTAACTCTATGGAAGTATCATAAAGTTTTATAAAAAAACAATTAATATTATCAATTAGAAAATTGCATGACTACAAATGTAGTCATGCGCGCTGTAGGGGGTAGTTTTTTGTCCTATAAGTGAAGTTTTTCCTTAGTGTCAATTTATTTAATTTCTTTCATCGAAAATCTTAAAACTATCATTTTCTTGGATATACACATTTTTGAAGAAAGCACCACATTATCAAAAAAAAAATATCGGGTAGTAAGGGGAGAGGGCTGTCTCCCTCTTCACTTGGTTGTTATCATCTCCACCAGTATTTGTACTCCAAGCTTCATAAAATGGTTGAACAAACAAATATTAACTTTGTCAAACACTTTTATTCCTTTTCACAACACTTTTATTAAACGTGAAACAAATATACAAATTTTGCATTCTATATCTAAAAAAAACAAATAAAAACTCAAGCCAGACACGTCAGTCTCAATTTCGTAAATATATTTTTCATGATATCTTTGGAAAACAATCTTTACACGCATTCATTTTCACATTCTCGCTTCAAACACGACAATTCTTTTTACAGACAATGCAACATCTAACAGGACACCTCGCTGGGTAATGATCGCGACTGTCTGTTCCAACATCCATAGGGACTGGCCTTGAAGGACCGAGCCTACAATCGATCATTGGTCTTGGCCTTGAATGGTTCAGCAATACTGTTGCTAAAGTTCTTCAAAAGTCTTTTTCTTTTGTTCGTCTATTGGAGCACAGCTAATAAAGTCTTCAACTAAAAACAACTGCAACATTAAAAGCATTTACAAGCAGTGGCATATTTCCTTCATCTTGCAACTTATTATCGTCAAGGTGTTCTATATCACTAC
The DNA here is from genome assembly GCA_023014485.1 of Bathynomus jamesi. Lineage (NCBI taxonomy): Eukaryota > Metazoa > Arthropoda > Malacostraca > Isopoda > Cirolanidae > Bathynomus > Bathynomus jamesi. Next base: position 29,069 of record JAJOZX010005188.1, read on the forward strand.
CATCTCCCTCCATCTGGTGGTCCAGTAATTGCGAGATCACCACTTCCTTCCACTTCTTCAACGAAGTCCAATACATCCCTCAAATAACGATGAAAAGCAATTCTCGTCCCATAAAATGTGTTTGCTTCCATACCGTAGCACACCCCTGAAATTTAATTTATATTTATAATATATATATATGTGCAGGGCCGACGAGAGCTGCCCCGGGCCCCGGGGAAGGATTGGTATATGGGCCCCCCCCTGTTTGCTCAGTATTTTATTATGAATGTTTTTGTGTACATAACAACCAAACTGATTATATGTCCAAGTCATTATTCAAAACATACAGTAGAACAAACAAACTCAGAAGAAAATGACCATTTTATTTTTCGAATCAATTATATTAATTCTATCACCATACACTTTACAAATGCAGTACCAGTCCATGCAGGCAAGATAATTGTTTACTGCAAGATTTTCATAATTAGAAGTGTACTTGCTTTGCCTTCTCTCTAGCAAAGTGGTAAATGATTCTGATGAAATTTAAAGTACGGGCTAACTGGCTTTCAATTACAGTGATTCCCAGATCTGGCAGTCGGTCATGGGCATTGGTGGACCGCAGATAATATTTAATCTGTCTCAGTTTGTCTATGATAATCTCCATAAAATGTATGTTCATTAATTATATTTCCTCTCTGTTATTTAATCAATTGCTTTATTAATATTTTTAGATTTTATACCCCCTCTTTCCGGGCCTCCTAGAGGTCCGGGCCCGGGGATTTATCCCGGCTTCCCCGCCCTCTCGGCGGCCCTGTATCTATCTATCTATCTATATATATATATATGCGTGTGTGTGTGTGTGTGTGTGTGTGTGTGTGTGTGTGTGTGTGTGTATCAGAAGCCTGTCCTGAGCAAAACTTTGAAGAGACAACAGCTGAGGTGAGGTGATATCTCTGCACTTTTACTGCTGCGGCCATCCCACCCCACGACACCCTACCCCAATCTCCACCCCCTATAACCTACCACCAACCTACCCACGCGATGAATTCCACAGTGACTAAGATTAATAAGAAGCTAAAGAAAAGTATAATAATATTTATAATTTATTATAATAAGATAAAAGTAATTTTACCTCACTAGGCTACTAAAGAGCTGAAAACTGTGCAGTTATAAGCCCAATGACTACATTTGTAGTCAACAAAAAAAGAAACTTACCTTGCTGAAATTTGAATTTGAAAATATCACTCCAAATTGTTGTATCCGTTTTCTCTGACCTTCGGCAAAAACTGACGGCAAAAACTGACGGCAAAAATGTCTCGGTGCACTAACGCCACCTATGTTTGAACATGTATGGGTGACTTGTTGCCAAATTTGTGATAATAAGAAGGTTTTGCTAGGCATAAACTTACAATTATGGACTTAATATTTTCTTTTCAATACCATTAACCTATTGTTCACACCTTAAATAAAGCTTTTGATACCTTTTTATTACATTTAATTGAGTGTATTGAGTGGGTCGACATTTTAATACTCTGACTACAAATGTGGTCATTGGGTTTGCCTGGGCTAATTAGAGAAGATCGGAGAAAATAGTTCTTGCACATAGGTATCCATTTGGAGAGTCCCCAAGAGCTTTGAAATAGTGGAAATTTTGTAATTTTTTTTTTTAAATGAAAAAAAATGAAAAAGGTTTATTGGCAGACTATAGTCCATATGACAAATATTAATAATACAATGATAGTTCACATACTAAGGTTAGAAATATATACAGTTGATTAGAAATAATACAGTAATGTCTACGTTAAGTGGAGCTACAGACAGACGTTTTCGTACCATGAATTCCATAGCTTAGAAGACAAACGGCAGGACTCATGGATAGCTTGGATAATCGGGTTGTTTGATTTTACGTTCTTTGTATTAGACTGTATTGAGCACGTCTTGTTACCTTCAGGAAGCTCGGGACATTGCGGGGTAGCAAACATTTGCGAAGCTGTGCATCTCGGGGTTAATTTATGTAGGAGTCTAAAAGACTTGTTGTACATAAAATTTAGGGTTCTGCCAGAACCTTTTTTATAATTCACCCAGAGTTGCTGACCGTATATATTACTGCAGAAAGTACGAAAGAGAGTGTCTTTAGCTTCACTTGTACAGAACCGGAAGTTCCTTATAGTCATATTCGCTCTAGCACAAAGTCTTCGAGATTGTTTTCTTATATCTGAGTCATCACTCAAGGAGCTGGTGATAGTTTGACCCAAATACTTAAACTCTTGTACTTCCTCAATTACTTCGCCTCTCATTTTAAACCTAATATCAGCTGGCTGATTACAGCTTTTAGGATGAAATTGTATAACTTAGTTTTTGTAACATTCGTTCAACTGCTTGAGTATGACAAGGAAAGTATGGAAATTGAAGCTTAGATGCAGCATGAGCTCGCGAAATGTAGCTTTGGGGCTGTTTTGCATGAAAGTTCCCAGTGAGTTATATCAATGTAAGCAGTAGCATTAAATTTCAGGGGTCTTTTCCGTTCTATGGCCGTCACTCAAATTTAATATGCGTCGGCATGTTTATTAACTGAGTGACTCTGAGTATAATTCAATATGTTTTAAGTTGGAGAAAATAATTGTTATTAAGAAAATGAAACAATTTTGATTATTTAGTCAATTTTGATTTTTAGATTTTATTTTGGAAATTGGAAACGTCATGTAATATTTCATTGAATAAGTCTTTCCCTTTGTGTCTTTGCCTTCACATAAACTTGCATAAGTAGGGGTCAACATGTTTCTGTAGGCTCCGCACTGTCTCTTGTTGGTTAGAATTAGGTTAGGTTAAGTTAGGGCTAGATTAGGTTACGATGTTCAAATTTTTCCAAGTTAAAATGTACTGAATAGTAATAAAAAGGTCAAGAGAAGTACTGTAGAATAATGTAGATTTTATTTGATTTTGTTGGCGGCCATAGAACGAAAAAGATACAATTTGAGCTTGGGCATCTTATGAACTGCCGCACTTTCCCTACTGTTGGTTATTTTTTGGCAGCTAATATGGGGCCGTTAAAAAATTACGTAACGATATTTTTGCCAAAACTTGACACCCTCACCCCCCTGCAACGTTCTGTAACGCTAGATCAGACACCCCATAAGATGTTTGTAACATTTCCCTCCCCCTCCGACCAATAATGACGGCTGCATATGTCACGTCACATCACATGATCTTATGTCATAAGGGACGCAGATTTCGTCATCTTCCGATATTTTACGTTATATTTACTATTATTATTGTTATTATTATTATCATGGAAAACGAATTTGAATGGGTTGATGAGGACAACGTCGGCACGGACGATTTAGAAATTCCACCTAATTTATCTGTCATCATGAGTACAACACTACTTTCTCCTGAATCTCGACGACAACCGTGGGAAGATGACATCTAAATATATCATTTACACTTAACCTTTATTCTTATTGTCTGTTATCATTGTGATAGTGGTAGGAAGCTTTACCCAACCTACTTTTATTAACTCATTTCTGGTAAAATTTTACATTGATTCAATATTTGGAACACACTTTAGAAATTGATGATGCTGTTGTAACAACTTGTACAATACTGTCATTAAATTTTCTGAATTAAAATAAGTATATTAGTAGTGCTATTACTATTAGTACTATTAGTAGCATTTTAAATAGAATTAAAAAAAGAGTTTTCCATCCACTGACCACAGGCACAGAGGGTTCATAGAATAGTCATTGGTTAATAGCGTTACTTAATGCCAATGGAAACACCCACTCACCCACCCGTAACATTCCGTAACGTTTGGTCATATATATATATATATATATATATATATATATATACACACAGGGTGTCCCAAAAAAACTATATACTCTTTATAGCATCATATATTTTATAATTAAAAAAAAAGACGAACAATATATTGTTATAGCAATTGTCAACGAAAGGTAAATTAGTAATCTAAGTGATCAAAATGTTATAGCGAGTTGTTTGCATATAAAATTTAATTAACTACGCCAAGTGCTCAAAATGTTCTCCGGCGGCATGAATGCACTTTTGAATGCGTCGACTAATTGATTCGCAGACATGGACTAATGTGGAGGCTGTGATGGTCCCGCACTTTTCCCTAATTGCATCCTTAAGGTGTTCGAGTGTTGCAGGTCTTGTACCATAAACTGCATCCTTCAGGTAGCCCCACAAGTAAAATTCAAGTGGAGTCAAGTCCGGTGAACGTGGAGGATACTCAACGCTTCCTCTTCGTCCTATCCAACGGTTAGGCAACGTTTCATCGAGGAACCTTCTGACATCACAATGATAATGAGGGGGGGCTCCATCTTGTTGAAAGTAAAAGTCCTCGTTTCGAAACAACTTCCGAACTGCAGGTATAATTTCTGTCCGCAGCATGTCGAGATATGCGGCACCGGTAACTGTCCCATTAAAGAAAAATGGTCCAACCAAACCCCTGGATGATAAACCACACCATGCTGTTAATCGTGGTAAATTAACATGTTTATCCACATAAACGTTTGGATTATCAAGTGACCAGTACCTGCAGTTGTGTCGATTTACTGTGCCATTCAGCTTGAAGGTAGCTTCATCAGACCACACGATTTTGTTGTATTGAAAGTGCATTCATTTTGCCGGAGAACATTTTGAGCACTTGGCGTAGTTAATTAAATTTTATATGCAAACAACTCGCTATAACATTTTGATCACTTAGATTACTAATTTACCTTTCATTGACAATTGCTATAACAATATATTGTTTTTTTTTTTTTAAATTATAAAATATATGATGCTATAAAGAGTATATAGTTTTTTTGGGACACCCTGTATATTAGGGCGGTTCATGTAATAGAGTTGAAAATTTTTATTGCAGGTAAGTCAATGAGCATGTGGATTTTTTAATTCTACTTGTTTACAAAAACCTTCATGGCAAATTTCTACTTGGTCGCAAAACTTTTAGTGGGTGCTCAAGCAGATGAGACACCGAAAAAGATCAGCTAAGGAGGACAGTGACAGGAGAAACGGGAGCTCCAGCATTCCCTGTCTTCTGCCTAACGTCCCCCGCCCCCGGAGTACTTCCCTGGTCGATTGGTGTCTACAATCTCCTCCAGGTTTGGCTTTGTTTCGTTTGCAACTTGTCGGAAAACAAAGATGAAAATGGTTGAGGCAGCAAATTTATTACAGAGAGGAACACTAAAGAAAGGTCGGAGAAAATACAAAGGAAACATTTCAGTAGAGAGGATGGATCTCTCAGACTTTGTCGATTCAGCGTCATTCAAGTTATTTGATACTTTCAAGATCAGCCGAGGGTTCTTAGGACATCCCCCTGATGAGTGGAAAAATCACCAAGACGATAGACGATCCCTCCTATCCATGTAAAGATTCAATGTTATCAACGACAGTGCTGAAAGGGGCGTGTCCATGATAAAGAATTTCAATGCAACCATTACCAAAGCCGAAACTCAAAAGCAGTTCCTCTTACACGTAGTGGAAATGCACCGGCACTAATTTCCTGACCAGAATAAGTCGATATTGGCCACCGGTAAATGTTCAGGCGACTAGATTTCATGTATCATGTTAAGGTGATATCAGTGCATTTGTGCCATCACTGAACGTTATATTGTGCGAATTCATTGGTTATCTAAATGTTATTTATCCAATTCACCCACTGTACATATTCTAATGCTTGAGCACCGAGTATATACTCTCGGATTCCACTCAAATTCGTCTCAGAGTTCTTTAATTTTCATTTATTTGAACCGCCCTAATATATATGTATATAACTTGCTCTCATACGTATAAGAGCCGTTCAAATATATATATATATATACGTATAGAAACGACGTAAGTATAGAGGAGTGTTCTGCACACGAGGAAGAGAAATAACAAACAAATGAAAAATAAGGCACCCGCACGGGAAACGAACCCAGGATCTTCCGATTGCCGGTCAGACGTGCTAACCACTACACTACGGAGCCACGATAGTCAGAAGTTGTAATTCTCCTACATAGGGCAGAAACCAATGCCTTGAGAGGGCACCCTCGCAAATCGTGAATATGTACATTTAACTGCAATGACCACGCAGTATATTAACGTATAGAAACGACGGCGGGTGCCTTATTTTTCATTTGTTTGTTATTTCTCTTCCTCGTGTGCAGAACACTCCTCTATACTTACGTCGTTTCTATACGTTAATATACTGCGCGGTCATTGCAGTTAAATGTACATATTCACGATTTGCGTCTATGCGTCTGAAAGCAAGTTCTCTAATGACAGGTCTGTTTGAGTTAACATTGCAATCAACATACGAGTATTTTCAATGTGGGCAAAATAAGCATTCCTCTGAATTACTGGGACAATTATTTGTCGGACTTCATTGTCACTACGGCGAGAGTATTGAATTAGCTACCAAATGTGGCGAGCACCTTCAAAGTATGAAGATAATGTTTTAATTTTGAACCACAATGGCGAGTACACTTCTACACTATAGGAAGTTAATGACAATAAATGTGATGTTGGCTTTTCTGCTGAGATATATAATCTGAGAATTCTGTATGCACCTGTGAGCCATCTCGAATGTGAAATGGGTCCAGGTTGGCGAGCTGCAAGATCTTCTAAACAGTGGCCTAATGTGACAGCTTCACACATCTCGTACAAATATTTTTTTTCCCTTGCTCAGCTCAGCAAATCTACTTTTGACAACAATGATCCTTCGGTTTTTCTAAATGTAAAAACAGGCAACTGCCATTGTGTCAATTGTCTTCCGATGGGACCATGGAAGGCTTTGAAACCATGTGTTGAACCATCGAGTTTTTCAATAGATGTCACGGAGGAATTCATTAGTGTGTAAGAGAAATATACACTATTGTACTGACCTGTTAAAGTTTTCTTCAAAACGGAACAAATGTCAACATTGGGATGGCCTCAATGTTGACATTTCTTCCGTCAAATTCAATTGTTACCAACTGATCGATGGAAAACGCTTCAACGTCAAGAAATTGTATTATACTTGTTTGAAGGCTAACCGAGGGATGGGAGGGGAAACATGACCCATGTATTCAGATCCTGGTTCTTTTACAGTCACAACGTGTTATTTAAGTATAGTAATGGTGCGATTCTTTGATCCTTTTGTGATTTGGATCCGTGTTGTCTTTTCGACCATCAAAGTACAGACCTTGCAATTCTTTATTACAGGATGCATGATTTTGTAATTATTTCCGATATTTTTGCCGTTCTCTTCTCATTTTGCTTGTGTCGATAACAATTGAGGTATGGTCTTTATCGATGATACCAAGGTCGTGAATGACTGCAGTAGTTATAGCTACAGCAGATCGAGCTGATATTTCTCGGCGAACACATTCGCGGCCCAAAGTTTGGCGTTTAAGTCTCATTTGTGATGACTTCCCGCTGGTGTTTTCTACAGCATTCACCTATCCAACTTGTTCATTTCTTGAAATGCTGTCGCTATACCAGTGTTCTCAATATTAACAGGGAAGCTAGAGTGAAGTTCGATGTGACCTTCAGAACTGCTGTCGAAAAGTATACAATCAACCACCCTATCAAATAATCTATGAAACTTAACCCAGATCGTCTGCATTTTTTCTCTTTACAGCGGCTCTGTTTTTTTTATTGATAACTACATCAACTTTTCCTATCATCATTTTACGTTCTTTCCTCTGGTCAGCTAAAAATTCCCTTTCGCGCACTGGCATTTTTTGTCCTTTCTCACAAGAGCAAGAATCAATTTGTTTACTTTGGTCCTGTAGGCTTCTTGTGTTTTTCTTCCTTTTGCGTGTCTAATTACAGAGTTGTATTTATCGTTGTATATCCTGATTTTACGAATTATACTTTTGTGAGAAATCACAGGTGTCGATGCTTTCATCCACAATTCTTCTACTCGACAGGCAACCTTTTCAGCAATTTCCGACATAGTTGGTTCATTTTTCCGACTATTATTTCTTAAATTTTCTCTCACGATTAGATAATATTTGAAAATACTAGTTCACTTGGCCTCCCAAATATAGAACACGCCCACTTTTTTCTTATAATAATACTTGCCATTGTCAAAATGAAGTCAGAGATTACTTATTAAACTGCTTTATTTGAAGTTGGATATCTAAAATAAAATTTTGATAATTATTAGACATGGTCAGTCAGGGACTTTTTTAAGGAATTTTTACTAGTGGGGCCACTTTAAAAAAAAGGGCACATATATCTAAAAAGGGCAGACACCAAGTACTAATACTAATACTACTAGACTAATAAAATACTAATCACTAAATAAAATACTAATCACTCCCTTATCTTCGGTATCTACAGGTATTCACTATCTATATAAGCAGTAACAGTAAAGTGAAAACCAACATTAAACATCGAAAAAAGCGAAAACGTTACCTCCAGTACCTCTAAACGCACATAAACAATCCCTCTAACCGCCACAGTCAGTCACTCAGCTGATCGCTCCCATTTTCTTCTCAAGTGCATGGGAGACCTTGCTAGAATCAATATTTTACTCCAAAGCTTAAAATTGACTAGTGGGCCAATATAATGTGACTAGTGGGCCAAATACAAGGGTAAGTGGGCCATTTGGCCCACTAGTATATATGTTAAAAAAGTCCCTGTGGTCAGTTATCAAACAAAAATGCAGAAAATAGGAACATATTTTTTCAAGAACAGTAATACTAATATAACCTCCACCAAAGGTATCGACGATTCGTACTAATATCAACTATATCACTAATATCAAGTGATGAGACAGCAACAGTAGCAATACTGAACTGGCAACAGCTACCAACAAGTATATTTATGATAAATATAAAACACTGCGCTGAAGAAAATTTATGACATTATTTTCTCGATATAATCACAAAATTTCCGAAATATTCAATGTCCATGGGGACCCAGAAGATAATAACGCAGAGCCAAAATATTTCAGTACTGTTATTTAATCATTTAATGACAACTTTCCCCACCCTGGGCGAATCTAGTTTTTCATATCCTATTTTTCAGTGCACCCTAATATACGGGATGGCGCAAACGTCGCGCACCATATGACAAATTAAAGTATATATTCGAATTGCTGATCATCAACCTGGATATACTTTTCGAATCGATGTAAACACGCTGTTTGAATTTTTCTAAACACACTTATGCTGATCTTGGCAGACTCAGATCTGATTTTCTCCTTCAATTGTTCTATGTTTCTGGGACGATCAGTATAGACGACCGACTTGAGATGTCCCCACAGAAAGAAGTCAAGAGGCGTCAGGTCCGGTGACCTTGGTGGCCATTCGACTGGACCTCGCCATCCAATCCACTTCTTTGGGAACGCCACATTTAAAAAGTTACGGACGATTATTGCAAAATGTGGCGGTGCAACGTACTGTTGGAACCACGGGTGTGCCTGTTGTGCCAGTAGAATGTCGTGCAGAATAGACATCAAAAATGTCTGTGGCATTTGTATATAAGTGTCACGTGTCACATTACCATCAAAGAAGTACCGACCGATTAATCGATCGCTCCATATCGCCGCCCACACCATAACCCATGGATCATGTTACACATGAGTCACTTCCATCCAATGTGAGTTGTCGATGGCCCAATAGCGTGCATTATGTGTATTGTCATTTCCGTTCAGGTGAAATATCGCCTCATCACTGAACATGATAAAACGGATGAGGTTGGGTTGTTGTCAGAACCATTCGCAAAACTCCTTTCTACGGTCTGTATCATTACCGTGCAAGTCCTGAACAAGTTGAAGTGTGTAGGGATGGAAATGATGTTTCTTTAGAATTCGCTGAATGGATCTCCTGTCGACTATTGTCTCCTGAGAAAGCTTTCTCGTCGACTTTTTTAGACTTTTTAAGAGATGACCATAGTAGTATGACCGCAAAATCTTGGAGTGCAATGCAATTGCAAATGTTGATCACTGTTGCAAAGGGTTAGGGGGAATGTTGCAAGAGGTTATGTAACAAAGGGGGAGGGGTTGTGCAACAAGGGGGGTCATCCCCCAAGCTGCAATAAAGAGGAGTCCACCTAACCTCTTTGGGGAGAAAGTGGGACGGCCTCAACCCCCAAAGGGGTATACCTAGCCTAAGAGAGAAAGGAGGAGAGAGGAGTGCTCGTTTGGCTCCTGCCAAGCGCATACTGAAAGCTCATCCCAGCGCTTGCTGTCTTATAAGGTCCTAATCCGCCAGTTGGCGGAGGAGCCAGTGCCTCCAGGCATTATCAGCCAATTGGCACAGTGTATACATCGTTTGCACAGCCAAGAAACGCACACAAACGCACGTACACCCCCGACTATACGCCCATAAACCCACTATCACACACACACACGACTATATGCACGAACGTATGCACAGGGTTCGAGACCCAGTGAAGGTGCGCAGCAATCCTTCCACACAAACGGTTGGTTGATAAAAGGAAATCCTGTAGGTCCTTAAACTGTAGGTCAAAGGTGGAGTGTGAAGCTTGACCTTGTCAGACTGAACAATTCGGACGGAAACTATCGAAAGGTTAACCAAAGAAAGCCTATATATGTACAGTTCCGAAAAAAAGTGTATCTAAAATTTCTGAAAACTATAAAAATTACTAATTAGTACAAGAAACGTACACAAAAGATCCAAAATTTATAATTAGCCATCACGTCAAATTGCATTAATTCACATTAATTTCATTTATTACATAACTCAAAGAAATATCTAGGACTTTATCGCACACTTATGAATGATTTCTGAATATACAGAGGCGGAATAAGACGGTTTACCGAGAATAACGGAACCACCTTGTGAAAAATAATAGGTATCATGAGTATATATGATAAAAAAATTAAATAAAAAATAATAGCGTAATACGAACGAGATATATATAAATATATATATATACAAAAAATAATAATACACAAAACGCTGGTGTATAATCAACATGTTTGTACAGAAAAAAAAATATATATATGTACACACACACACACACATATATATATATATATATATATATATATATATATATATTCACACAATTATATTAAATAATCTTCTGAAAAGTGCGGAATGGAAAGCTGTATTATTCTCGTCATGCGTGAATTAATAAGGTGATGTTAATATATATATATATATATATATATTATATATATATATATATATATATACACGTCTATTAAAGATTTATCCTTTAAAAATAAAATTTGAATCACCTGTTCCATCAGCAAGCTTTAGTGGCGCCAGTTTGGCGGAACCGAAAGATAACATTGGACTTAAAATCTCGATAATAAACTTCTCTTCGATGGAATCTTATTTCTATTCTCTCGACAACATAAACCTTATAATGCGTACCCCTCCCGACCCATCTCTGTTAATTTTTTCAAAATTATTTTCCAGTTTCAGACGATTTATTTTTCAGAGGAATTAGCCATAGACATCTATAGAATACAGAAGTTTATTGTACCGCCGATCTCCCGTCACGGCTAGTTAATTTTTTTAAAAGTTATTTTAGATGGGCTGTAAATCCCTTCATATATATATATATATATAATATATATATATATATATATATATATTTATATATATATATATATATATATATATATATATATATATATATATATATATATATATATTTGGGTGGTTCTTATTTTTTCGAAATCGCAAATTTTACCTTCTCACCCCTTCAATATATTCCATTTGACAAAAACAAAATATGCAAAATCTCAAGTATGATAATTATAAATATTCTTGTTGGTACCGCACAAGGACTCAAATTTAATTAATTATTGAAACATAAATATACAAATTTTTTATTAGCGTTCCACTATAAGGGCAAATAACAGCAGTTAATGAACAGTATAACCTAAAGTAGATATTGACTACTGATAAATTAGTAAGTGAATTGAATTAAACATTTTAGGACTGAAAGCATCGTGAAAACATATCTACGTGTACGGCGACTGAAATTAAGTTCCCCGAACTATGTAGAAATTGAAAAAATTAATACATGCAACAGTACAATACCCAGTTAGCAGAGTACAGATCAAGCTATACAGAGTACCCGCCGGGTTGGCCTCGAAACAACTAGAAAAAGTGCCTCTGGGAGTTCTACCTAAAGAATATTAATTGGAATGCAGGATCACGCATCGACGAATGAAAAATATAAAAAGAGCGCCATTAATTTCGAGAAATCGGTCTTAAAAATATATCTACTTTTTTTTAAATAATTTTATTGCTGGTATCACACGCTGGCATGTCACAAGCTGGCATTAATCGTCAACAGACTCATCCTCGACCACCACCCCCAGAGCTCCTGTTGTTAATTGTTTTTTATTTTAAACAACGTTAATATTTTTTAAAATGCTTATCTAAACGGTTCTTAAACATATTAACGCTGGTAGAGTTAACGACTGACGCGGGAAGATTATTCCATTTATCAATTACTTTAAACGTAAAGAAGTTTTTAGCGATATTAGTAATGAAACGTCTGCCACGCAACTTAAATCCGTTATTACGAGTATTGGCTATTATCGAAAGTAAACAGTTTGTCAAAATTTACGTTATCAATGTTATTAACGATTTTGAAAACTTCAATAAAGCTCCCCCCTTAATCTCCTAGTTTCGAGTGAATGCAAGTCTAACTCTTTAATCCTATCTTCGTAAGGCTTGTTGCGCAATGACGGAATTAGTTTCGTGGCACGACGCTGAACCCTTTCTAACCTATCAATATCCTCACGCAAATACGGGCACCAAAACTGAACGGCATATTCTAAATGAGGCCTGACTAGGGACTTGTAAAGGGGCGATATAATATCCTTCGATTTAAATTCGAAATTACACGCTATGAAGCCTAACATCCTATTAGCTTTTGCGCAAGACTCCAGGCACTGGTTCCTAACTTTTAAATCCTTAGATACGCGTACGCCTAAATGTACTTCCTCGTCAACGCTCGCTAACTCTCTGTCATCCATCGTGTACGTGTAATTATTGTTACGAGAACCTATATGCAAAATTTTACATTTGTCTACGTTAAATTGCATCTGCCACTTATCCGTCCACTCCATAATCCTATTTACATCGTCTTGGAGCCTATTTCTATCGTCCTCGTTAACAACCTTACCGCCTATTTTAGTATCATCCGCGAATTTTGACACGTTACTAGTCAATCCTACATCTATGTCGTTAATGTAAATTACGAATAGCAATGGGCCTAACACTGAACCCTGTGGGACACCGCTATCTACATCCAACCACCCCGATTCACTACCATTAACAACGACCCTCTATCTCCTAGCACGAAGCCATTCTTCTAACCAGTTAGCTACCTGACCGCGTATACCGTGAGCTTTAACCTTCGCAATTAATCTTCTATGCAGAACTGTATCGAACGCTTTCTTAAAATCTAAATAAATAACGTCAGCCGCTCTATGCCTATCGTATTCGCTGTATTGTGTAAAGGTTTACGTGTGTATATATAGTTGTAACTATATTGTGTAAAGTTTTACGTGTATATATTATTGTAACTGTAAAATGTCTCCTTTAATGTTAGTCTCATTTAATGGACGCTAGTTCTGTAAGCCGAATTGTACTAAAACATGCTTTCTACCATTTAGTAAATTAAATGAAAATACAATGTGTTTTGTTCTTAACCACAAAAAAAATTACATTAGTTCCTCGATGATCTGGCATTTGTTAGACCTGATGTGAGCCAATACCTCGACCTCAGTATTCAGGTCACTGGGTTGGCTGTGCGGTAAAGCCTCCAAATGATTTATTCGCCATTTATCAAAGCTGTCGCGGAAAGTTGCTATAACACGATCAAGTTCCGCATTGGTCCTTTAAGGAGTAGAAGTGTATTATTAGAACCAAACCGTGTGTGTGTGTGTATATATATATATATATATATATATATATATATATATATATATATATGCCGAAATAACCAAGAAGGAAACACAGAATGGGCAATAATTAAAAACCTATTGTTTTTCACCAAAATACACACAGAGGAACATACATATATATATATATATATGAATAGAGACCGGGCCTCGACCTCTGCGCTGATATCCTTTCACTTCGTTTTATTACGGCTTTTTATAACTCTTGCACTGAATGATACGATGTATATAGCTCGAGAATAAATCACAAACTAGTTTTCAAAACGCATTTATTATGGCTTCTTATAAATTATTTAACACTGGTACTGAATGAACCGAAGTACATAGCCTGAATCATAAATTAATTTATTTACTCACATTTCGAATGATGTATCCGTTGGCTCTTGTACTCCTCAAATTTCTGCAGTGCTTTGTGTGAAGAGAAGTTCATTCTGGTCAGTCGCCTCGAAAAGATGGATCGCAGCCGCTGCATAGAAATCTTTATCTTCAAACAAGCTGCTGGGATTGACTCATGACGAGATATTTCTGTAGTACTCACTGATAATGCAACTGATGAGGATTCCAGATGAAAACGCCCCCTTTAATATACGCGCCCGTAATTGTAAACACCCAGAATACCCCGAATCACGAGTTTCTTATTGGCCTTCGGAGAAATTTGGGTGGAGTTTAACGTGTCAGTGCTGCCATCCATCAACCAGAGGTCATGGGCCCCGCCGACTGGGTTGTAATTGGATGTCCCGTGAAATCTGGGGCATGCATGTCAAATACATCTTGCCCGTTCCATAGATATCTTCCAGAAGCGTAAAGAGAGAGAGAGAGAGAGAGAGAGAGAGAGAGAGAGAGAGATGGGTGGAAACTAAATTAGAAAAATTAATTGGTTGTGACGGGAGGGCATCCTTACAATAAGCGTCTGAATTTAAACTTTATGATGTCCAGAGATTGTGTATGATACATACCCATTTTTATGGCCTCAACTGTGACAATATACAGGGTGTCCCATAAGTCCGGCATCATAGGAAAAATAATAAAAAAAGGCAAAACAAAAGCTTTTATTTACAGAACGTGCTCAATATGTCCACCATTGTTTTCAATACACAAATTCAGACGTGATACCCAGTCAACAAGCACACGGTGAATGATGTCAGGAGTAATGGTGTTACATGCCCCAATAATGCGCTGCCGCAAATGTTCAACACTCGTAACTTTCTCTGCGTATACCAGCGCTTTCAAGTGGCCCCAGAGATAAAAATCTAGTGGCGTGAGATCCGGGCTTCTAGCTGGCCATTCCACAGGCCCTCGACGTCCTATTGAATGATCAGGGAATTGTTGGTACAGGTATTCCCTTACTTGGGTGCTGTAATGTGCAGGAGCGCCGTCTTGCTGGAACCATGTTGGGAAATTTCCTTCTTCGTTCAAGACACTGGGAAATGCTTCTTCCTTGAGCATACGTAGGTAGGTGCCTCCAGTGATATGTTCATCGAAAAAGAGTGGGCCTTGATGCGATCCTTCCAAATGCCACACCATACCATCACCCGAGATGCACCTTGTTCCTTTGAAGAGGTATACCAGTGAGGGTTGTTTTGAGACCAGTAGCGGGTGTTCTGTCGATTTGCCTCACCATTTCCATAAAAACCAGCCTCGTCACTGAAGAGAATGGTGGACGGGAAATTGGCATCCCGAGCATAAATTATGGTTTGTAGAAATAGAAAAATATGAATTTCTCCTATGATGCCGGACTTATGGGACACCCTATATATATATGAATGGATTTACAGCCAATCTAAAATAACTTTTAAAAAAATTAACTGGCCGTGACGGGAGATCGGAGGTACAATAAACTTCTGTATTCTATAGATGTCTATGGCTAATTCCTCTGAAAAATAAATCGTCTGAAACTGGAAGATAATTTTGAAAAAATTAACAGAGATGGGTGGGGAGGGGTACGCATTATAAAGTTTATGATGTCGAGAGAATAGAAATAAGATTCCATCGAAGAGAAGTTTATTATCGAGATTTTAAGTCCAATGTTATCTTTCGGTTCCGCCAAACTGGCGCCACGAAAGCTCGCTGGTAGAACAGATGATTCAAATTTTATTTTTAAAGGATAAATCTTTAATGGGCGTACACACAATATATATATATATATATATTAACATCACCTTATTAATTCACGCATGACGAGAATAACAGAGCTTTCCATTCCGCAATTTCAGAACGTTATTTAATATAATTGTGTATATATATATATATATATATATATATATATATATATACTAGTACAGTTCCCGCCGCTTCGCTGACGGTTAGACAGGCTAAACTACAAAAAAAGAACCCAGCCGTGAAAATTTTGAGCTTCACATTGTGTCAACATTTCTGAATCTGGTATCTCCCAAAACCTCCTCACCCCCATTCATACAACTTGGGGGCTAACCCCCTCCCCCATTACCCCAACCCCCACCATTCCCCATTGCTAAACTACAGAAAAGAACAGTCATGAAAATCTTGAGCTTCACATTTCCGCCCGTAATACAATTTCTGAATTTTTTTTACAATTTCTGAATTTTTTTCTCACAATTTTTTCTCACAATTTCTGAAAGTGTGACGGACAGACGGACAGACGGACAGCTCTCTTATTATATATATATATATATATATATAATATATATATATATATATTTCTGTACAAACATGTTGATTATACACCAGTGTTTTGTGTAATATTATTTTTTGATTATATATATATATTCCTCGTTCGTATTTCTTATGCTATTATTATTTTTTATTTAATTTTTTATCATATATACTCATGATAACTTACTTTTTACAAGGTGATTCCGTTATTCTCGGTAAACCGTCTTATTCCGCCCCTGTATATTCAGAAATCATTCATAAATGTGCGATAAAATCCTAGAGATTTGTTTGGGTTATGTAATAAATGGAATTAATGTAAATTAATGCAATTTGACGTGATTGCTAATTATAAATTTTGGATCTTTTGTGTACGCTTCTTGTACTAATTAGTAATTTTTTATAGTTTCCAGAATTTTTTAGGTGAACTTTTTTCCGAAACTGTACATATGTACGCTTTCCTTTGGTTAACCCTTCGTTAGCTTCCGCCCGAATTGCTCACTCTGACAAAGGTCAAACTTCACACTCCACCTTAGACCTACACTTTAACGGGTAATCCAACAGCCCAGCGTCTTAACCACTAGGATACCCAGGGTTCCCTTTTATCTACCAACTGTTTGTGTGGAAGGATTGCTGTGCACCGTCACTGGGTCTCGAACCCGGTGCATATATTCGTGCATATAGTCGTGTGTGTAATAATAGGGGGTTTATGGGCGTATAGTCGGGGTGTACGTGCTTTTGTGTGCGTTTCTTGGCTGTGCAAACGATGTATACACTGTGCCAATTGGCTGATAATGCCTGGAGGCACTGGCTTCTACGTCAACTGGCGGATTAGGACTTTATGAGACAGCAAGCGCTGGGATGAACTTTCAGTATGCGCTTGGCAGGATCCAAGCGAGCACTCCTCTCTCCTTCTCCTTTCTCTCTTAGGTTAGGTATACCCCTTTGGGGGTTGTGGCCGTCCCACTTTCCCCAAAGACCCTCTCTTAGATTAGGTATACCCCTTTGGGGCGTGAGGCCGTCCCAACTTCTCCCCCAAAGAGTTTGTAGCTTGGGGGATAACCCCTCCCCCTTGTTGCATAACCTCTTGCAACATTCCTCCTCCCCCTTTGCAACATTGATGAACATTTGCAATTGCATTGCACTCTAACATTTTGCGGTCATACTACTTACCCTAATACCATTGTTGTTGTTGCTTCGTCGGTTGAAGTTCTGGGCCTACCGTTACGCGGGTGGTCATGAACACTTACCGTTTCTGTAAACCGATTAATTACTCTTCCAACGGTTACTTGACCAATTAGAGGTCTCTCCGGGTGGTTTCTATTAAATTCTGTAGCGACTGGTCGAATTTTAGACTTAGTATTCTATATATTAAAACCAAGCTCACCCTCAAATCTATTGTTAATTTCGCAGCCATTCCCCAGCTATAAAAAAAAAAATATTTATTATAGTCAACACTGAAAATTCCCATGGTGCGCGACTTTTGCGACACCCTGTATATATATATATATATATATATATATATATATATATACATATACACGAGTATATATCTTATCTTAAATTTCAACAATGCATTTAGTTAATTAGAAATTTATAACATAAATCAAGAGCACACTCTGCATGAACCATGACACCTGTTTGGTCACAAGATTGTAAGATTTATCGTTCATTCACCGTACAAAAATACCATGGAAACAAATTAACCTAAATAATACCCTTCGAAAGCTATCATAAACAAGATGACTCCCAGCATTTCCCATTAACTTTGACCTCCAAACTGTGCGTGCTGATAAAAGTAAAAATAGAAACAAATGATACAAAATTGTAAATTATGCTTCACCCATTATGGCCTTTTTATCTCTACAGTATAATGATGAGGGAAGTTTGTAACTCGTGTGATAGTAACGTTTTATTGGAAATTAAAGGGGAAAATTATGGCTTCAGGGGAGGTTTATATCTTTTCCGACCATTTCACAGTGAGATGACGGTTTTGGTTAAATAAAGAGACCCTTTTACACGACATGCTGTGGATTACAGTTCCAAGAGCAAATTTGGAGCTATTGAAGAATAGGGACCCCAGCCTTCTTTAGTTAGCTTTATAAGGCTAACTAACGAAAATATCATGACCTAACCTAACCAATGATAAATTAACTAAGGGTTATGTAGCCTCTGTGCAGGAATATCTTCCATTAAAGGAGGAATTTTTAATTCCTTTGCAATTTGCTCAGCAAAGAGAGTGAGTTTATTCGGTCAAGGACTGAACGAAAGAAAATAAATTGACTCTCATTTAATTATGATAATTTAACAAGAAATTTCAATAGTTAGGTAGAGTGTTGGAGAATAGGGGTCGAACCTTGCAGTATGGTAAATCAAGTGTTTTTTTGCTATATTATGTTATATAGGGTGTATTTATTGAAATCCGGTGTATGCCACTCTGGCACCCATGAGGAAATTTTTTATGGCCTGAAACTTTACCCCACCACATGATGCACAGTTTAACCTTATGGAAAATAGAAAATAGCTGTAGATTGGTGTTAAGGTGATACGATTTATTGGAGCAAGTGCCGTTTACGTCCCCTTGTGGTGCCTAGGGTAGTTTACGTTCCCCTACATTATCCTAGTGTAGTTTGCGTTCCCCAACTTTGTCCGCGTAGAACTAATCAAATAAAACGTTAAAACTAACGAAAATATTCGACTTAAACTAACCAGTCGTCAATTTATATATATATATATATATCGGGTCGGCACCAAAAAAAAGGGAGACCTTTTAAATCCTTCATATCTCGGCAAATACGGTACATAAAACCATGAAATTTTTGGTATGTTAGTACTAGGTAATTTTATGGTTTGTATGCCATCTTTTAGCATTTTAGCTGAGAAATTGGATTTATGGCGAATATTCCAGAAAAATCTTGCTAATCATAGGTTCAAGTTTGGGCAAGCTTCTCATGAAAATCAATAAAACAGGAGATATCAAAAGAATACCGGGTAGCGGTATTAAAATTGGCTACCAAACAGTCTTAATTTAAAACCTGTTGATTACGGCGTTTGGGAAAATTTGTCACAGAGAATTTATTGGGTCAAAGTAAGAAATGTCGTTCATTTAAGATAGCTTCTTCTTGAAAAATGGGATGAGTTACCACAAGAACAAATCAATAAAGCCATAAATGAGTTCCGTCCTAGACTGAAAAAGGTTGTAGAAGTTCGTGGTAAACATATCGAGCAGTTTTTTTAACATCAAGGTAGCACCATATGTGAGTACTTTGTAGCTTTTTATCTGCACACACAATGCAGTAGTGTAAATGGAGAATTTCCAATGGTATAAAGAAATGTTCAATAAATCCGTAATTTTCATTAGTTTTCTTTGAAATCCGCTCACTGTATAGAAAATTTGGTACTTTTGCATTATCCTCCTAACACTAATTTTTTTTTATAACGGCTAACGCCTGCGACGGGCTGTTTTTACCGTAACCTAACCTAACCAAACCTAACCTAACCTAACCTAATACCAACACTAATTTTTTTTATAATGGAAGGAAAATAAAGTACCATAACCAAAACCAAACCAACATTATATAAAAAAATTAGTGTTGGGAGGATAATGCAAAAGAACCGAAAATTTACGTAGTTGTCGGGCGTGAAAAAAATATTGAAATCTGACCATAACTTTGGATTTAACATTTTCTCTTTAAAATAAGTCGGAGCAAGTGTAGTTTACGTCTCCCTGACGCAAAAGGGGACACACACTACACTACGTCAAAGTTGGGGAACGTAAACTACACTATGATCTTTAGGAGACATTTTTTAAATGAATCCATAAAATAAAACGTTAAAACTAACGAAAATATTACGACTTAACCTAACCAATCGTCAATTTATATATATATATATATATATATATATATATATATATATATATATATACAGGGTGGGCCGTAAGTTTCCATACATAGGAAAAATTAAACGTTTGTTTTTATGTTTCAGATACCCTAAGAATATGCGTTTGACGTAAGATCTTGTTTACTGATGAAGCAAATTTTTACGTCAATGGAGAGGTTAATCGGCAAAACATACGTTATTGGAGTAATGCTAACCCTAACTGGCTGAGTCCGACGAAGATGCAAGGTGCCGGTAAAGTGATGGTGTGGGCCGGGATATGGGGTGACAGAATTATTGGACCAATTTTTGTCAGTGGAAATCTTAATGCCGAAAGGTATCTTAACATGTTGCAAGAAGAGATTTTCCCATCCCGCTAAACGAGGAAGGTAACTTCCCAGTTTACTTCCAGCAAGATGGAGCTCCACCTCATTATGGTCTTCACGTGCGTCGGTATTTGGATCAGCAGTTTCCGGATGCTTGGATTGGTCGGCGTGGTCCTGTGGAGTGGCCTCCCAGATCCCCAGATCTCACCCCCCTTGATTTCTATCTTTGGGGGCACTTGAAGGCCATGGTGTATCAGGAAAAGATACGAGACATAAATCATCTAAGGAACGTATCACCAACGCCATTACAAGCATAACGTCAACTGTGCTAATGCGTGTTCATCAACAGTGGGGAACACGTATTGAAATGTGTTTTCAAAACAATGGCAACCATGTAGAGCATACTATATAAATAAAAATGGTTGTCCATAACAAAATGTTTATTTTCCTATGTATGGAAACTTACGGCCCACCCTGTATATATATATATGTATATATATATATATATATATATATGGAATTAATTTTAAAAGTAAACACGTGAAATGAATGAATGCTGCAAACCCACAAGGAAAAAAAAACCGATTCCAAGGCCTTTCGTGTATTCAGAGCTACACCTCGTCATTCCCTGACGAGGTGTAACTCTGAATACACAAAAGGCCTTGGAATCATTTTCTTTTTCCTTGTGGGTTTGCAGCATATACCGGGTGTATATAAAGTCAGGATCTATTTTTGTGAAGCACTTGGAAATTATATGGAATTCAATCATAAAATGATAAAGTGGTAACATTTATTAAATAATTAAGAGTAGGATTCGACGTGACCCCATCAGTATCCCTGCACAGCTCAAATCGTTCCGCAGCATTTCTAAACACATTCTGGAGCATTTGCGGGGTTATGTTATCTGCAGCAGTTCGTATACATGTACGTAAGTTTTCAAGACTCGTAATCTTCGTCTGATAGACGTGCGATTTGATAAAGCCCCATGCAAAGAAATCTAAAGGGGTTAAATCTGATGATCTCGCTGGCCAAGGTATGTTGCTTCCGCGTCCGATCCAGCGATTTGGAAAACGTCCATTTAGATAATCCTGAACAATTTTGGCATAGTGACAAGGAGCACCATCATGTTGATAGACGACGGTACTAACAATCCTATCCCCGTCGTCTATCAACATGATGGTGCTCCTTGTCACTATGCCAAAATTGTTCAGGATTATCTAATGGACGTTTTCCAAATCGCTGGATCGGACGCGGAAGCAACAGACCTTGGCCAGCGAGATCACCAGATTTAACCCCTTTAGATTTCTTTGCATGAGGCTTTATCAAATCGCACGTCTATCAGACGAAGATTACGAGTCTTGAAAACTTACGTACACGTATATGAACTGCTGCAGATAACATAACCCCGCAAATGCTCCAGAATGTGTTTAGAAATGCTGCGGAACGATTTGAGCTGTGCAGCGATACTGATGGGCGTCACGTCGAATCCTACTCTTAATTATTTAATAAATGTTACCACTTTATCATTTTATGATTGAATTCCATATAATTTCCAAGTGCTTCACAAAAATAGATCCTGACTTTATGTACACCCTGTATATATATATATATATATATATATAAATATAAAATATAAATTGACGATTAGTTAGGTTAAGTCGTAATATTTTCGTTAGTTTTAACGTTTTATTTGATGGATTCATTTAAAAAATGTCTCCTAAAGATCATAGTGTAGTTTACGTTCCCCAACTTTGACCTAGTGTAGTTTGTGTCCCCTTTTGCGTCAGGGGGACGTAAACTACACTTGCTCGGACTTATTTTTAAGAGAAAATGTTAAAGTATCTGTGTTATTGTAATTTATCAAGGTGATATATTTTTGTCTGTATATGCTTAATCTAGTTTGGTACTTTTCCATTATACCCCAGCAAATAGTAAGTTTGGATCTTTTCCGATTGGGGACTAGCAGCGAATTTTAATGAAAATCGGTATACTAATACAGTTTTGGTTACTGATTTAAGAAATAACCTTTTTTTTTTTGAGAAATAAAAAACAAACATGCTAGAGCACTTTAAATAAGTAATGTGTTTTTAACGAAAATATCATAACTTAACCTAACCAATCGTCAAGGACGTATAGTCGACCTAACCGGGCATTCAATTGAACTAACCTGGCATTCAATTGACCTAACAGGACATTCAATTGACCTAACTGGGCATTAATTATTGATTTTTTTCTGCTACTTTTACAAATCTGCCGGGATCCTTCAAAAAACGTATTCTTCGTAAAGATGCACTTTTTACCGTTTGACCGACGCTTTTGGCAACGAAAGAACTGGTATTTTTATCAAAGGAACACACTTTCCCAAACTTAGAGCACTTTTTCATAAACAGTAGCAGTTTGTGACTCTGGCTAAATTTAACACAATCCTCTGTAAGTAGTTTAAGCTAGTTAAACACATATTAATTACTTAAAGTGCTCTAATATGTTTGTTTTTCATTTCTCAAAAAAAAAAGAAAGTTATTTTTGAAATCAGTGACCAAAACTACATTAGTATACCGATTTTCATTAAAATTTGCTGCTAGGCCCCAAACGAAACAGACCCGTAAGTTTTTACTATATGAATACAATGCTTACCCATTAACGCCCACTGATCTATTTAGAGATCAGTTAAAAAAATAACTTAATTAATTAGTTGTTGTTACTTTAAATGATTTGTTATGGCTAAATATTAAAGTAAACATCTGCTTTTATCTAAAATTTTATTGTCATCAATGAATATTAAGGTTTAAGAAACTTATGAAGAATTTTATTTGTCTTAAATTTGCAGAGAAAAATGTGCAATGCAAAACATTAAATATAATATTGTAATATAATAAATAATTATTTTTTGAATAGATATGATTTATAAGATGTAAATCATTAGTATTATTATTAACTGACAGTTTATTTAGGTAGAATAAGAAGCAAAATAGAAACAATTTTGGTGATCTCTAAATAGATCATTGGGAGGATATGATAATGAGTCATAACATTACGCAATCACTTGAGTCATACATTACGCAATCACTTGAGTCATACATTGCACAATCATTTGAGTCATAACATTGCGCAATCATTTGGTATAAAAAGAAGCTCTCCATGAATTAAATTTTATTTTACTCTTATTCATCACCCATCAACATGGATCGGCGAAGAAAACTTTGTAATTTTGAAAGAATTATGGAAGCTATTGAAGAAGCCAATGAACAAGGTGCAGATGATTTTGAAGTTGCAATCATTCCACCTGATGTTGATCGTTTATCTGATGAAGATGAGGCCGATGAAGATGACCTTGGAGAAGCTACAGTGAATGATGTTCCAGGAACTTTAGAACTTCAGTACAATGTTGATAACTCATCCATAAACGAATCGCTTTTATCAAAAAAAAAAATTCTGACAAATATAAAACCTTCATGGCAAAAGAAAATGCCTATTTATAAGAATCTTATTACACAAAAAAAACGATCATTTACAATGCTTCGAACAAATGAAGGAAAAATGTTTATTGATGTCACCTGTACAACTATTTGAAGTCTTTTTTCAAATGAAGTGCTTGATCATATAGTGAAAGAAACAGTTCGTTATGCCATTGAACAGAAGAATAAAGGAGTATTTACTGTGTCCATGGATGAAATGAAAGCATTTTTTGGAATACTGTTATTCACAGGATACCATCGATTGCCCTCTGAAAGACATTATTGGTCAAATGAAGAAGACTTGGGCATTGATATTGTAAAAAGAGCATTGTCCCGAAATCGATTTCTTGAAATAAAGAGCCTTTTACACTTCACAGATAATTCTGAAGCTGAAAAATGCAAAGGAGATCGGGGCTTCAAAGTAAGAGCTTTATTCAATAAAATTAACAATTCGTTTCAGCAATTTGGAGTCATGGAAAAAAATGTATCAGTAGATGAAATGATGGTTGGCTATTATGGTCATCATTCCTTGAAACAATTTATTAGAGGAAAGCCAATAAGATTTGGATATAAACTTTGGGCTCTATGTGGAGCTTCAGGATACTGTTACAAATTTGATTTGTATTGTGGAAAATCTTGAGGGCAGCCAAATGACGAATTGAATCTAGGAACAAAGGTAGTTCTCAGCATGACTGAAGGACTAGTAATGCAATATTCATCATGTGTATATTTTGATAATTTGTTCACCTCCAGAGACTTACTTGTGCATTTACAAATGCAAGGAATAAGAGCCACAGGTACTGTCAGAGAAAATAGGTTGCAAGATTGTCCCTTGAAGAATGTAGACCAGAAAAACAAGACAGAGGTTACTATAATTATTCATTTGACACACGGGGAGAAGTTCTGGTTGTCAAGTGGAATGACAATAAATGTGTCAGCATTGCTACTAACTGGGATTCTATTGAACCTGTACATAGTGTGCTGAGATGGGATAAAAAAGCAAAAGCCAAAGGAAAAGTTACACAGCCAAATGTGTTGAAGAATTATACCGCCAATATGGGAGGTGTAGATCACCACGATTGGCTTTTAGGTAAATATAAGACTGCTGTTAGAGGAAAGAAATGGTATTGGCCTCTGTTTACACGTGTACTGGATATGGCTGTAGTGAATGCATGGCTCCTTCAAAGATTTATACACAAGGAAAAAGCATCTGATCTTTTGAGTTTCAAAAGACAAATAGCTGTTGCATACATGAAATGCAATTCTGGGAGAAAACTCATGGGACGTCCAGTAGTCCATCGGTATCTACAAACTTGGATTCTAGATTTGACCAGAAAAGCCACTTTCTTGAAAAGAGAGACCAACAAAGAAGATGCCAAAATAAGCCATAGTGGAAGACCAAAGTCATTTTGTGGAAAATGTGGAGTAACTCTCTGCACCCCATGTTTTGAGCCGTATCATAATAAATAAAAACACCATTTGTCAATAAAATAAAGTAAACTAATTATTTTCGAATAATAAAGAATTTTTATTTTAGTGTTTATGCTTAAAACTTCTTTTTATGTTATATTAGTTATGTAATGTAATTATTTTTACATGTATTTTGTGGAAAATATGTAGTAACTCATAATAAATAGTAGTTATGCCTCTTCAGCATTTGTCAGTAAAATAAAATAAAGGAAATTAATTATTTCAAAGAATAAAGAATATTTATTTTAGTGTTTATATTATGTTGTTTATGTACTGTAACTATTTTTATAAGTTAAATATATTTCTATAACTTTTCAATTTATACGTCTTTTATTCATGAATCCTCCCAATGATCTATTTAGAGATCAGGTCATAACTGGTCAAATAGGGTATATAAATACAACATGAATGTTTATTTTTGTTTAAATGCTCATTCTACTGTAACTACGTTTTAGCAAAAAAAATTAAAAATTATTTAAAACAATAAGTTGGGCTTTAATGGGTTAATATATTTTAAGAAATTTATTATGAATATTTACAATATGAATACAATGCTAATTCATATATTTTTAGAAATTTATTATTAAAATTTATTATTATTATTATTTAGTATTAATAAACTGCTTATTTATATATTTTTAGACAAAGCCTTTGACGATTGATAAGGTTTAGTCGTGAGAGTTTCATTAAAACTAACGAAAATATTACGACAACCTAACCAATCATCAATATATATAATATATATATATATATATAGATATATATATATATATATATATATTAATAACAATGAAAATATCACGACTAATCGGATCTTTTCGGTTCGACGGCCTGTAATATTTTTTAACATTACTTGATTTTATTGTCCAGTTTGGGCCTTTTCCGAAACTTTGGTCTGTTTCCTATTTTTTTGAAAATGAGATATTTAATATAGATTTTTACGCTGATTTAAAAAATGTAAGTCTTTTTTGGAGAAATTATTATTTTAAAACTTACACGTGTTCTAGTTTACGTATAGTCACTATTTTAAAAGTTACATAGTGTACTAGTTTACCTATAGTTACTGTAGAAAAATCTTTTGTATGTGTATATTGATTTGTCGGATCAATCCCAGAATAGGCACCTGAAATCATTTTTAGGTGCTTAATCTGGGATTGAGGCAAAACACAGGTGCTTAATCTGGGATTGAGGAGAAAAAAATATAAACAGTTTTTAGAGATATAATTTCATTGTTTTTATCAATATTTGAAAAAATCAACTCTAACCTAACCTAACCTAACCTATATCTATACCAATTTATGTGGCAAGATAGATTTGCTTCAGATGGATTCAGAAACATTCGGGCTCATATTGCAGGAATTTATAATATCTAAAATTTTTCTTTATTCATTAAACCACTTTAAACCTTTTATAACTTTGCCTTTATTACATTTGTAATAAACTTTGTATAAACAATAAATTTTGTAATCATCAGGTTTTTTTATTTAATTCCTTGCAAGGTGCCTATTCTGGGATTGAGGTTGAACGCAGGTGCTTCATCTGGGATTGAGGTACATCAGGTGCCTATTCTGGGATTGACCCGATTTGTCATACTGTTAATACTATTTTTGATAAATTTCAGCTTTTCTATAGATATTAGATAACGCTAAAACTAACGAAAATATCACGACTTAACCTAACCAATCGTCAAGGGCGTACAATTAACCTAACCGGGCATTCAGTTGACCTGATTGATACCGACTTGTGCGAATTCATGTGGCGACAGAAAAATAACGGTCGAAATCTATTCACACAAATACTTAGTGACATAAGCCAATATTACTAAAGAATACAATAACTCTTGTATTAGTTTTCAGTTGTATTGTTATAGTTTTTGACCTAATACAAAATTATAATGACAAACATAACATTTGTACCGCTCATTTCTCAAAAAAAAGACTTACATTTTTTAATTCAGCGTAAAACTGTACAGCGTGAGTCAAAAGTCTCCATACATAGGCAAAATGGTCATGATAAATAAATGATTATTTATTTTTTATTTTTTTGCAGGTGATGTGTTGAGATGCCTTTGTCCCAAGAAGAGCGTATAGAGATCATTCTTCTGGCAGGATCAGGAAGCTGTCGCAAGGTTGCCGAGGATTTTAACAGGAGACACGCCCCCGGCACGCACATCACACACGACACCGTTGCCAAACTCATTGAGAAGTTCAAGAAGACTGGAAGTGTTGCAGAGTAACCGAGAAGTGGCCGTCCACGAACAGCCACCGATGAAGGCACAGCGACCATGGTGCTGGCAGCGTTCGCAAAGAGTCCCCAAAAAAGCACTCGACGGATGTCTGCAGAATGCGGTGTCAGCCAAAGGAGTATCGTCCGCATTATGAAAGAGCACAGATGGCATCCATACAAAATGCAAATGTTGCAGTATCTTAGCGAAGACGACCCGGACAGGCGGCTGGAATTCTGTGAATAGGCAAGAACAAAAGTGGACGAAGACACGGAGTTCTCGGCTGGCATCCTGTTTCCAGATGAAGCCAACTTTTATGTTCATGGAGAGGTTAATCGTCAAAACGTACGTTATTGGAGTGATGACAACCCGCACTGGATGAGTCCCTCAAAGACACAAGGCGCTGGAAAAGTGATGGTGTGGTGCGGGATATGGGGCAACACAATTGTTGGCCCTTTTTTCATTGACACCAACCTGAATGCCGAAATGTATCTAAACATGCTGCAAGACACAGTCATGCCGTCCCTGCTGAATGAGGACGGGGGATTTCCAGCGTACTTTCAGCAAGACGGGGCGCCACCCCATTACGGTATCTGCGTGCGCCATTGGCTGGATCAGCAGTTTCCAGGTCACTAGATTGGCCGCCGTGGTCCCGTGGAGTGGCCTCCGAGGTCCCCAGACCTCACCCCCCTTGATTTTTACTTGTGGGGGCACTTGAAGGCCATGGTGTACCAGGTGAAAATACAAAACCCGGACCATCTAAAGGAACGCATTCGTGATGCGTGTGCACTGTGCACGCATAACACCAGACGTGTTAACGCGCGCTTGCCATGACTGGGAAGAACGCATCGGTATGTGCATTCAGTGTAATGGTCCCCACATAGAGCATATTTTGTGACTTACAAGTGATTGCATAATAAAGTGACCATTTTGCCTATGTATGGAGACCTTTAACTCACCCGTACATTAAATATCTTATTTTCAAAAAAATCTGAAACAGTCCAAATTTCGGAAAAGTTCCTCGTTTTAATCGAGGATTTAAAAAATAACATTCATGTTTTAGAGAAACAAATAGTGAGGCAGTTACACATTTTAGTTTAGAGAATATCATATACGCTTTAAGATTCCAAAATTCCTGAAAGTTTTAGGTCAATTGCACGCTCATGACGAATGGTTAGGTTAAGTCATGATATTTTCGTTTGTTTTGACAGTAAACTAACGAAAATATCATGACTTACCCTAACCAATCGTCAAGGGCGTACAGTTGACCTAACAGGGCATTCTGTTGACCTAACTGGGCATTCAGTTAACCTAACCAGTTGGTAGAGTCTAGAATTTGACGGTCCCGTAGCCATGACTCGTTTTTTTCTGCCGGCCGTCAAACCAAAAAGATCCCAATACAGTTTAAAAATATATATTTTAAATTTGTTAAATTGCATATAACTGCCTCACTATTTGTTTCTCTAAAACATGAATGTTATTTTTTAAATCCTCGATTAAAACTGGGCAATAAAAAACAAGTAATGTTAAAAAATATTACAGGCCGTCAAACCGAAAAGATCCGACTAAACCTAATCAATCGTCATGGGTGAATGACATTGAGGGTTTATTAAAATTGCGGGAGTATAGTGGAAAAGTACCCCTAGTTTTTTTTACCTTCAGGATGACTGAATGATGGATTTTCCGGATGACGGAATGATGGAAGACTGGTGTATTTTCAGTTGTGACATTGTTTACTCGCTGATTACAATAAATTTTATTCTTTCTGGACCTGCTACTGTTAAAGGTTTATTGGCAAAGACATGATGCTCTGCACAAAATCATTGCTAAAATACTTTCAGAAGATCCACGTACAGGGATGAAATGTTATAAATCACGTGTTTGTTCTTATACATCAGCTCATCACATATCAAGACAAAAGAAATGGTACGGAATCACAGATTCAGTGTCTGCATCTAGTAGTCAGGAGCCACCAAAAAAAGCGCAGATCATCTGCTGAACAGTTCCAGTTCAAAAAGCATTGTTTATTTTGTGGGAAAGAGTGTTTACCACACGATCCTAGGCATCCAGGCAGGTGGCGACAAGTGCAACAGTGTATGACATTGCCCAAATCAGGTCCAACATTCAAAGATAAAATTCTGAATATCTGTGATAAAAAAGAAAGCAAACAAGCTGAAGAAGTTAGTGTAAGAGTTCTAGGTCACCAGCTGATCTGCCTGCTGCTGATGCTCAGTATCATAAAGTGTGTTGCACAAGTTTTGTAAGTGGCGAAGTGTGTTTATGTTACGCGTTTAACAGACGAGACAGAAGCTCAGGACATTGCATTTGGAAGTGTTGTTAGTGTCATGGGAAAAATCCTGATCACAAATGAACTTCAATTGATTTACATAACGTTTATACAAAAGCAACAAGTGTGTCTATGCAAACAGAAGTACTGTAATGTCAAGAAGGCAGTTTGTTCAGAAACTTGCCGCTTATTATGGTAACGATATTATGGTTATGAAAATTGATGAGTGTACGAGTTTATTATGCTTTAGAGACTTTCTTCCACTGAATTTGTAGAAGTTCAAGGATAAGGTGATCTTCCAGTTGACAAGACTGTTAAAGAGATGAGACATGAATCAGCAGAAATACCGAAAAAATTTAAAGTTATGATCTCAGTTCTTATAGTCGTACTGATGCTGTAAATGATACGAGTGAAACTTTACCTGCATTTGTATCTAAGCTTGTATGGAAAGAAAAGACGACGAAGACTTCTCTCAGTCTTGCACAATCTATACAAATACAAAGCCATATTACACGCAATCCAAACCAGACAACATTGGGTGTTGCTATAAAAGTGCACCATAAGTTTGGGTCAAGAGAAGCTGTTGATTTGATGCATGAACATGGATACCCCGCATCTTATGATGAAGTTCTTAGATTTAGAAATTCTGCTGCTAAATTCATAGGTGAGCAAGGTTTTTCGGCTATGGGTCTACAGATTAATAACGGGCCAATAGGAGTATTGTGTGATAATTATGACTTGAACAGTGGCGGCTCGTCGGTAGGCACTGCGGAACTGCAGTACCCCTAAATTTTTCATTTACAATTGAAATAATCAAGAACAATATAAGGATGAGCTCACTGAATAACTTTTCAATAACTTTTGAAACTTTTATTCATTGCTCAATGCTCATCCTTTTATTTCAGTAATTACTTCAACCCATTCTTAGAGACAGCACCCCTAGAATTTTTAGTCACGAGCCGCCACTGGACTTGAATGTCTACTCCAAATGGAACAAGGGAAACACACTCAATGGCGATAGAGTTCACTCAGCAGGCATCTGAAAATGACCAACAGTCTGGACGACATACAATACCTAGGCTCAGTAAAGAAGAAGCATGTAACCTCAAGTTCAGTGAAATGTTGCCTATTGCATTTGCACAATACCAAGAACCAAAGCCCCAGTGCCTCCAGAACTAAATACTCACATGGGTCAGACATTTGAGGATCTCAAGAAGACTGAGGAGAGTGTTTTTGCTACAGCTGAAAATGACCTTGAGGTGACGTGTATGTATATATATATATATGTATGTAGTCTAAAAGTCACTAAAGGGGAAATATCACTAAATCTAAGCTGAATGGCAAGAGCAAGTCATAAACGAACCAACGCGGCTATTCGTATTGTTTTGGGCTAGCCTAGAGATGTTTTTTCCTATCTGACCTAATCATTGGTGCTGAGTGTAATTAGGTGGTGTTTCTAAGGTGACAAATGGGGTAGAAAGTTGTCCGTACTTAAGTATAGTTAGGGGTAATGTCTATAGCTTCTAAGTTGGTAATGTAAGAGAGAGTTAGGTAGGCCGTTTGTGGGACACAGAAATCTAATGGTAGGCTTCCAAAGGAATATCTAATTCAACGCACCGGTAAGTGCTTTTGATTGTTTGCTAGAACCTAAGTAACCTAACTGGGGTGTCTACCCCACGCTATCACAGACCTGAACTGGTTAAAACAAGTTGTGGAAAATGACAATAATGAAAAAGCAGAAATACCTGAATGGTCGGGGTATATGACAAAGTTATCACGTGAAAAAGAAGCTCAAAGCAAAGAACGAAGTATGTATTCCGTCCACTGATAGACAATTCCCCTGCACATCCTGACACTGTATTGACAGCGGTGTTGCACTCTGTACACTTGAACACTTTGTGCAAGCATATGGCCAATGATTTATTCACATTGTTGCTAATATGCAGCTGTATAAAGTAATTCTGAAAGTGAAATGGTCAGATCCTCCACGATGGAATCATCTTGTTGTACGCCCTGGAGGAATACACATGCTAATGTCATTCATTGGCTCAATCGGCACTCTCATGAAAGGGTCTGGTATTGAAAAGATTTTGAAAGCAGCCTTCCAAGGAATCTCAAATATGCTCAATGGAAAAGCCTGGACAAAAGCGTTAAGGGGTCTGCGAATGGTTGCAGCTGCAGTACTAACAGAACACTTGAGGAGAACATTAATACAGATACTTTCCAGGACAAATTAGAAGTGATTAGACAAACAGCCATGGGACGCCTTTGGGTAGATTGTCTCATCATACCAGTTTGGATTGCTATGTTACTCATACGGGCAGAAAGAGAAGCTAATTGGTTGCTTCACTTGTACTATGTCAGAGAATGATCCCTATTTCTTTACAGCAGGGTATTAGGCTTATGCAAGATATTCAGTTTGACACCTAATGGAAATGAACTCCTATTCCCCAGATGAAGTTCGAGAAATATTCTACAAAGGTGATCATGTCTGCCGACATATCGAAGGCTCATGGAATTCTGTATTTGCAGATCAGTTTGGAAAGAAAGCATACATAAGGTATGGAAAGACCAAAGGTGGTCTTGTGGGTGTATCCCTCTCTCAGGACCAGGTATCACGATGGCTTCTATCGTATACAGTGTGCAACACTGTCTCTTTCTCAATGGATTCGATGTTCTGTCCTGAAGCAGAACAAAATGAAGGTGGGTCACCATCTCTTAAGCATAAAGAAAAGGAAAAGAAGAGAATAGAACTGAACGCAGAAGACAGAAAAAAAGATACGCCAGAAACTGCATAAATATATTCATCCTCTTCGAAGTACAGATGACAAGCTTATAAACATCGTAAATGGTCATGTTGCAGGCGAGAAAGTTAACGTGGAAGATGCAGTTGCCATTGGCCAGCGAATGGCTTTCAAATTCAGAGACAAGCCTCCAGGTAGGTTTTATGAACCTGTGAAGAAAGAAGTGATTACATTAGAAACAATGAGGAAAGGAGTAAGAGTAGGAAAAAAAACCAGTATATGCTGGTGACAAGTGCTCATCGGAATCTTGATCATCATGAAATACTGAGCTTCGAGCTGGTTCTAGTGCCATTTAGCCTCTTTGACGCGAATGGTGATTTACGGAAAGGGAACAAATCATCACTTTTGAACAAGTTAGGAGTGATAAGATCTTGAACAGCTTCAGAATCTGGCTCTGATATCGCAGTCATTGATGGCAATGCAATGTTGTATCACATGTCAGAGCTGCGAACATCAACCATTCAACAGCTGGCCACTAATTTCAAACTGGCTGTACAGAGAAATCATCCTGTGTATGTTGTGTTTGATCGATACGTTGAAGGATCTACCAAATCACATGAACGAGACAGACGTACAACCGGAAACATAGCCTGTGACATTAAAATGTCATCAAACACTCCTCTACCATCCAGAAATATCCTAATGAAAAATGTTAATATGCTAATTAACTTTTACTTCTTGTGTTCAGCAGAAGAAGAAAGTGCCATGAAAATGATAGGTGAACATGAGCAGACGTTTGGACATGAAGAAGTGAACGTTAACATGATTAGTTATACTCTCATGCTCGCAGGGAATGACGCATATCAACATATACAAATAGTCAGTGATGACACTGATGTCTTTGTACTGCTAGTATACTTCACTTGGAAATATCAACTAAACAAGAAAATATCAGTGAAGACACTTGATGGAAAATCGTAGACATAAATGCCACAGCGTCAAAGCTCGGAGTCAAAATCTTACTACTTATGCCAATGCATGCAGTAACCCGGTGTGATACAGTCTCCTACCCATATGGTAAAGGAAAAGTCTCGGCAATAAACATGATGATGACCCATAAAACCCTTCAACTTGACTCCCTTGGCGATCCAAATACAACTGATAATGTACTGCAAGACACTGGCTGTCACTTATTCTGTCTATTATATAGATCGAAAACAACACTAAGTATGACTGAACTGAGATATATGATGTTTACCACAAAGAAAGACAGATGCTCGAATTTGAAATCGTTACCACTGACTGACCTAAAACAGCATATGAAAAGATCACATTTGCAAGTTATGCTTTGGAAGGCTGCTGGTAAACTACATTCACCGTCACTAAATGTTGAAGACTTTGGCTGGTCTTTCAAGGAAGGGATACCACAACATGTAACCATAAATAGGTTAACAGCTCCCTCAAGTCTGTTTAAAATAATCGCTTGTAGTTCTGTTTCTAATGAGCTTTGCAGTAGAAAGCAATATAGCTGCAAGAGTGCGAGTCTTTCGTGTACACCCTTTTGTAAATGCGGAGCTGCTGACACATGCAGGAATGAATATACGACGCAGACAAATGAGAAGGCAGGAACTGAAGAAAATGCACTGATGATGACTTATGCGATAATGATAAATATAATGATGAATATATTTTATGTTAATATGATTTTCCACATTTGGTTGTGGCGTTTATTGTGATTTATTATTTCCCACTTCCTACTATATGTATTAGAGATATAACCATATTATCTTCTTATAATATGTCCATGACAAAACAGTGTGTTATATTATATGCATTACAAATATGTATCATAATAAAATTCTTGTATCATAATATGTTCATAATAAAATTTATATTATGTATCATAATAAAATTCTTAGTGTTACAAATGTTAAATACAGAAAATTTCACTGTTTTCCCACATTTTTGGTCATTTTAATGAAGAAAATTTTTAATTTAAGCTTTCGGTTGTTTATTTTATTAAGAGTTTGAATTTATAAGACTTGTTTGTTCATAAAAATGGAAAAAAGATGTTTCTTTCATTATATTGATCTCTTACTAAGGAAATCAGAATATTACGTTTAAGCGATGGCGGCCATTTTCAATTTCTATTAGTAGAAAGTTTTCCTCAAAAGTACAACATAATAAACATGAATAAACAATAAAACGCTTGAGCTACCACATTGCAAGGTTCCATACATGTTATATTGGACTACAAGGTCACACTTCACTTATATTACAGTAACTATCACTGTCAAAATTGACTGTCAGTCTGTTGTTTCAGTAGCAATTGGATGTATTTCCCAAGTTTCAGCACAACTTTACAAACGCGGATGAAAAGGATAAGATTAACACGGGAACTAAAAGACCCACCTCTACACTATGACGACAAGAAGATATCCAAGGAAGTACGGCCGAAGAATAACTTTGTAGAGGAGGGATACTTTTCAAATTACAGGGGCTCCAGTTGGTGATAACTCCCTATGCAGGATCTAGCAAAGAGGTAGGGAAACTGGGAATGGCCCAATTCTCAGCCTGATCACAACAATGGCTTTTTTTATAAGGGAAGACCTCTATCCTTAACTCAGAATACAAACCCTGAAGTTGGTACTTCACCATGGACGCTTGGTAAAACCCTGACACGGTTTCAGCCCGGTTTCCTCCTGTATTAATTAATGTATTACATGATCATCTCAGATCACGCAATCACCACAATGTTAGTTCAATTACTCCAGCCAAATCGTAATACTGGTTACTTCAAAAACAACCATGAACATCTCAAAAGAAGTTAAAATTCAGAAGGTCGCCACAAGTATTTACTGATTGAAAAAAGTCCCATATACACGTTGCATTTCAAAGCTATTGATGTTTCAAATATGTCAAGTATTATCCAGATCAAATATAAATATAAAATAAAGCGAGTAAAATACTTCAGAATTTTGTACGAACTCTAAATTAATATAATCAAACAATGCGAGTCATAACAACTCCCAATTCGATATTCAGTCCAAATTAGCCCCAGTTAAAAATGGTTTCTTCTTAATTAAAATCGAATGACGTCAGGTATTTTTGGTCCATGAGAACCATAACCAAAGCAGTTTCTCAACGATTCAAGTTACATCTCAGAAATTATCTGCTACAACAAATTAAACTCATCACATTTTCTGTTTCATTTACAACTAGTTTAAACATTCAATCATTTTTAACAAAATTATGAAGATCAGCAGAGAGTCAGCTTTGTTTTAATAACATTTACTTAGTACAGGGTCCTTTGTATTTTCATAATTTTTTGTGAAATAACATGTCGATATTTAGTAGACTCATGATATTAATTTGTATGAGGAACACCAGAAAATGTTAACTGATGTTTATATATATATACCATATGTCCCACAAAAAAGTACACCCAACTTTAGATTGTACTAACTCCTCCAAAAATTGAGATATTTTGGATCTGTTTGTTTGATTTAATACAGCAAATTATTCTTTGTTAACGTTCAAATTTATTCATGTTTAAACGATTTAGTGTTTAAGCATCTGCTTTTAACTGAAGGGTACAACAAAATGGATTGCGCAAAATTGGTCAATGAAAAAATAATGTGTGTGCTATCGATGTAATGAAAAGACAAATACATAATAATAGATACTTTAACATAATTTTAATAAGATACAAAGCAGATTTTTCTTTATTCCTTATTGCAAAAGTTATGCTTAGTTTCGTTTTCTTTGAACATGACCGCCATTCCTATCGATACAAATCTGGAGTCGAGCTCTCATCTTCCCATCACTCTTTTGATAAGATCTGGATTGTCTTTTAACAAGTTGATTTCAGCTGTGATGCGAGTCCTCAAATCATCTAAATTGATAGGTTGTGATGCAAATACTCTATTTTTCAAATGACCCCATAAAAAGTAATCACACGGGGTCAAGCCAGGGCTTCTGGGAGGCCATTCAATGTCATGGCCTGTAGCAATTACTCTTTGGTGGAAGACTTCCTGCAAGCGTTCCTTCACAATAACTCTCCTGTGAGCAGGAGCTCCGTCTTGCACCCACCAAATACGATTAAATCGGTTTCCATAAGTAATATGTATTTGTGGAAGGATTTCTCGGTCTATCATTTCTAGGTAAGCTTCACCATTTAGATTACCATCGTAAAAGACCGGGCCAATTAACGCTCCATTACCGCACAGTCCTACCCAGAGAGACAGTTTTTGTCTAGAGTTATTCTTTTCGTAGATATGATTGTCAGGTGGATGATTTTTTGGTGCATACTGACGGCAGATTTGTCTGTTCACTAGACCATTCATAAAAAAGGCCGCCTCATCTCCAACCACTAATTGTTCCGTGAATCTTTCTGGTTTTTCAAGAAATCACTGGGCAAATCTTAGGCGGCGAGGTAGATCTCCTTCAATGAGTTGATGTCGAATTTCCATTCTGTATGGGTACAAATTCAAATCCTCACGAACTATTCGATGAAATGACATGCGTGAGAATTCTGTACCATTTCGCCTGGTGGACACTTTTGGATGTCTCTCTAATAAATGCCGAACATGCTGAATGTTCTCGTCTGTTCTTGCCGTCTTCGGATGGCCTGAACGTCCTTTGTTCAAATTGAGGACCGTTCCTTCTTTGTATTTCCGAACATTCTTCAAAATTGTGTGTTTAGTTGGAGAAGCTCTGTCGGGAAATTGCAGTTCGAAGGTATTCTGAACTTGTTTTAAGCTTTTAGTTTGCAGATAAGTTGTGACCATGAGAACGCGCTGCCTTCGTGTAAACTGCATGATAAGGGTTTCAAAGTTATTTATAAATTTAGTAATTCAGATTCTTCATTTATATGTATGACTCGTATCTTAGATAGAAACGTTCGAATTATTAAAAAAAAATATTTGCAATATCCTTCAACGTAAAAAGTAGCACATTGGTTAAAGCAAGAGGAGCTATCTGGCTGGGAGAAATGATCATTCCGCGCAACCCATTTTGCTGTACCCTTCAGTTAAAAGCAGATGCTTAAACACTAAATCGTTTAAACATGAATAAATTTGAACGTTAACAAAGAATAATTTGCTATATTAAATCAAACAAACAGATCCAAAATATCTCAATTTTTGGAGGAGTTAGTACAATCTAAAGTTGGGTGTACTTTTTTGTGGGACATACGGTATATATATATATATATATATTATATATATATATATATATATATATATATATATATATATATATATATATATATACATATATATATATATATATATCTTCATATACCTTGGTTTAGCTTCCGCCTAAATTCTTCATTCTGACGAAGGACAGACAAGCTTGTTGCTCCTCCTTGGACCTACAGTTTAAAGTGGGATCCGAACCACGACCCAGCACTGAGGTGATTCTCTCGGGATTCTCACTCACACTCAGTTGCTGTCTCTGTACAGGGGTTTTGCCTGTCCCTGTATGGAATACGCTTCTCATATGTGGAGTGGCTCAACACAACTCCACTTGACCGGGTGGAATGAAAGGCTTTTCATCTCATAAATTCCCTGCCTCTTCCTGACTCTCTTTAATCCCTCTTTCTTCGCCGGAATATTGCTTCACTCTCTCTTTACTCTCGTCATTACTGCTCTTCTGAACTCTCTAGCTGTATGCCTCTTCTTTAAAGGAGAGCACGCAGTACCATACTTTCGACACATTCCCATTCCTTTTTTGTCCAGCTTTCTAACGCAAAGGTTAATCGGTATTTTAAATTTTTAATCTACTGAACCGGTCAACTCTGGAACAATCTTCCTCAGTCCATCTTTCCCCCTGTCTATGACCCCCCCCCCCAATCTTTCAAACGCATAGTGTCCAGGTATCTCGAAAACCTTGGACCTTGATTTTGGTTCTCTTCTTTCTATATAGCGGGAAGGGAACTTTTTTGCGGGCATTCACTCTTGGCCCCTCCTTCCTGCATTAAAAAAATGCCTTTGATCCT
Organism: Bathynomus jamesi; assembly: GCA_023014485.1. Classification (NCBI taxonomy): domain Eukaryota; kingdom Metazoa; phylum Arthropoda; class Malacostraca; order Isopoda; family Cirolanidae; genus Bathynomus; species Bathynomus jamesi. The sequence goes on from JAJOZX010005188.1 coordinate 67,959, forward strand.
TTCAATGCATCCTCGACTTTACTTCATTTAATTTAGTTTCTGTTTCATCCCCTATATATTCATCTACTCAGAAATGAGCTTCCAGAGCGCAGTAAAATGAACATAAACGTGACGATATGTCGCACTTGTGCCATATCGGCGCTTCGAGCACTGTATATATATATATATATATATATATATATATATATATATATATACAGTATAGTGAAGCAATGTTGACTTTTTAAGCTTATTCGTTCATATATTCTTAAATCTTATGAAGTTCGGCTATTCAAGTTTTTGCATATGAATAGATATAAATTTCAGATTTGGCAGCTTCCATTCCTTTTTCACAATGGATCTTAGTTCATTTAAGAAACTTATAGAAAAGGATAAAATTATCAAGTTCCGTAAAACTTGGTGAATTTATTAAACCATCACCATCGAAATGGCGTCTCAATCTTCGTCATTATTTCTGAAAAGATTTAAATCACATTTTTGTTACACGAGCTGAAAGCAAGTTTTTTTGAATTCCTGCATAAAGCCCTTGTTTTTCAAACGTTTTAGAATATGGAATGTTATCTCAACTATAAGAGAGAATTTATACGGGCTGTTTTTGTGTGGCTATGCATAATTTACACACTGGAATATCCAGAATATATACTGTGTATATATTATATTATATATATATATATATATATATATATATATATATATATATATATATATATATTGTGTATATGTGTGGGGAGAGAGAGAGAGAGAGAGAGAGAGAGAGAGAGAGGAGAAGAGAGAGAGAGAGAATCCTTTAAAGTATTATAGTCGCGCGAATCATTAAATTAATTACCAAGAGTGTTGACAAATGAAAAATAATTAAAAATTAAAGTTTAGCGGATTTTTTTTTTTCATTGTAAACACTTATCAGGACGAGTTTTTGGGAGGAGTAACCCTTTTTCTTCTTTTTATAAACCAACATTCCCCAAACTGTGGTGAGACGTATCCCTCTTGGGACAGGCAAGACCTGCTGAATGGAAATGCGAAGAGATTAGCAAAAGAAAAAGATAAATTTAAAAAATCTGGATATTTCCAATAATTTCATTCACTATCAGTCTACCAGTTATGATATTTAAAATGTATTTAATAAAGAAGCGATGTAGACCTACTCTTGTACTGTACTTTAGTAAATGAAAAATTCCTTTTTAATGCTACCTCACACTGATTACACTGGTATGCATATGAAATTTTTTTGTCTGCTGTGAGGGTTTTTTCAACTCATATTATATAATTCGACCATGCTGAATTCGAAAATGACATTGGTTTTCCTCAATCAGGTCAGGTTTTTTCTCTATTGGCCATTTATTATAAGTCCAATTTTATCCCCAAATTTATTGATTTTTTTAGCTTAAACACTGTAGATACGAGTAATATTATAAGAACACTCGTGAAAAATGAAAACATTGTGTGAATAAGTACTTTTATTCATACAATGAATATGGAAAAAAGTTTATTGAGGAAGGAATGAAGTTTTTTTGGCTTTCCGTCTGTGTTTTTCTTCGGGCACGTCTCGCTTCAAACACCAGCAATAGTCCGCCAGCATATTGATATCCCAGTTTCCCTGGTACCTCTCTTCCATTATTTTGATATCTTGGTGAAATCGTTCACCCTGTTCCTCACTATAATCCCCGCAATTTTCAGGAAAATAGTCCAAGTGGGACCACAAAAAGTGCATTTTTATGGACATGCGCGACCCATGAGCTTTGAAAGCTTCCATCAAGTTTTCGACAACGGATTCGTATTCTGGACTTCTACGCTTGCCAAGAAAATCAGTTGGAGTCATTGCGTTTTCGAACTGAGTATCCTTGATCAAAGTTCGAATTTGAGGACCATCAAAAACCCCAGCATTTAGTTTAGCATCAGATATATGAGGAAATTTACTCTCGAGATATCGGAATGCTGAACCCTCCTTATTCATTGATTTGATGAAATTTTTCATCAAGCCCAGCTTAATATGAAGTGGTGGGAGCAAAATTTTTGTTGGTGGTACAAGGGGCACTGAAACGACATTATGCGACCCAGGTTCAAAATTCTCTCTGGATGCCCATTCACGCTGTGCATAGTGCTTCTCATCAGCTCGGCTATCCCATTTGCAGAGGAAACATGGGTATTTCGTGTATCCCCTTGCATTCCCAATACAAATGCCACAATCTGAAAAAAAATGAAAATATTTAAAGAATTTAGAGAATTTGTTCTATCAGATAAAAAAATCTATGCATTGGACTGTATCACTTCTGTGGGGAAGTTAAGTGTTCTTATACGCTCTCAAATAACCTTTGGGAAAACAACATAGTCAATAGCAATAGTTTACTTATGATATTAGTATTACCTTCAAATCTCCACAGATCCTCCAGTTATGTTGGTCGTATACGAGAGCATCCAGTAAAATTTTCATGTTATCGTAGCTCTCAGTAAGTTGTACGGAATGTGCTACAGGGACTGATGCAACCCTATTCCCAATGTTGAGAAGTACTGCTTTCAAACTTCGTTTAGACGAGTCTATAAATAGCCTCCATTCTGATGCGTTATATGGCAGGCCCAAGGATTCGATTAGCCCTCAACATTGCAGCAGTACACTAAGGAAGAGGTATTTTCGTGCACTGCAAAAAACTTGCGGAATTCTTCCTCTCGTTTCCTATACCAGGAGAATGTTGTTCCCGGAGCCAGCAAGTTGTCCTCTCGAAGTCGTGAGCCCAAGATCTCGGCAGCTAATTTGGAAAGTCCTAAATCCCTGGTAAGATCATTAAGTTTGGCCTGGTTGAGAGGCCTCGGCTCATTTGAAGCGGTATTTTGAGGTATATACGACTGGGACTGGTCATTGGCATTGGTCATTGATTCATCATCAGAATCATCGAAGTCCAGGGTTTGAGGTGGGTCGGGTATTGGAATTCCAGGACCATGGGGTACAGGTCTCATAGCAGAAGGAATGTCAGGGTATACAACAATGTGTTTATTCTTCTTGTTAACTCCTGAAAATAGAAACACAGAAACATGGATATAAAACTTGCATATGAAATAGAAGAAGCATTCAGACAGTGGCGGCTCGTGAGGGAAGGCTGCGGTCTGTAAGATATGAAATAGGTCGATGGAGTCTGTATATTTTCTTTCTTTTCATTCATATTGTCCCTTCGGGGACAATATGAATGAAAAAGAAAGAAAATATACAATCATAGTATATGTAAATGTAACTTGTATAACAATATGTATGTGTAAACGTATTTTCTATAACAATATGTATATGTAAATGTATGATTACCATTATGGTGAATATTATGCTATATATGATGAATATTACATTATGGTGAATATTATGTCAAGTTTCATACGAGGATTTCAAAATATTTAAGAAAAATAAATTTATAAGCCCACCTTGGAGGTTTGTCATGCAGAAATAGCAATCTGTCACGTGATCCTTTCCTTCTCTCCAAATCATGGGAATTGCAAAAGGCAAAGATTTCGCTCTGCCTTTGCTCCATCTTCTCAAATTTTCAATGCACGTCTTGCAGCACATATGAGGGGCGAAATTTTTGTCCTGGTCCCCTAGCTCAATTCCAAAGTATGCTCTATACATTGTCTTCACAAATTTAGTGATTTGGGACTGGTTATTTGGCATGGTAACCGTCCCACATATGTAGCAGAATCTATTGGGATCATTTTTACACGCTCTATTCATTATGAAATATTTTATCTACAGGGTGGGCCGTAAGTTTCCATACATAGGAAAAATAAACATTTTTTTATGGACAGCCATTTTTATTTATATAATATGCTCTACATGGTTGCCATTGTTTTGAAAACACATTTCAATACGTGTTCCCCACTGTTGATGAACACGCATTAGCACAGTTGACGTTATGCTTGTAATGGCGTTGGTGATACGTTCCTTTAGATGATTTATGTCTCGTATCTTTTCCTGATACACCATGGCCTTCAAGTGCCCCCAAAGATAGAAATCAAGGGGGGTGAGATCTGGGGATCTGGGAGGCCACTCCACAGGACCACGCCGACCAATCCAAGCATCCGGAAACTGCTGATCCAAATACCGACGCACGTGAAGACCATAATTTAAATTTTCCTATGTATGGAAACTTACGGCCCACCCTCTATATGCCTGAAAAGTAAAAAAAGATATTATACAAGTGAAACAAGTGATGATAGATGTTACTGTTCCAATTCCGCTTTGACAAAATCACGAAAAATTCTATTTTACTTATGAGGCCATAGCCGGATAACCTGAGCTGATTGAGAAAAACGGATTGCAGATTCGAAATCAGCAGGAAACACTCTATAAGAATCACTTACAAAACCCTTGACAGCAAAATTGATGCATACCAGTGTTATTGTTTCAATAAATTAACCTCCATGAATGTTATTTGCAATTCAAATGAAAGGGATTGAAGGATTTACTTCAATTTGAAGTTAGAGAAACGTTGCCACGCACGAAAATAAAATAAAATAAAAGGTAAAATGTGAAAAGTAAGGAACTGGCGCATGTCAGGTAGTAGTATACTACCTGACATCATCTTTCGTTTGCTGTTAATATCTCTTAAAACTAGGGACAGATTTCAGTAGAATATTTATGAATAAATCTTTAGTTAGCACACCATGAATTGCAAAGGACTCGGTGATTTTCCTTATCTTACCGTTTTTTTCTTCCAAGTGTAAAGAAGCATCGTTTAAATTGGTACCATGATTTTCTTGCTTTCTTTGTGAATGTAGGTCCGATTTGGAATCACGTGTTTGCAATCTATACCTATACTGATAAAGCATTCTTTAGAAATAATTAGTCTCGCCTTCGTAGATTTTGAAACTATTATAGCACTGAAGACTGGTTGAGTGTTCTGGTGTACGTCTTTAGTCAGACAGAGGGTCTGAGACGGGCAGTGAAGCCAACAACCGGGTAAAAAAACGTCCCCTTTGAAAGAAACACTGGGCCGAGCCAAATATATTATGCACAGCGAGCTCTTCACTGTACCTCCCTTCACTGTCTTGGGACAGTCCGTGGCTGGTTTATTAGCAGTGAAACCTAAACGATGCTTCATTACTCTTGAAAGAAAATAACGTGAAAGACATTAAACTTATCGAGTCCTTTTGAATTCCTAATTCTGAAACCTTTAAAACGTTCATGGTACAATAAATAAGGACTTATTTATAAATATTCTACTGAAATCTTTCCTTACAGTAAATGAAGGGTGATGTCACGTAATGGCTTGCGCATGTGCTAGGTCCCTATTTTTCAACTTTTACCAAAGTCTCTATACAACAAGATATGAAACTGGCAACATTTTCCATTATCTAGCGCGTTATTCCTCCTCCTTTAGGAGGAGATTGTAAAAACCAATCGACCAGAAAAATACTCCTTGGGAAACGTTAGGCAGGAGACCGGGAGTGATGGAGCTTCCGTTTCTCCTGTCATTGTCCTCTTCAGCTGATCTTTTTCCGTGTCTCATCTACCCTGTGAAGAGTACACCATGCTCTCAAACACACACTTCTCCCTCTATTCCTCGCTACACATACATACATTTTACACGCTACTCAATCTTTTCGAAATTAAAAAAGGCATCGTTTTTAAGAGCCCCAGAGACCTTTATTTCGGCTTCCTCCTTCTATGAGTAGGGGAGGGGGAATTTTTGCAGGCGCACACCCTTGGCTCCTCCATCCTATAAAAAAAATAATATTCGGTACTCGTCACATGGTGCATGAAATGAGAACCATCTTTTTGAAAACATTTACACTCGCATAATTTACAAGTTTATAAATAGTTTTTAAAAATACAAGCATGTATACTTAATATATTGCTTCATCTGTATTTGAAGAAGTAGTAAACTATATACCAGCATGGAGCAATTACAGTTAAAAAATAATTGTTACAATTATAATTATGATACTTTGTAAATGCTCAATTACAATTACTGCAGTTGCCAAATGTAATTGATTGCATATTAGAATTACGTTGAAAAATAATTAATTTAAATTAAAATTACTTTTCATAGAAACACCAAATATAATTGAAAGGAAAGGAAAGAAGGCTACCATTAATTTACACACTTAACTTTTTATTTCCATCCCAATTACCCACAGTGTGAATATTATTCTATTTGAACACTTATTTAAATCACAGTTCAATTAACAGTCAATGTAATATCAAATGTTCATTGGTTTCATTCTCATTGTCACTCTGAATGTAATTGATTACAATTACATTTTTAGTTAGTAAATTACAATTATAACTACATTTTTAGTTAGTAAATTACAATTATAACTACATTTTTAGTTAGTCAATTACAATTACACAGCAATTACTTGAAAAAGTTAAATCAATTACAATCCATTACAATTACAAGTTACAATTAACCCATGCCTGCTCTATAGTAATAAATGTGAATATTCCAAATTACAAAACAGTGGGAATCTCATTTATAAAGTTTCATCATAGTGAGATATACTATGATATATACAGAGTAATAACTAGTGGAGCGGATTCTCTGGAAAAACCTGTAGCTGAATCGTTGCTATGAAAGTGATAATTATGAGGGAATTCATGATATAATGTTTCTCTCGAACTAAAATTCGCGGCTACCTCTGTTCATTTGCTTTTATTATCATTATTATTATTATTATTATTAGTGAGAGTATTAATGAAATTTTACTTTATCTAACTAAAATAATTTTCATTGTCACTCTTCAGTAAACAGACATACCACATACCACCCAACAGCAACCGAAATGTTGCGTTTAGCAACACTTCGTGGGAGTTCTGTTGGAGCGCCAGCATGATTTCTCCAGAAACGAAAGTTTTGCTTATTAATTTCTCTAGAGAGATGTGCATAACACTCGTCAGTGAAGTGGATGTGTTTCAAAAACTCAGGATCTTCTTCTAACTTTGCTAACATCCATGTTGCGAATTCCATTCGGTTTTGTTTTTGAGCATTAGTCAGTAAATCTTGTGGATTAATTTTGGAGGGAAAAAGGTTAAATTCGGTACGAAGTAGACGATGAAATACTTACTTCTACTGACAAACGTCGAAATGACTTCTGCGGATTGAGTGCAAAAATTTCATGAACCGATTCTTGTGAATCGTCGCCTACCACAATTACCCTTACGTTGATTGCTTACATTTCCTTTTGTTTGAAATTTTCTAACACTTCGTGATAGCTTTCTATTGGGTGGATCTCTGCATCCATATTCTCTACAAAAGTTCCTATGCAGCTGCGTTACAGAATTTGTCACACAAAACTACTCAACGATCTTGATTTTCTGGTCCATCTGCGAATGCGACATCACTGTTTCAAGGTTCAGTTATATTGTTCCGTGTAGAATAAGGAGACTTAGTTAAGACTTAGCTTTCCTTAATGATTATAGCCAAGTAAGGCTTTCTATGGCCTTAATAGGTTGTAGTTTATTGGTAGCGGTATCGCCTTTTCTGTTAATTTCATAAATTAGGAAAAGTTATTGTTTAAGTATGAAATGGTGAAAGAACGGTTTTAATATACAATATTTATAGTTATTAAGTAATGAAAGATTAGAAATGTACAAGTATATGCATATACCTATACGCGGAATTAAAACCTCAATCTGTTACTTTACTGAAGAAGAAACCCCTACTAATATATATGCATCCATTATAAAATAAGGGACAAATATAAAATATGGACTTTTTGGGGAAAAAATAAAAAATAAAAAATATAATATATATATTGTTATGTATGGGAATAATATAATAAGGTTAATTAATTACTGGTTATAAATTAAACCACAAACAAGTTGATCATGCAAACAGAATGAATTGTATGTATAAAAACGAAACTGAAAACCAAGCAAACGAAGAATTGTATTCGTTAAAAATGGCGAGGGGCATTTTTTGTGTAGATTCGGGTGTAAACGAAACAATTTGGAAATTCTTAAGTACATGGAATTTAAAACATATGCATGTTAAATACTTGTGTAATTTAGGGAAAAAGACATGAATTCAATTTTCTATTTAATTCTGAATAAGTTCGGATAAAAATACCATATATAGTTTACCCCGAAACTAGGAAAATAATTAATGTAAAAATTACATTAAATTGGAAGGAGGCACGTGGATTTCCATGTTCACCCCAAAGAAACAAAGACGTTATAAAATATAACATTTATGTATGTATAAAATGGGAAAATCCCGTTAAAATTATATTGTTACATTATTAACAAGTTTAATGGCATGTAAAATTACACCTTCTAAAAGGTTACTAATTCTTACAAATAAAATTAATCAAAAAAGAGAATCTTGTTTGGGTATATAAATAAATCTTGCGCCTGGCAGTCGCGAAGAACGATAGGCCGACAAAAAGGGTATTATATAAAGGAAAACGCGTAGGATCAGTGTATATCAGGTGCGTGAAACAATAAAGTTCACCCTCACAAACCTGTGTTGAATTATATAAGAATGTTACATTTAATTCTCCTTTTAAGAAAAAAAAAAAACGAGTTCTTAATGAAAGTTTGCTCAAGTATATATATATATATATATATATATATATATATATACATTGTGCCATAATGATAAAAGTCAAATCGTGGGGCATTTAGAAACGAAATCGTTCTTCTAAATTTGGAGTAAATTACTTACCAAGCTAAAGTGAAACGAAAAATTTGCATCAGTTTAAAAGACTCCAAAGAGAGTCTATACTATATTCCGGAGGAAGAAAACGGAGACACTCCGTATGTTCTGTTCGTGTCGGTAAACGCTTGAAAATAGTGTACCCTTGATTACCGTTAGAAAACGGAGTCCGCGCATTCGGTAGAAATATAAAATACACAGGATTATAATGTACAAATTCTCAAGAGAATAATTACCACTGTCAAAAGGAAGTAGGTAACAATATAACTCAGGCATGCATTAAACATTATAATTGGAATGGTCAAATAACCAGATAGGATTCAAATAATTCTATGAAATTGTATTATGCACAAAATACCGTCAAAGGGTCGGGTAGAGAACCAACTGGTGTTCTAAAGATAAGCAAATTAAAATTGTAGTATGTATGCGTTTATTCACTTTAAATGATCTGGCATATTACAATATGGCTGTATTCAGTTAAACAACTACCATTTGTAGATTATAATGGTCTCACAGTCAAATTTAAAGTGTTTGTGCATTTTATTTAATTGTCCAACTATCAAATCTTTATTCTTCAAAAAATCTCTTTACTGACCAAAATTTCATTTTTGTATTGCAATTGGTTTAATAAGATCTGTGACGAATATATTATTTTTGTAAATGGTTTCTAATTATCCCCCTACACGAATTGACAGAGAAATAAGAATATATATAATCATGATATATATAACCTTGGGTTAAATCTATATGATGTCGTTTAAATGAAAACAGGCTAAAATAAAGGTATAATTCATACAATAAATAGAAAATAATAGACCACCTCTCGCAACAATATATATATATATATATATATATTATATATATATATATAATATATATATATATATAACCCTCAGGGTTCAGTGTTAGGCCCATTGCTATTCGTAATCTACATTAACGACATAGATGTAGGCTTGACTAGTAACGTGCCAAAATTCGCGGATGATACTAAAACAGGCGGTAAAGTTCTTAACGTGACGATAGAAATAGGCTCCAAGACGATGTAAATAGGATTATGGAGTGGACGGATAAGTAGCAGATGCAATTTAACGTAGACAAATGTAAAGTTTTGCATATAGGTTCTCGTAACAACAATTACACGTACACGATGGATGATAGACAGTTAGCAAGCGTTGACGAGGAAATAGAGTTAGGCGTACGCGTATCTAAGGATTTAAAAATTAGGAACCAGTGCCTGGAGTCTTGCGCAAAAGCTAATAGGATGTTAAGCTTCATAGCGCGTAATTTCGAATTTAAATCAAATAATATTATATTGCCCCTTTACAAGTCCCTACTCAGGCGTCACTTAGAATATGCCGTTCAGTTTTCGTACCCACATTTGCGTAAGGATATTGATAGGTTGGAAAGGGTTCAGCGACGCGCCACGAAACTAATTCCGTCACCACGCAACAAGTCTTACGAAGATAGAATTAAAGAGTTAGACTTGCATTCACTCGAAACTAGGAGATTAGGGGGAAGCTTATTGAATTTTTCAAAATCGTTAATAAAATCGATAACGTAAATTTTAACAAATTGTTTATTTTCGATTATAGCAATACTCGTAATAACGGATTTAATTTACGTGGCAGACGTTTCATTACTAACATCACTAAAAACGTTTTTATGTTTAAAGTAATTGATAAATGGAATAATCTTCCCGCGTCCGTCGTGAACTCTACGAGCGTTATGTTTAAAAACCGTTTAGATAGGCATTTTAAAAATATTAACGTCGTTTAAAATAATAAAACAATTAGCAACAGGAGCTCTGGGAGTAATGGTCGAGGTTTGAGGCTGTTGACGATTAATGCCAGCTTGTGACATGTCAGCGTGTGATATGCCAGCAATAAAATTATATTTAAAAAAAAATAGACTAACACGAACTTAGATGTAGCTCATAGTGTAAACGAACCCACTTTTTGTTATACTCTTCATACTTTTTTTTCTTTGTTTCTTTTTTTATCCTCTCTTTACTTGCATGTCTGTAGTTTACATAGGATGACAGTGTTTGAGTTGAGACTGTGTTTGCATGGTTTGTAAGCGTTCTTATTTTACTTCTTTATATCTTTCATCCCTTTCCTATTCTCTTCGACTATTTTTCCGACTTGTTGGCAGTGGCCAGTGGATGATGATGGTGAGTCTTTCTCACTGTTTTTCGGAATGAATGTTAACCCACGAATGATAGGTTTTGCTACTTACTTAACCCCTTATTCTCTTCTTTTAATCCCCTACTCTCTTCTTTCTCTCGGGCTAACCTTAGAGTGGATCACAGGGTCTTTGTTAGCCTTAGCTTCTGTAGATCTGTAGATGTGGGCTACGTTATAAACCAATATCGTAACACCGCTTCTTGTCGATCAGTAAAGTTAAGCGACATTTGACCTGGATAATAGTATGATGGGGGACTGTCGTCTGCGTTTAGGTTATGCAGCGACCAGTGGTTCGAATCCCACGTAAAGCTGTAGGTCCCCTCCGTCATATTACCTTAGATGTTGCGAGGGAGGTTAAACAAACCCCACCAAACAACATATACGAGGGTAATTCAATAACTATCCGCACTTTTTATTTTCACAATTTTATTTTCACATCTGATAGATTATAAACGCATCACTTCTCAACATAGTCTCCCTGTTTCTCAATACACTTAGTCCAGCGATCTACAAGCTTCCTAATGCCATCACAAAAGAATGTTTTTGGCTGTGTGCGTAGCCAGTCATGCACCGCCTCCTTCAGGTCACCATCGCCTTAGAGTCGCTGACCTCTCAAAGCGTCTTTTAGTGGTCCAAACAGGTAAAACTCCGAAGTTGCCAGGTTTGGACTGCAGGCTGGATGGTCGGGAACTTCAAATTTAAGTTCTTGAAGGCATTTTCTAGGCTGTGCAGCGGTATGAGGGCGCGTATTGTCGTGTAACAGAATCACCTTCCGACAATCTCCCTCTCGTTTTGTGCGAATTGCTTGTTTTAAGTCATTCCGAAGCATGTCAGAATACGATGCACGTGTTAGTGCAGTTCCACGATATCCTTGAACATTATCTAGAGCGTGGAACTACAGTAACAAGTGCTTCGTAGTCGTAAGTGCCCTTAAACCCCAACTGAAATCAACGATTTCCTCAATGAATACAGGTTCGGGATCACTTTAACATATTGCTTCCCAGGAACCTCTCTTTAACATATTGCTTCCCAGAGTATATCACTTTAAACATATGCTTCCAGTGTTAATCACTTAACATATTGTTTCCCAAAAATAGACATTACACAACCAATTACAGTTACATTACAATAGTTTATAATATTTAGAGATTAGCTAGTCGAGAAAATGTAAATTTATGGCAACTTAACTTATTTTGCTTTGCCATTTTTTTTAATGTAAAATATTTGGATCACCTGAAGATCAGGGCCCCCAGCCTTCTGTAGTTAGCCTTATAAGGCTAACTAACGAAAATATCACGACCAAACCTAGCCAATCGTTAGGTCAACTGTACGCCCTTGACGATTGGTTAGGTTAGGTCGTGATATTTTCGTTAGTTAGCTTAGATTACCAACCTCTTTCTAACCAACCAACCTTTCTCTTTTTAACATATTGCTTCCCAGTGTTAATCACTGTAACATATTATTTCCCAGGAGGGATCACTTTAACATATTGCTTCCCGAATGCTTTGGGAAACAATACATATGTTAAAGTGATCCCAGGTTCGCATTGAAGAACTGAAGAACTATCTTTTTTCAACAATGTTCTCTACCTTGTACGACATATTTACTAATTGCTAATCGGTAACATTTTTACCTCTACAGTTTATTTCAAAGGACTTCCTTCCTTAACTGTGACTTTCACTTTTCGAGTTCGGTTAAAAAGAATTAAAAAAAAAGGACTCAAACGGTGAACAAATGAATTTTAAGAGCTACAGAAGAAAATATTGAACGAATGTCATTATGACTGTTGACATTTAATTCAGTTTAATCGTACCAACCAACCATTTTGTTCTTTTATGCAAAATTTATGTACCGGAGTACAAATCCTTCAGGCCTAAAACTGTCTCAATTTTATGTGTTCAGTATTCCATTCATTTATAAATAATTTTAAATACCATTTAAAGAGACAGTGAAAATTAAACTTAAATTTGAAATTAGAATATCGTAGAATAATGCTATTTTATATCGGGTATTGTACTTGAAAGTTTCCAACATAAATAAAACATGAGAAGATTCGCAAATTAGTTATTATTTTCATAAACATTACTTTACTTTCCGAATTATGTGCATAAAATTTTACATATTATATGAGCCAATTCGAAAAAATGCAGATTTTGAAATTTTTACCATCAAACTATCACGTTCAGCGCTCCTTCCGGTTGAGTTAATCAGCTGTTATACACGTTTTGGGTTTGATATAGGAAAGGACTCGGGTGTGTGTGTATATATATTTTTTTTTCCGAACCATAAGCTTGGTCAACCATGCATCAAAAATAATGCTAAGGATACTAACCAGAAGACTAACGAACAAAGCTGAGCAGTACATTGGAGAGGATCAGTTTGGATTTAGGTCAAAATTCGGAACAAGAGAAGCTATTGGTATTTGAGAATGATGGGAGAGAGACTGCTGGAACATGATCAGGAAATGTTTGTTTGTTTTATTGACTTTGGAAAAGCTTTTGACAGTGTCCAATGGAGGAAACTAATGAAAATATTGAAGAATATTAATGTTGACTGGAGGGATCGTAGGCTGATAAAAAACCTATATCTTGGCCAGACTGTGAATTTTAGAGTTGCAGGAGGAGAATCGGAGCCTGGATTGGTTGGGAGAGGGGTCAAGCAAGGATGCTCCCTCTCCCCCGTGTTATTTAACATCTATGAGGAAGCAATGATAATAGAAGTACTCTCAGATATGGAGGAGGGAATCAGAGTGGGAGGTAAATTGGTCAAATCTGTTAGGTTTGCAGATGACAAGGCATTTGTTTGTAGTATTGAGGAAGGACTGCAAAGAATGGTCAATAGCTTGACAACAACGGCGGAAGAATTCGGAATGAGAATTAATGAGACCAAGACAAAGGTAATGAAAATTGCAAGAAGGAAAGGAGCACAAATAAACCTAACGATAGGAAATCGGACCTTAGAAGAAGCTGAGCAGTTTAAATATCTGGGAAGTTTATTAACCAACAATGGAGATTGCAATAAGGAAGTAAGATCTAGAATTGGTATGGGTAAGGTAGCTTTGAGAGACTGAGAAGACTACTTTCAGGTAAACTGAACTTGAAGCTGAAGAAAACGTTAGTAAAACGCTTGATATGGAGTGTGGTACTGTATGGAGCAGAAACATGGACACTGAAAACAACTGAAAAGTAACTCCTGAAAAGTTTTGAAATGTGGATTTGGTGAAGAATGTTAAAGATAAGCTGGAGGGAACACCAAAGTAATAAGGGAGTACTGCAACAGGTGAGGGAGGAAAGAAGACTCATTATGGTGATAAGGGAAAGACAGAAGAAATGGATCGGACATGTGTTGAGAGAAGAAGGATTGTTGAAGGAGGTGATAGAGGGTAGATATGAAGGTAGAAGGCCGAGGGAAAGGAAAAGTAAAGCAATGCTGGGTGATTTGAAGGCAGGCAGGAGCTATCATGAGATGAAAAGGATAGCTCAGAATAGAACACTTTGGCGGGACACATGAGTTGGACCTGCCTGATATTTTTTTTACTTTTGACCAACATTTTTTTCAGATGAAAAATTTGCCTTCAGAGTAAACATTATTTACCTTTGGTGTTTACATGTTCCTTTTATGTTCCATTGGTGTGAAGTTTTCAACGTGAAGAAGATCTGCTTTTAAATCTAAGCAATGTCTCCTTGCATCACACCAAGTTTTGGATATGTTTACCACCGTAACACACCCCAAATTAGAGATATTTTCAAATTTGGAGTCGCAAGAGGTCTCTGAAATGCGAACACCCATGTTAGTCTTCATTTTGGATCACCTGAAGAGCAGGGGCCCCAGCCTTCGTTAGTTAGCCTTATAAGGCTAACTAACGAAAATATCACGACTTAACCTAACCAATAGTCAAGGGCGTACAGTTGACCTAACGAGTGGTTACGTTAAGTCGTGATATTTTCGTTAGTTAGCCTTATAAGGCTAACTAACGAAGGCTGTGGGCCCTGATCTTCAGATGATCCTTTAGTTTTAACCAACTTCTGTAGATTACTTGTCATGCTTTCATAGACCAGTTACCATATTATTTCACTTAACTTAATTTAGACTGTGGTCAAAAACCTTAATTAGACTTGTATACACACTGCATAAAAATCTGGAAAAGATCCCTCATAAAGTGCTGCATTATCATTCTTTAATAGGTTTGTTTATACTAAATGTCTTTCCATTTCATTCCCTGACAAAGACTGAGAAATCTGAAAGTGAGACTCGCAAAAGGTAATTCTCAAATCGATTCATTTCCACTGAGCGTGAGAGTGCCCCAAGGGTTACGTGAATCCGAGCATTGACAGGGTGAGTTGCCAGCCCAACCCAACCTAACAACCAGCAGCCGGAAACAAACACAGAGCCTCACCGCCCAGAGCCCAACACCGGTACTAAGCTAGCGCGTACAAGCCTCAAGCAATAATTTTATTATAAATATTCCTCTATTCTTGATATTTCTAATGTATAATTTTAATTAAGAAATATGAAGTGAAAGAAGGGTTTGGCCTTATAAATTAATATTTAATTTGGTAAATATTGATTTTCGGGACCACCAGTTTTTCGAACACCTGATTGGCCGAAAGTTGGTCACGTGGGAAGTAACTAATCAACCTAAAACGACCAATTAACCTAGTGTAGTAACCTAACCCAGATGTGAGACTCATTCTAATTGACCCGATGGATGAAATAGGTGGATTACTGAAATCTGGTGGCCCCAAAACTGAATACTAACCTTTGTTTTTCTTATGTACAGTTGCCCGCATATGTAATGTTCCTCGCCTCACAGGCGACTCCATACATGTGGCAACGCCACAGTGATAGGAAAGGTACCCCAGCTGGGGGAAGGTGAGGTGGAATGACATACAGGTAATTATAATGTAATGTCGGTGTTCATAAAGATAAACAATTAATATGATCGTGAACAGCGTTGAACTCCATGTAGTTTACTAGTCTTATACAGTAATAAGGTTCCATTATGATTACTGCAAGTCTATATGAACAGCTACAACGAGACAACTTTTTTATATACTAGTGAATTTGAACTAAAAATAGACATTACACAACCAATTACAATTACATTACAATAGTTTATAATATTTAGAGATTAGCTTGTCGAGAAAATGTAAATTTATGGACAACTTAAATTATTATACTTTCACATTTTTGTGAATGTAAAATATTTTTATATAATTACACTCTGAAATGAATATAAATTATTATAGTGTTTTTTGGTGTAAAATTTTCTGTAAATATAGATTTTGTTTTGTAATGAAAATTTTAAAATTTCAAATAACACAGGCCTGCGAATGATAACTTTGTAAAAGTTGTTTTCTTACTAATAACTAATTTTGTATAATTCAACTACGTTGATTTCGAGAAAGGTGTCCATTTTATATATCACGTAAGGATTTTCTGCAAAGTGGAAGGGAAAAAACAACAACATAAATAAATATTATTTATTTCAATTTACACTAGGTACCTATTTCGTTTTCTTATACTAATTACAAATGCAAACAACTTTAAAAAGAAAGAAGACTATTAACGTCAATTACATATTCATCTTTATTTGTCGTGAGTTTTCTTGTGAGATCTATGCCTTTTAGTCTCGAATGTATGCGCTGTTTCTTTTCTTTTATGTAATAATTCCGGGGTATCCCGTTTCAACATCCAGCAGGAATCAGCCATCATGCTGATGTCCCACCTTCCCTGATATTTCTTCTCCATTTCTTTGATGTCTTGGTGAAACCGTTCTCCTTGTTCTTCGCTGAGTGCTCCGAGATTCTCAGGGAAGTAATCCAAGTATGAATGTAATAAATGTAATTTTAAACTCGTATTACAACCCAACTCTTTGAACTTATTTAGCATGTTGTTCACAATATTTTGGTAATTTGTGTCCTTGTTGTTCCCCAAAAATTTGCTGATAACATCCTTAAAAGCAATCCACGCTTCTTTTTCAAGATTGTTCATTGTTCTTTCAAAGTGTTCATCCAAAGTCAGTTTTCTAATCTGGGGACCAACGAAAATTCCTTCTTTCAATTTTGCTTCCGAAAGAGTTGGGAATTTACCACACACATACTTAAAACAATCTCCATCTTCGTCCAAACTGCTTCATGAAGCCCAATTTTATGTGAAGCGGAGGTAAAAGGACTTGCTTCGTGTCAACCAAACTTTCACGTTGAATGTTTTTAGAACCAGGTGTCAGGTTGACTCTGCATAGCCATTCCTTTTTTATCCAGTGCTGAGTTCTTGCTCGGCTATCCCATTCACACAAAAAACATGGAAACTTCGTATAACCTGGTTGTTGACCTAACAACATACAAAAATCACTTTTAAGTCTCCACAAAGTAGCCAAGTAGTTCTTTGTATTTAACCTTAGCGAGAAGAAGCTCAAGATTTTCGTACGTTTCCTTCAAGTGAGCGGAATGAGACACAGGAACGGATGCATACAAGTTATCGTTGTGAAGGAGGATGCCTTTTAGACTTCTTTTGGAGGAATCAATGAAAAGTCTCCACTCATTTGGGGCATAGACTGCAGCGCCTAGCTTAATTATTAGTTCCGAAACATTATTGCAGTATACCAGTGAATTTTCTTGAGAAAAATATTGGATGAATTCTTTTTCTCCATTTCTGTACCAGTAAAATGACGTCCAGGGAGAAAACAAGTTCTTTGCACGAAGTCTGGATCCCAAAATCTCTGAAGAATCCTTCGGGAGACACAAATCTCTTACCAAATCATTAAGTTCACTTTGTGTAAACAATTGGGGTTCACCAGATGTTTCGGTTTGAAAACAATTAATATCATCGTTTCCATCGTCATCAGACACCGAATCAGATGAAGTTATATCAAGAGTATTTGGTTTAGTAGGTACAGGTATACCAGGTCCATGAGCAACAGGTCTTATAGCAGACTCAAAGTGTGGATAAGAAATTTCCTTTTTATCTTTAGTATTGTAGCCTTGCACGTTACATGAACAAAAATAGCAGTCATTGTTGTGGTTTCTAAGCTCACGCCAAACCATTGGAATCCCAAACGGTAAAGAATCCTTTTTACCTTTACTCCACAGTCTACAGTAAGTTGTTCAACACAAACACTGCAAACTTTATGTGGAGCCCATGATTTGTCTTGATCCCCAAGTTTCATTCCGAAGTACGCCTAGTGTGCTTTCTTGACGAAGTCTGTAGTATCTCGCCTTTGTTTTTTCACAGTAAATTTTCCACAAATATAACAGAAAATGTTTGGGCTATTTACGCACCCTCTGGTTGCCATAGTGACAAATAAATAAATTTCAAAAGAAAAATATAGTCACCGCGCACCTTCGAATAATAAGAACTACAACCTCGCACGCACTAGAGTGAGTAGACAGACTGACTCTGATCTCGTGGCTTGTTAATCACTTATATACTAGCGGTGCGTTTCTCGAATGTTCTAGAAGACGCTATGACGTCACTTCTAATCTTGAAGCATTCATAGGCAGTAATTTTTAATCAAAATTTAATTGAGTCAATTTTAATGAAAATTACTTACATGTATAATATGAAATATGACATTGTGAAAAATATGTACGTGATGGCGAAAAATGAATATTATTTTCGGAATCAGCGTGCAAAAATTACTATGTAAGTGATAAAATATTTCGGACAACAAAACCATCGCAGGCCTGTGTAATCAGTAAGAGAATCAACTAAATTTGACTGATGCCAATGGACAAAAAATGGCCGACTCTGCCAATGCCGATGAATCTGTACACCACTAGTTTTTATTGATTTTGCTAATTTTGAGGGCCAGATTTTTTACTGGTAAATATACTATCCAATTTGATGTAATAACATGTTTTGTAGATTTAATGACTCACACATGTTGTTTAATGTTTATACCCTCATGTAATCGCAAGTTTCTTTAAAAATATCATCTTATTTGTTAAAATGTCTCATCTTCTAATTTTTTTTACAGATAAGATAGTATAATGGCTCCAAATAAAGAAATTTCAGAGCAAGTGTAGTTTACGTCCCCCTGTGGTGCCTAGTGTAGTTTACGTTCCCCTACATAATCCTTGTGTAGTTTGCGTTCCCCAACTTTGTCCACGTATACCAAATCAAATAAAACGTTAAAACTAACGACTTAACCTAACCAATCGTCAATTTATATATATATATATATTATAAATTGACGATTGGTTAAGTCGTAATATTTTCGTTAGTTTTAACGTTTTATTTGATGGATTCATTTAAAAACTGTCTCCTAAAGATCCTAGTGTAGTTTAGGTTCCCCAACTTTGACCTAGTGAAGTTTGTGTCCCCTTGTTTAGAAGAGTGTCCGCACAAGAGGAAGAGGGAAAACGAGCAATGAAAAATGAGGCACCTCCCAGGAATCGAACCCGGGATCATCCGATTGCTGATCAGATATGCTAACCATTACACCAAGGTCCTCCATGAATCAGAACCCGTAATTCTCCTACGTACGAGCGGAATCGAATGCCCTTTGAGGGGGCACCTTTTCATGCCGTATATATATACATTTTAACTGCAAACGACATAATTATAATTATGTATAATTAATGTAAAGAACGACGCTTCTTTAGAAGAGTGTCCGCACAAGAGGAGAGAAAACGAGCAATCGGATGATCCCGGGCTCGATTCCTTGTGGGTTGCCTCATTTTTCATTCCTCGTTTTCTCTCCTCCTCTTGTGCGGACACTCTTTTAAACAAGCGTCATTCTTTACATTAATTATACTGTGTGTCGTTTACAGTTAAAAAAAAAAAATATATATATGGGATGAATTTCACAATTAAACACGTGAAATGAATGAATGATGCAAACCCACAAGGAAAAAGAAAAATGATTCCAAGGCCTTTGGTGTATTCAGAAGTACATCTCGTCAGGGAATGAAGGGAGAAGGTGAGATGATAAAAATATATACCTATGTACAGTGGGAGAGAAAAATAAAAAGATTAGCACATGATTAACAAGAGTTAATTAGAGGCAAAAGGTATTTTAACAGGATATTGTTAATTTTATACATTCTCACACTGTTATTGAAATTATTTTTAAAATGGATAAATACAAATTCTAGAATATTCCTTTCAATTATATCTGTATTTTTAACGAGCGTTTTAGAACTATCCCACTTGATACTATGATTACATCTGTGCATATGGTTAAGCAATGCACTAGAATTATTTGCTGTTCTACACGCATATTTATGCACTCATAATTTCTACACGCATATTTATGCACGCATAATTTCTACACGCATATTTAGATTCCGAGTTATGCAATATCATGAATATTGGTACTAAATTATGTTATCCTATTTCATTTCTAGATAACTGCCTTAGGAAAGCCAACAATAGGTATTATAATAGTGTAACTGTAAAGGAATTTGAGCGTAAAAATATCCTTAGCCTACCTTACCATGTTAATTTTCAATATCTTCCGACTTTATTTAAAGCAATTGGTATCAATGTAGTCTTTAAGTATAATAATACTGTTAAATCACGCCTAATAAAGAATAGCCCGGACAATGCGGTTGTTTGTGTGTATTCGATCGGCTGTACACAATGTAACTCAGTATGGTAATACTTCTAAGATATGGTAATAACAACGAGGTACAGAAAAAAGGGTACGAAACTATGCAAACCAAACAGATAATACCAAATCCACAAGTCAGGGATCTTGGAGTAATAATGTCGTCGGATGCAGAATTCAGAGAGCATTATAACATCAAAATTACAACGGCTAGAAAAATAATGAGAATCATCTGGAGGAGCTTCCGCAGCAGAAAAGCAAACATCATGCTCAAATTATGGAAGAGTCTAGTCCTACCAATAATTGAGTATTGCTCAGTAGTCCAGTGGCGGCTCGTGACTTTCAGTTATGGAGGTGCTGTCTCAGAAATTGCGAACAATTGTGTCGATTATATATATATATGAGAGAGAGAGAAAGTCGAATAGATAAATAGATAACTACTCACTACTCAGTCATAAAAATAAGTAAAATAGTATCATAAAATCAATTATATGGTACTTACGCTTAACGGGTAATTTCGAATTTGCCAAAAATTTTATTTATAAACAAATTCCATTCTTCTGTTTTTATTCTGATCGAAAAGGTCTATTACTTTTTCATTGAAATTCTGTGTACTGTTGATCAAATTTTTCTCTATTGAAATCATTGCAAGAGCATTTAGTCTTTCCTGATTCATAGTGCTCCTTAAGAACGTCTTTATTCTTTTTAATGTTGAATGGCAGCGTTCGGCCTCGGATGTAGTCATGGGGATGGTCAAAAGAATTTTTATGAGCTTAGCTAGTTCTCCAAGAACATCTACTAGATTATTTTCAGTGATAAATTTCAGCAGATCAATTAAAATTAACCTGTCGTAATTGTGCATATCAGGTCTACTGTAGAAAACTTGTAGTTCAGTAAGAAACTTTTCTTTTCCAATCATGGGATATGCCTCAGTGGTCACCGTTACCTCTTCCATAGGCATTTTCATATTATAGCTATCGAAGTTTTCCTTGCTAAACAGCTTAGCAGCTACTAATTGTTTGGTAAATGAATACCTCTCAGCTATGCCAACACATACGCAGTCGCACACTTCCTTTGCTTCAATCATGAGTGTTTTTGAAGGATTTTCACAGTACTCCGAATTTCTTATTTTTAAAATGGCATTGTTGAAGTTGCTATATATTCTTGTACTTTACATGAGTCAATAGCTCGAGATTGCATTTGATTGTAAATGACTTCTACGTGAGGCATTATCTGATGAAAAAGTTTCAACCAAAAGATGAAGTTTTCTTTATTCAAAACGTGCAAAATTCCTGTTGCTTCTGAAATGGTTTGATCTGCGTTTGCTGTCGACTGTATTTCTTCAAGGCATTTTTTTAAGGGTTCGAAATTTTCATAGACGCGGTTTACGGTGCGTATATGAAAATTCCATCTAGTAGGGGATGGACGAGGAATGCGGCTGGCCATATGTTTGCTTAAGATAGAGGGACGAAGTGGTGACCTGGAGAAAAATGTTGGTATAGCCAAGAGGTTAGAAAAGAATATTCTTGAATTTCGGGTAGTACTTGCTGCATTTTTCATAATCAGATTCAGTTGGTGGGCATAACAGTGAATGAAGTGTGCATTATTGTAAACTTCTTTAATTTTAGCCCGAACTCCCCCTTTTTTTCCTTTCATGACATTTGCGCCATCAAATGTCTGAGCAATTAGTTTCTGCTTGTTTCCTTCGAGAAGAATATCTAGCTGATCTAGAATGCACTTAGGTAGTCCTTCTGCCGTTTGATTTTCCGGAGTAAAGAAACCCAGAAGCGCTCAAAGACTTCCTCATTCAGCTCGTATCTCAGAACAATAACCATTTGAGTGTGTTCAGAAACATCAGTTGTGTCATCAGCCATGACCGCCACAAACGAAGCTTCTTTAATTTCTTTTTTTATTTGATTGCGGGATACCTGCAGCACACAGTCAAGAATATCATTCTGAATGGTTTTGAAAACGCCCTTGAAGACTGTGTTGCTTTCTAAATGTTTTTTCAAATCGGGATCTAATTTTGATGCGAAATTAATTAATCCCCTGAATACACCTGGATTTGCAAAATCATCTTTTTCATCATGTCCACGTAAAGAAATCTCAAAATTTCCGCAAAATTTAATGCAGTCTATTATTTTCGACAATATTTCACGATTTTTGGTAACTTTGTTATTATGTTCGGTAATCGAGAGTTTGTAAGCCTCACTAAGTTTTTCTTTGATATTTACCGTTCCTAAAAGTGACAGGGAAATCACATTATCAATATGCTTCTTTGAACGCTCATGCTTTTCAGTTTTTTCTTTCATTTTGTTTATATTTGTAAAACCACTTTTTGTCCACGTCAAGTCACCACCGAGTAGTAGACACGGGAAACAAAATAATGCATTTTTAACTTTACAACCACAAAGCCAACTTTTTCTTTGGTACCATTCTGAATTAAAACTACGAATATATTTCTTATTGTTACTTATTCCGGGCTGAGATATTTGAATTTCTGGTAGGGCGTCCTTCAGTTCTAATAGCTATTTTTTCTTGAAGAGATAACTGTGAAAAATTACGAGACTGAATTTTACTCACTGTCACCCGACTCACTTCTGGGGCTAGCGCAGCCATGATAATAGAATAGGCGCCTAGTTAAAATTTCAAAAAACAAAAAGTCACTTGCGAAAAAAATATTCTAAGAAATGAAAGCTATATATTGTAAATAATCCAATTATTATATAGTTAACTTCAATCTCACGACAAAAAATAAATGATAACGAATCATTGATAAATGCAATTCGAAAATTAAATTTCGAATTAGCAAACGATAGAGCAACACAACTACCACGTCAAACAAACAAATCGGCACTGCTCTGTCCACAGTGCTTTGGATCCTCTTAAACCCGCGATTCTGACTCGCTCTTCGTACGTCCGCCACCGAGGTTTCAAGCGTTTCGAACAAAATCTGGAACTGTTAAGTATGCAGTTCCACGGGAAGGCTGAAGCTACTTTCGTGATTCATTCGTTCGGCATTGAAATAGTTTAAGGAAAAAAGGATATAATCTGATTTAAAAACTCAAAGTTCATTGAAAAAACAATCAGAGAGGCTGTTTTAAATATTTAAATATAAAGATCATAAGATCATGGGGGTGCTGCAGTTCCACAGTGCCTACCTGCGAGCCGCTCCTGCTCAGTACTCACAAGCCCATACAGAAAACGACACATTGCGAACAATGAAGCTATACAAAGGACTTTTACATCTAAGATAGAGGAAACGGAAGGTGAAGACTACTGGTCTCGACTACAATCCCTGGAACTCTACTCTCTCGAAAGAAGGCGCGAGCGGTACACAATAATATACATATGGAAAATACTTGAGGGCTCTGTCCGTAACCTTAGAAAGGAAATAGAAACAAACTGGAATGAGAGAAGAATAATTTTATCCGGCCCCAGCTGAGGTGGGACAAGGGGCCATGAAAACGAGGATGGAAAATACTCTCAGAATACGAGGCCCAAAGCTTTTCAATGTCCTACCAAAAGAAGTGAGGAATCTCCGGCACACCGACCTGAATAACTTCAAGAACCAGCTGGACAGATTCCTGTGCAAAGTCCCTGACCGGCCATGCGCGGCTGGCTACGAGGGCAGGAGGAGATCAGACAGCAATTCCCTCCTTCACCAAATCCCGCAAATGAGGCGGGATGCTGCAGAGGGGCCGACCGCAGGTCGATCCTGAACCGTCGTTCAAACTCGCTAAAGTAATCTAAAGTAAATATATATAGGCCAAACAGGTAAAATGTTAGATATTAGGGTAAAACAGAATAAATATGCGTGTAGAGCAGAAAATAATTCTAGTGCTTTGTTTAACCAGATGTACAAATGTAATCATAGTATCAAGTGGGATAGTTCTAAAGCGCTCGTTCAAAATATAGATATAATTGAAAGAAATATTCTAGAATGTGTATTTATCCATTTTAAAAATAATTTCAATAACAGTGCGGGAATGTATAAAATTAACAATATCCTGTTAAAATACTTTTTGTCTCTAACTCTTTTTAATCATGTGCTAATCTTTTTATTTTTCTCTCCCGCTGTACACAGGTATATATTTTAGTCATCTCGCCTTCTCCCTTCATTCCCTGACGAGGTGTACTTCTGAATACACGAAAGTCCTTGGAATCATTTTTCATTTTCCTTGTGGGTTTGCATCATATATATATTATATATATATATATATCTCAAAACATAGGCAATGTGGCGTAGGCCTCCGAGGTCATATATATACACATACCTTTGGTTAGCTTCCGCCCGAATTGTTCATTCTGACGAAGGTCAAGCTTTTCACTCCGTCTTAGACCTACAGTTTAACATGGAATCCGAACCACGGCCCACCAGCAGCCCAGCGTCTTAACCACTAGGCCACCCAGGGTACCCATTTATCTACCAACCACTTTCTTTATTGTGTGGAAGGATGAACAGCTGGGTTTTGCTGCGCGCCGGCTGCCGTCACCGGGCCTCGAACCCGGGGCCGATGGATTCGTAGTCAGCGACGCTAACCACTACATATATACCTATATATATATATATATATAGCCAATATATCGAAACCTACGGTAAAATTATTGAATGCCCGGTTAGGTTAAGTCGTGATATTTTCGTTAAAACTAACGAAAATATCACGACTTAACCTAACCAATCGTCAAGGGCGTACAATTAACCTAACCGGGCATTCAATTAACCTAATCGGGCATTCAATTACTCTAATCGGGCATTCAGTTGGCCTCACCGAGCATTCACTTAACCTAACCGGGCATTCATTTGACCTAACCGGGTGTGTATATTATATATATATTATATATAGTGGTGGGCACCGTTAACCAAAAAGTTAACTTCGATAACGATAATCCGTTAACCCCAAGTTTTAACTCCGATAACGATAATCCGATAATTTTACTACAAAGTTAACGGAAGTTAACGATAATCCGTTAACGATAACTATTTCTTTAGTAACATTTAAAAAAATCAAGGAAAAAAGCTTTAAAACCCATAGAAAATGTTTATTTATGCAAAATCCAACAATAAATAGGTATTTAACTGTATTTTTATCAAGTTTTGCAACTTTTTTGCTTAATAACTTTTTTTTTTATTTTTAATAAAAAATGTACTGATTACATGTTTTGAAACCCTTGTAACCACTAACCATTAACTAAATTTTAATTTACCAGAGAATTATTATGGCGGGAACTGAAAGGTAAAATTAAATTTTAGGCACATTTATTAAAGACTATGACACAATGTGCTGGTTGCCCTTCAGAAAGACCAACTTCTCAAAGATAGGCCCAACTGCCAGTCTTGACCTCTTGGGCCTCAGGATGTCCTTGCCGAGAGAGAAGAGCCGTTCCACTGCGGCAGAGGACGGAATTGGCAGACTGAAGTTATGGCGGTTTGAATTCATTCGCGGAGCGGTGATCTTCCGTGAATGACTCCTCGCAGTTAACGTGTTAACGGACTTTAACAGACTAAATATCGAGTTATCGGAAGTTAACTGGTCCGATAACGATAAATGGAAATTAACTTCCGTTAATAGTCCGTTAAAAAAAGTTAACTTCGTTAATTAACTGTTATCGGATTAACGCTTTAGTGCCCAACACTGTATAATATATATAGCGTTCAACTTCCACCAGGGCAACGCCGGGTCGCTCCGCTAGTTACTGTATAAGACTAGTAAACTACATGGAGTTCAACGTTGTTCACGATCATATTAATTGGTTATCTTTATGAACACCGACATTACATTATAATTACCTGTATGTCAATGACTGCACATTCAATTGTCCTTTAGATATACAGTATATGTCTGTGTTATATGTTGTTGGACTCGGTTGTCCCACCTCCACCCCACCTTCTCCCCAGTTGGGGTACCTTGCCTATCACTGCGGCGTTGCCACATGTACGGAGTCGCCTGTGAGGCGAGGAACATTACATATGCGGGCAACTGTACGTGTTAATTTGTTAATTATTATCATGATATTAATGTCACTTCACGACACAATTCAAAGTGTCAACCAATTTGATATTCCGAATGAAATGGAATGTTCTCGATGTTCTCGAAACAGTTTCAAGAAAAACAATAAAAAGCAACAAGTACGTCCCAACAGTAGCAAAGGCGGAGCAAAAATGAAAATGAATTCTTTAATGTTAATATTCTCAAAAATAAATTAATTTGCACAACACGTACTCTTTAATAGGGCGAAATCATGGAATGAAGTGCCAGCTGACATTCAAGTGATAAATAACTTTGGTTTGTATATAAAAGAGGTATATCCGCTTTGTTCAATCTCGATTATAAACACTGCTTTGACTTATTTTCGCCTTATTCATGTAAATGCACATTTGTGACCTAAGGCAATAATTATATTTAGATAAAATTCCTTTCGTGTTTAAGTAAGGCTGCTCATTCATAGGATTTAGTTGCCATGATTTATTTATATCCTTGTAATTGTTGTGTTTTCTGAAAATTATGATGTTTACGAGCTTAAATAAAACCCATTATTATTATTATTATTATTATTATTATTAACATCTTTTGCTACAAAAAGTTGACCGCGAAGCTCGGCAAAGAGCCTCGGGGGTGTTGTCGTTAGCGTCGCTGACTACGAATCCATCGGCCCCAGAATTGAGACCCGGTGACGGCAGGTGGCACAGCAAAACCCAGCTGTTCACCCTTCCACACAATAAAAAAAATGTTGGTAGATAAATGGGTACCCTGGGTAGTCTAGTGGTTAAGACGCTCGGATGCTGGTGGGGCGTGGTTCGGATTTCACGTTAAACTGTAGGTCTAAGGTGGAGTGACAAGCTTGACCTTCGTCAGAATGAACAATTTGAGCGGAAGCAAAACCAAGGTTACGATATACTGCCTGGCTGTGCTCCGATAAAATAATTAGTGATTTTTTTTATTGAAGAACAAAATTCAAAATGGCGACAAAAACTATTAATTTGTTTCGTCTCTCCATAGGCATACTCGTAAAAAAGAAAAAGCCTAAAATAATTTCAGTAAGAGCTAAACAAGAGGGAGACTGCCCTGTAATTTCTGAAATTAATCTCTGTAATTTAGTACTTGAGATTAACTATCTCTTAAAGTTCATGTTGAATTTAGCCCATTTTCATAAAAAAGGTGATTTTAATCCATAAAATGATTTAGGATTGAAGATGTTTGTAATGCAAATTGACCAGTACTACCTATGACCAGACAGAACTGATTAACGCTTTTAGGGAGACAAATAGAAGAAATTTGCGAGAGGAATTTCTTAACTTAATTCTCTATTGTCTGGAGTCTATGCTGAGGAACCATTCATTGAACATCCATCCATTACCATGGCATCAGAAAAAAAATCACCACGTGGGTTCAGTTACCAAATATCGAATGATAGGATCGCAGTACATTAAATGCATTACAGTAAAGCAATTCAGTTCTTGGACAAGTGACGCAACTTTATAATAATTATATTTGTTGAACCGCTACAAAGTCTAAGTGTAAAGTATTACAGTAAGGCACTTTGAAAAGCTGACGCTGTTAACCGGCTTGCTTATCGTTATTTTTATTAAGGTTGGACCACTTCAATGGAAAAATTTGTTACTCTCTAAAACCACCCCACAATGTCCACCTCGAGCGGGCACTTATTTGAGAAGGAAGTGCTCGCACTTCGGGCAGCGGAGATGACTAATTTTGCAGAGGCAAAGGAGAGTGTCTCCTTCCTCTTCGTGCGTCCTGGTTTCTCCTTTGTCTCTGTTCTTTCCCGTGCTCAACCACCTCGGCCTTCCGTCCTTGTTACGTCTTCTCCAAGACCATTTTCCAGTATGTTCACTTGCACGAGTTATTCCTGCATTGTCGCAAAAACAACTACATCATTGAAGATGTTCCTTGGTTCGACGGGGTCTGTCTGGACGAAGAACCTCCTACGAAACACCTGACCACCATGGTGTCCGGGACGTGTTCTGTGCACAGTACACCCGTCACTGCCGGACATTTCCGGCGACGTTGTCTCAGAGTAGGCCGGTGTCCCTATGCCCTGTCTTTTCTTAGTTGGCTTCAGTCTCGGCCAATTTGACCAATGCTACTCTCCTGATGGATTCTGGTGCAACTGTGCTGGAGGACAGCGACTCTGCATCAGAATCGACGGGGGCTGCGCTCACTGCCGTTTCCAAAGGTTCTACATGGGAGATCGTATCTCCGACAGCAAAGGGTGCTTCTTCCTCGACCTCACCAGTTAATTAAAATAAAAAAAATAAAATTAAAAAATTTAAAATTAAAATTAAAATATTAAAATTAAAAAATTCAAGTTTAATTAGGTTTCATCTGTAAATATTAATGTAACAATTCTTATTTCGGTTCTTTGGAAATGCCTGAATCGTGTAAGTGAAACGTCAGAGATAACAGAAGTGAGAAAAATATATTATTTTATTCAAGTATTATTTAAATAAAATTTCTGAAGCATCAAGGAAAATTTTAGAATTTTGAAGTCCCTAAAACACTATAAAATTATAATATCACTAATAGAACAAACTATTCCTAAAAGCACGTTGACTAGGCATGGGTATAGAGTGAAAATTCTTGGGTTTCATATTTACAGACTTAATAATGATACTTTAATCAACCCCTAAAACGGTGATAAACCCCTATTTTATAATAAGTTACGAACACTGCGAAGGAATGCGATTGTAGACGAAATTTTCATTATTTCCGAATAAATTGTATGCGATTTACTTACAATTTGGAATCCTTTTTTTTTAAATTTTATTGCAACAGATCCTTTGCTTCATATCTACAGTATTTGTACTTTCAACTCTCAGCAAATGATTTGATAATGGGTGAATTTTATCCCAAAAACGTTTGATTTAGATATCGACATTTTTTTAAACTCTTTCATTTATCAATTATCCTCTTTTTCTTCACACGTACACTACATATATAGGGTGAACCAAAAGTAGGTGGACAGTAAATGATAACGTTTATTTTGAGAATACATATTTAATTTTTTTGTATACTATAATACAAAATAAAATATAAATAAATTTAGTTATAATATTTAATATAATATAACACAAACACCAATGTTATAATGAACACCATAGTTATAATATAATATAACACAAACCGTATTCAACCTACTGTCCACCTACTTTTGGTTCACCGTGTATATCTAGGGTGACCAGATTTTTGCGATCCCAATGCGGGACGAATCCACTGGTACACTAATATACTCGTATGATATCTCGATAAAACTCCACACGTCAACCAATACCTTTTAAAAGCATTTTGCAGCATTCTATAGGCATTTTACTTTATCTTTCAAAGATATATAACGGACAAATAATTGTACTACCAAAAACTAAATTTATATAGTTTACTTACCTAATTTATTGAAAACATTTTATTTAATTGTACTTGGCACTGGAATGTATTTTCTTAAGGAGAGGTATTTCTTTGTTGAGATATTCACAAAATTCAAGGCAACGCATCTCGTAATTACGTATCGTTAAAACGCTGCTTTTAGAGTATTTATTTTAACCGACTTTTTTCTTCTGTCCAAAAGTTATTCATTATGGAAAATACCTCTCTGTTGGAGCATTTGATCCAGGTAAACTCAAACAGAATTCTATTACCTTGGAAATGTTTTCAAAGGGAATTTTCTGACTCTTGAAATGTGTAAATATTTCTACCCATTGAAAGTGCACTTTCTTTTTGAAGTCATTTTTAAAATGTATGGGTACTCTGACAATTAAATAACACGTCAACACCATTATAATTCAAAATTTTAACTGATGAGCGTCGGCCGTCGAGGTCTGTCGTACTGGAGGTTTCAAAAACGTTTTAAAACGTTTATGAGGGATGCGCGGAAGCCAGATCTACGATAATGAATACAAATTACATTTCATTTGTACGAAAATTGAATAAATACGAGAATGCGGGACATTGCATGTCCCGCATTGGTCAATGTTTTTTGCGGGACAGAAACTCTAAATGCGGGACAGTCCTGCAAAATGCAGGACGTCTGGTCACCCTATATAATACTTATATCATATAACAGTATACCCAAGTCCCGTAAATGAGGCAGGATGCTGCAGAGGGGTCGACCGCAGGTCGATCCTGAACCGTCGTTTAAACTCACTAAAGTAACCTAAGTAAGTAAACTATATATATATATATATATATATTATATACACACACACACACGAAGGGCAGTACGAAAGTAATGCCTCTTATTTTATTTCTCACTAAATATATAATTCCTATTACAATGAAGGGTATAGGGAATATATATATATATATATTATATATATATATATATATATATATATACATATATATATATACAGGGCGTCCCAAAAAAATGTATACACACTTTAAATAATTATAAAGGCAGTGTTTATTAAAATACATTTCATTTCAAAATGTAATAGAATCTACAGACATTATTTAATTGTTTTGTCAACGCCTGTTTTCAAACTGACGTCCGTTCTGGTCCAGGCACTGCTGATAACGCGAAGCAATGGAATCGCAAACATCACGAAACATTTCGTTTGGTATTTGTGTGCATTCTCGTTCAATGGCTGCTCTCAATTCAGCGACTGTTGCAGGTTTTATAGCGTAGACTTTGCTTTTAAGTATCCCCATAAAAAAAAGTCTAGTGGTGTGAGGTCTGGTGAATGCGGAGGGTATTCTACGAAACCCCTTCGTCCAATCCACATCCACATCGTGCCAAGTACCACTCGCAATACTCCACTCTTCGGTCCGGATCATCTTCATTAATAGCATGGACTAATCTTGGAATGTAACTTTTCCATTGACAGCGCTTCAAAATGCGTTGGACAGACGATTCTGAAATTCCTACCTCACGACTCGCTTGCCGCACAGATTTTCTTGGACTTTGGTGATACGTTTCCAGTACTCTTTCTTGCTTTGTGGGGCTTGTCGATGTCCGTGGTCTTCCGGAACGCTTCTTGTGGACATTCTGAACAGTTCCATCGGCTTCAAACTTATCTCTAATTCGAGTGATGGTAAGTCGCGTTGGTGGTCCTGTTTGAAACTCCCTCCTAAACTGTCTTTGCACTTCAACTGCGTTTTCACACTTCCAGTAGCATTTTAGAATGAATTTCCTTTGTTCAAAGCTTAGTCTGACTGCCATTATTAATTCTAATGGGTTTAACTTGGAAAGAAAGAAACATCAATTGAGCTATCAGCTGTTAAAGTGTGTATACATTTTTTTGGGACGCCCTGTATATATATATATATATATATATTTTAACTGCAAACACGCAGTATAATTAACGTAAAGAACGACGCTTGTATAGGAGAATATTCCGCTCAAGATGAGGAGAGAGAACGAAACAAATGAAAAAATTAGGTAACCACCCGGGAATCGAACCCGGGATCTTCCGATTGCCGGTCAGATATCCCGGGTTCGATTCCCGGGTGGTTACCTCATTTTTTCATTTGTTTCGTTCTCTCTCCTCATCTTGCGCGGAATATTCTCCTATACAAGCGTCGTTCTTTACGTTATATATATATATATATACGTGGCAAATATAAAGTAAATATAGTAAATATATATATATATATATATACACGTGGCAAATATAAAGTAAATATATATATATATATATATATATTGTGGTAGAGCGTTCGTCATGAAATTAGGAAATTTTAAATCATCGGCAAGGTTGGTAGAACTGTCGATTCAAGCGCAAACTTTTTGGATCTTAAAGTTTTGATTATTATGTGTAGCGGAATCCAAGAAAGCAGTTGTTCCCTGATTTGAAAATTCTACATTATTAATTCAAGTGTTGTCAATGTATTAATGGTAAGCATTTTTTCTTTATAGTGTTCCTTTCAATAAAAGTGATTATAATTTCATGCAATATTAAAGATTAATTTTGTGTAACATAAACATTTAACTTATAAGTTGCTCAAGTTTCACATGTAAGAGGTTAGAGTGATTCACTAATTAATAAAGGTATAGTTTAAGTACTGTTTATTTGTGAATGGAATTTGTGCTTTCTATGAATCATTTGTAATAATAAAATCATAAAATTGATTAACAGAACGTAAAATTGTAATTATATCGGAGGTTAATTGGGATTGGTGAATCGAGCTAACTTGCTGAGAAGCATAAGTCTTCTGTTATTATGTATATTGCCCAATAATGTAACGCAATGGAATGGTACTGAATAATATAGAACTGTTAACTATAACAGTAAATTGTGATTTATAGGCAATCGAGTTGGGAGCTATGGACTTGAGGCCCAATTCCAACAAGAAGGATCGGACTGCTACAATTACCATACTCAGGCTTCATACATTTAGCCTGCCACGTATCTTGTCGTGAATCTATTTGTCCAAGCTAAGTCTGTCCCCTGTCCTTCCCCAGTGCTCTACTTAGTGTATGTGTAATTATTGGTGCCATTATAGCGTCAATTATTATCATCTTCAGGATTATTTGTTATTAGATGAATACATTTATCTCGAATTAAGCGTTATTTTCCTTTCAATTAAGGTGTTTTACAGTAACTTTCCTTACTTAATAGACATAAAATCGGTCATAGGTCGCTAGTATATTGGTTACAGGTGGGGGGGGGGGGGGTTGTAGCGCTGAGGCTACGATTTGAGTACACTGTCACCTTAGGAAGATTCTTTATTAGATAGCTGCAATAACACTACCGGCCAACGCGGTAAAAAAAAAGAAAAAAAAAAAAAATATATATATATATATATATGATGAATAAAACCACGAAGGAAAGGAAACACAGAGTGGTGCTCAAGTGCTTTCGTCTAATGACATCCTCTGGAACACTGAAGTAAATAAAGAGTTCAAGACTATATATAGGTTACAAAAAAAAAAAATATATAATATATAATAAATATAGAAACAAAAATTGTGGGAGGAGCATACAAATTTGTAAGGAAAACTACCAATTTTAGCACTTTGCCCGAATTCAACATAAGATCAAATGGATTGTTTACAACCAATTTTATAGATAAGGCCTGAATGATATACAGGGTGGGCCGTAAGTTTCCATACATAGGAAAAATAAACATTTTTTTATGGACAACCATTTTTATTTATATAATATGCTCTACATGGTTGCCATTGTTTTGAAAACACATTTCAATACGTGTTCCCCACTGTTGATGAACACGCATTAGCACAGTTGACGTTATGCTTGTAATGGCGTTGGTGATACGTTCCTTTAGATGATTTATGTCTCGTATCTTTTCCTGATACACCATGGCCTTCAAGTGCCCCCAAAGATAGAAATCAAGGGGGGTGAGATCTGGGGATCTGGGAGGCCACTCCACAGGACCACGCCGACCAATCCAAGCATCCGGAAACTGCTGATCCAAATACCGACGCACGTGAAGACCATAATGAGGTGGAGCTCCATCTTGCTGGAAGTAAACTGGGAAGTTACCTTCCTCGTTTAGCAGGGATGGGAAAATCTCTTCTTGCAACATGTTAAGATACCTTTCGGCATTAAGATTTCCACTGACAAAAATTGGTCCAATAATTCTGTCACCCCATATCCCGGCCCACACCATCACTTTACCGGCACCTTGCATCTTCGTCGGACTCAGCCAGTTAGGGTTAGCATTACTCCAATAACGTATGTTTTGCCGATTAACCTCTCCATTGACGTAAAAATTTGCTTCATCAGTAAACAAGATCTTACAAACGCATATTCTTAGGGTATCTGAAACATAAAAACAAACGTTTAAATTTTCCTATGTATGGAAACTTACGGCCCACCCTGTATAGGTCACCAAAAAAAATAAAAAAATAAAAATAAATAAATAAATAAAAATTAAATAAAAAATAAAAATAAATTGAAAAATAAAAATTGTAAGAGGAGCATACAAATTTATAAGGGAAAATTACCAAAGTTTTAGCACTCTGCCCTTCTTGTCTAAATCCGTTCTGAACAAATTCAAAACAACGGGATCGAGTTGAAAAAGACCTTTGCTCATGTTAAAGTTATTTGTAAGTTGGATAATAGCAGACTCAAGAATATTTCTATTAACAATGTTGCTAGAGTGAAACAAAACTGAAGCATTATTCCAATCAATACAATGGGATAACTCTGACAAATGGACAAAAAGGGCACTCTGTGTTTCCTTTCCTTCGTGGTTTTATTCATCATAAATATTTTTCACGTATTACTTTCGTGAAATAAATTTCATATATATATATATATATATATATATATATATATATATATATATATATATATATATACAGGGCGTCCCAAAAAAATGTATACACACTTTAACAGCTGATAGCTCAATTGATGTTTCTTTCTTTCCAAGTTAAACCCATTAGAATTAATAATGGCAGTCAGACTAAGCTTTGAACAAAGGAAATTCATTCTAAAATGCTACTGGAAGTGTGAAAACGCAGTTGAAGTGCAAAGACAGTTTAGGAGGGAGTTTCAAACAGATCCACCAACGCGACTTACCATCACTCGAATTAGAGATAAGTTTGAAGCCGATGGAACTGTTCAGAATGTCCACAAGAAGCGTTCCGGAAGACCACGGACATCGACAAGCCCCACAAAGCAAGAAAGAGTACTGGAAACGTATCACCAAAGTCCAAGAAAATCTGTGCGGCAAGCGAGTCGTGAGGTAGGAATTTCAGAATCGTCTGTCCAACGCATTTTGAAGCGCTGTCAATGAAAAAGTTACATTCCAAGATTAGTCCATGCTATTAATGAAGATGATCCGGACCGAAGAGTGGAGTATTGCGAGTGGTACTTGGCACGATGTGGATGTGGATTGGACGAAGGGGTTTCGTAGAATACCCTCCGCGTTCACCAGACCTCACACCACTAGACTTTTTTATGGGGATACTTAAAAGACAAAGTCTACGCTATAAAACCTGCAACTCCGGACCGAAGAGTGGAGTATTGCGAGTGGTACTTGGCACGATGTGGATGTGGATTGGACGAAGGGGTTTCGTAGAATACCCTCCGCGTTCACCAGACCTCACACCACTAGACTTTTTTATGGGGATACTTAAAAGACAAAGTCTACGCTATAAAACCTGCAACAGTCGCTGAATTGAGAGCAGCCATTGAACGAGAATGCACACAAATACCAAACGAAATGTTTCGTGATGTTTGCGATTCCATTGCTTCGCGTTATCAGCAGTGCCTGGACCAGAACGGACGTCAGTTTGAAAACAGGCGTTGACAAAACAATTAAATAATGTCTGTAGATTCTATTACATTTTGAAAATGAAATGTATTTTAATAAACACTGCCTTTATAAGTATTTAAAGTGTGTATACATTTTTTTGGGACGCCCTGTATGTATATATATATATATATATATATATATATATATATATATATATATATATATATTTCAACTGCAAAGAACACGCAGTATAATTAACGTAAAGAACGACGCTTGTATAGGAGAACATTCCGCGCAAGATGAGGAGGGAGAACGAACAAATGAAAAAATGGTGTAGTGGTTATCATATCTGACCGGCAATCGGAAGATCCCGGGTGAAGAGAGACCAACACACGAAACAACATAAGGTATATATATATATATATATATATATATATATATATATATTAGTAAATAAGAGACATTACTTTCGTACCGACTCTCGTATATATATTTACTTCATTATATTACCCTTACGTAAATTCATTTTTATGATATATGTAGCTCATTCCCTAAACCAATTAATTATGCAACATTTGCAACTATTGGGATCCCTTATGCAATTTGATTTAATTTAATTAATGCAGTAAAAGAAATTAAAAATTAACATAACAGTACTCACTACTCGCAAAGCGATGATGTGCCACATCAAAATTTTCTGCATGTGGAGACAGTAAAATAAGATAACTAATTGTTGATTTGAGAAAGTCGGTCGGTGAATTTCATTACCAAGACTAGCACATAAAAATAAAGGTGAAAAAGGAAGTTCGAAAACTCCAAAGTCAGCGGTAAAATACTGTAGTGATGAAAAAAGTCTTGTTTAAAGCGAATCAACAAAGATTTTTTCGTTTATGAAATGGATAAAAGTCTATATCTTCCCAACTAACTGTAATTCAAACCCAAAATAGTTGCGCTTACCTTGCAGGAACTAAGTTTGCACTTGATGAACTTGAAAACAACTGAATGTAAATTGATGCAAGAAGGTGAGTGGTGTAGAAAGAAAAAAATCTCTGCCTAAATTACTATTCGCACCATACAACACAACTATATCGCATCGCGGTGACTCATTTTGTGTCAGTTTATGCGCTTCATCATGGTAATCACACAAACGCAGCTTATACAATTTTCTAAAAAATGAATACGAAATTGCAACAAAAGTCCCTTGTGCGAAATTTAAAATATCGTCCAAAGACTTTGAAGGAATATTTGTGTGATGAGGTGATAACTCCACAAAATACAAGCTCAGGAGGAAAAATGAAAGGGGTTCAAGACAATTTATCTTTACTAGGTTTAAAAGAATATATCTCTCTCACTCTCTCTCTCTCTCTCAAGTCCGGGGATGACGGGCCCCCACCGGGGGCCGGTAATCCTTCAACTGAAGGGTGCGTCCATGTTCAGGTGGGTGACCCTCCTTCCCCGTTGGAGGGGGCTCAGGCTCCTGCGGAAGTTGCCCCCTGGTTGGTGAGGGGCTCTTCAACTCCCGACAGCCCTGGCTGTTCGGGAAATGGGTCGTGCTAGAGGGCGGTCAGCATAGGAAAGACTCCCTCCGTGCAGTGCTTTTTAATGCTAGGTCGATTAGGAATAAGCTTTGCGAGCTACAGACGCTCTTAGCATCAGAATACCAGGATATCGTTGCTATCACCGAGTCCTGGATTCATACTGATCGTAGGGACTACGTTGGGAAGTTCGAGATTCCCGTGTATAGAATGTTTCACAAGGACCGCACCAGTGGGGAGGGAGGAGGGGTACTAATATACGTCAGGGACACGTTGAGTCCGGTTGACTGCCAGTTCTGATCGGAACAGGAGCTGCTTGGCGTCGATCTGAACGTGGGAGGGACGAACTATAGGTTAATCTTGGTGTACAAACGTCCGCATCTCCTCCTCAAGGAGGATACAGTCCTGTACACCGAACTCCGTAGCCTGCTAGGGGACAGGGTGTGTGTAGTTTTAGGAGACTTCAACTGTCGCGGCATAAACTAGGAAGATAGGACTGCTGATGCCGGAGGGAGGAAGCTAGTTTACTTTGCTGCTGATGTGAACTTCCTGACTCAGTGGGTCAATGGGCTTACACGAGGCGAAAGCGTTCTAGACTTAGTATTCACGACCGAAGACAACATCGTCACTGGCCTCACCGTTGGGCGGGAGTGATCACGGTCTGATTAGGTTGTGTGTGCGTTCCTCGGGTGAAGCGTAGTAACTCGAGAGGCAATAAGCGCGATCTACGACGGGCGGACTTTCTTGGCCTCCGAAATAGCGTAGGTGAGAGAGGTGTTGAGGGAGTGTGGAGTGCATTCCGGGACCAGTTTATGGTGCTGAAGTCAGCTGCCATACCCTCAAAACCGGCCACCCCTGCTTCAACGCAGCCTAAGTGGTTCAGTCAAGACATCGCTTCGGCCATCCGAAATAGGAAAGCTGCGTATAGGAGGGCGAAGGCCAATCGTTCCCATGAGAACACTGAGGCGTATGTCCGCCTGTGCAGGGAAGTGAAGGCGAAAGTTAGGATGGCCAAACTCCGGGTGGCAAGCCTCTGCAAGACGAACCCTAAGGAATTCTTCAGTTATGTTAATAGTAGAAAGCCCATTAGAAGCATGATAGACCGTTAAAGGACCCCAGCGACGCGCTGCGGACCTCCGACGGGGACATCGCTAATGTACTGAATGAGTACTTTGCGGGAGTGTTCACCATTGAGGAAACCCGCGTCATCCCCAAGCCAGGCGTCAGGCACGACGGTGCTCTCTTGGATAGTGTTCGGTGTACTACGACAGATGTTGCCGATAGAATAAACAAACTGAACGCTAGGGTGTATCAACACTATCATGCTCAGGCCGAATATTGAAAAACTTGGAATTTCAAGATTAGCAGTATGGATTCCTATGTATAATTAAATTTTAAGAGGGGTTCGTCTTCTGCAACGTTTGCGAAAAATCGCATTTAAGTGCTCAAAATCGCATTTTTTGGTCGAAAAATGGAATTTTGGGCCAATTTCAAAGACTTAGTAGCCTCAAATGACCTCCATATGTTCCATATTGTTCACATACACCCTTAAGCATTTCTAAGGGCAGGCTTGGACCCATTTAAGATCAGCCAAAGTGGTTCATAACCCCTAAAATAACCAAAATCACCCAAAATGGCCCAACACTAAGGAATTGTATGATTTTTAGTCTCCTATACACCACATTTCGCGGCTGTTCTCTTCATCAGGCAGAATCTTTTTGTTCTTCTTTCTTGGTCTTGCATTTTCGTTTTTTTAGAAACACCTCCACCAATTTTTATTTATTTTCTTTTCGGCATCACTGAGTGTGATGGCAGCTGCCCCCACCTTTCTGCAAGCTGCTGTGACGTTCAACCTTTTTTTGGCAATTGCAATTCTTCTTTAATATTTGTATAAGTCCCTCCTCCACCCCCCAGCTTGTAATAATATGCTGTCAACTGAATGTTTTGAGATTTTTTCTTCTGAAAGCATCTTGATTTGTCTAGCAGGTCTTGTAGAGATCTTAAACATGTTCATAATGTCTTGCTTTGACTTGAAAACTGGCGACAATTCTCTGTGATCTATCCTAGCACGAACAAAACCATCTCTTCTCTCTTGCCCATACACTGCATGAGCTGCAGCTGAAACTTCCTGGACTGCTCTTTCATAGCTTTGAGTGTGAACTGAGAAGTTCTTAACTTCAAGTGGAGACCTGAGAAGCTCCTCAACTTCTCCTCTTGACATCTTACAAGTGAAGAGTGGCTCATACAGTTTCTCCTTATCCCAATTAATCAGAGTAATTGGAGAAGTGGCATCAAAATTCAGTTTAGGGTTTCTATGAGTTCTCAGACTCATGTCTCCATACTCAGACTTACCTCTGATCTTCTTGATCATCTCAAACCCCCATGCCCTCTCCTCCTCATCCTCACTGCACAGGAGAGAGGCAATGAGGTTCTCACTGTGAGCAAGATATGCTCCACGAACTATCACATGAGTGATTATGTTCCTGACTTCAGAGGTGTGGCTTCTCAGCATTCCCAGAGCGGTCACAATATGGTGAGATCCATACCTCATGTGGTGTTTCACCTTGATCTCAAAATACATCTTGAAGTAGAAGTCCAGGCAGAACTTCAGCAGCACCTCCAGCTTCTTCAACACCTCCCCCTTCAGACCATGTTGCCTCATCCACAGCATCAACAGAGCCTCACCTGTAGTCAGCCAGCGTGACTGATTCAGTGGGCCACACTTCAGACCAGCAACTTCCTTGCTCAAATCTCCTGTCTTGAGAGCTTTGATCAGTAGGTAGCAGTTCTTCTGGTCAGTGCTAAGGTTCTGTACAATGTCTTCTGGCAGTTCAATTATATCTTCTTCTCCTGGCAGAGCCTTGAAGCTAAAGTTGACAGGTATGTCATTGATCTTCTCCAAAAGTTTTCCTATTGGGCCACTGAACCCAGACTTGTGCGTGTAGGGACCATCAAGCTTGATGATCATATGCCTGAGGCTGAGTTCATTAATATGCAACTGGCATATCAGCCAGTGACACTTGTGACCTAGCAGTCTCTCCAAGTGAGTGATGGTTCCTCCATCAGGTCCTTTGTTTGTGTTGGTGGAGTCACCACCAAGGACTACAATAGTATCTTTAGCACCATGAGCACTAATCCACTTAAACAGAGCCTGAGCTATCTTCAGTGCAGGTTTCTCATTTCCTTCAGGTTCTTCTGGTGTATAATGGAAGAGATACTTCCCCTCAGGTTCTCAGGTAGCACTATAGTGCTCTTCAGTTGTAATATCAGGATGGAAGCGGCCAGTTTCTTCATTGTACTTCATGATCTTTGTCCTCTTATCTTTTTTTCTATCAAAGAAAATTCCCTTGATCTCCTCTCCCTCTGTCCTTTTCTCCAGGGCCTCCACCGAGGCACCTATTACAGATTCCTTGCCCTTCCACATCTTCATCCTGTCAACAGCTAGATATGCCTTATCAGCAGATAGATGGCTAGCTTTGATGATATCTTGCAAGAAACTAGTTGCAATGGCTGCTGCAGGAGTGTTTGCCACCTTGAACCTGACTGCAGTCGCAGCAGTGCTTGAGATATCCATGTAGTTCCTCCTGGCAGAGGTGGAGACTTTGCCAGTGTTGACACTGGAGTTTGTGCCTGGTGCAGTACTGGAAAAATCTGTGTCAGCCGTAGGAGCTGCTCTGCCTGGAGACTCTTGCAAGGAAGTCACCTCATCTTCATCATCATCACCATCATCAGCTCTAAGCAGTAGCTCCTTTTCTTCTTCCTCTTTTCTGTTTCTCTTCTCAGCTGCCTTCTGTTCTTCCTCCTTCCTCTTAGCAGCCTTCACCTGCTTCACTGTTTCCTTCACATCCACAGATGCCATCCTGGTGTCTGAAACTTCTGAGGTTTTGATCCTCTGGTAATGGAGCCACTCTAGCTCTAGCTTTGGAATCTTCTGAGGCAGAGGACAGTCACAGTTGACATGAACTCTAGCAGCACAGCCAGAGCAGCCAGATGCTTCAGTTCCAGAGAGTGATATCATGTCTGCAGGTTATGTCAAACACTGTATCAAGTTTAGATATTCTCTCTCTCTTTGCAGCCTTCACTCTGCCATTCACTAGGTCAATCATTTCATTCCACCTGACAAGAATCTTCCTGGCAATGGATCTTTCTTGAATGATCACAGAAGGAGTGAACTTGGCTTTTGCGCCACTGTGCCAGTACCAGTGATGCCAAGTCCTTAGCCAAATCTTGCAGAGGGTACTGAGCTCTTCATATCATTCAGAAGCAGCTTCTCTTCCTGGAGGAGAATTCTTCTCTGAAACACAGCTCTCCAGGTTGGAACTTCTGTGGGAAATAACTGCTTGCCTGGACCCACCAGATCACTCAGCTTTGAACCAGAACTTTTTCTGGTCTTTCGTCCTTGCTTAGCAATGGTGGCTAAACAATCTTCAAGCTTTGTATCTGAAACATAGAAAATTATCACAGTGAAACTCTAGTAGCCTATAATAGCTGTTACAATGGTTTTGTTTGGTAAGAAACCAGTCTGTTATATTTGTACTACAGTGTATGTCCTGCAGAGCTGTTCTGTACATAACCAAAGTTCAAGAAAACAAACCCCTCCTAAAATTTAATTTTACATAGGAATACATACTGCCAATCTTGAAATTCGCCCTTCAATGAGCATGATACACCCTACTGAAAGCGTTTAAGGCTCTTGGGCTGGACCAATTCCTCCCCAGAGTCTTGCGAGAAGTGCGCGAACAGGTGGTTTCCCACTTGGATACTTCAACAAATCATTGGAGGCGGGCCAGGTGCCTGGTGACTGGAGGGAAGCCAACGTGACCCCTATCTTTAAGAAAGGGGATCAGGAGAGTCCAGGGAACTATCGTCCCATTAGTCTCACGACGGTTGTAGGTAAATTATTAGAGGGGATAATAGCGGATAGGATCGTTGACCATTTGGATTCCTACAAGCTGCTTGGGGACTCCCAACATGGGTTTAGATGGCATAGGTCGTGTCTCACCAACCTGCTCGAGTTTTTCCACGTCATATGGAATGAGTACGATAAGAATAGGACGATTGATATACTTTATCTCGACTTTCAGAAAGTTTTCATAAGGTACCTCACCGCCGGCTAATGGGCAAAGTGCGTGCGCTGGGGATCGATAGGGAAGTAGGTA
The DNA here is from genome assembly GCA_023014485.1 of Bathynomus jamesi. Taxonomy (NCBI): domain Eukaryota; kingdom Metazoa; phylum Arthropoda; class Malacostraca; order Isopoda; family Cirolanidae; genus Bathynomus; species Bathynomus jamesi. The sequence goes on from JAJOZX010005188.1 coordinate 110,198, forward strand.
GCTGGATTGGAAACTGGCTGAAGAATAGGCGGCAGAGGGTTGTAATTAAAGGGGCTAGCTCGGGTTGGGCTCGGTCACTAGCGGGGTTCCTCAGGGTTCCGTTTTGGGGCCACTGTTGTTTATCATTTACATAAATGATATCGACGCTGGTATCGTCAGTAGGATCGCCAAATTCGCAGATGACGCCAAGCTTGGGGTCAATGTTAGGACGCCCGAAGCGATCGAGCAACTGCGTGCAGACCTAAGTAGGATAAGAGAGTGGTCCGAAAAATGGCAAATGCCGTTTAACTTGGGTAAATGCAAGGTCATGCACATTGGCTACGCCAATCCCAAGTCGGATTACTCCATGTTGGGGAGTAATATCGAGGCCACTGATTTGGAAAAGGACTTGGGTGTGCTAATTAGCAGCGACCTTAAGTTTACCAAACAGTGCGTAGAGGTGGAAAAGAAAGTCTAGAAGCTGTTGGGTTATATGAGGAGGCAATTTTGATTTCGGAACAAGGAGATTGTGCTCTCTCTGTACAATTCCCTGGTTCGGCCGCATCTGGAGTATGCTGTGCAGTTCTGGTCGCCCACCCTCAGGAAAGATATTGAGAGGCTGGAGCGAGTGCAGGCGAGGGCCACAAAGTTAATCCTTTCCGTTAGGCATATGGGCTACAATCGACGCTTACACGCACTGAATTTGTTTTCGCTGGAAACTCGGAGGCTGCGCGGTCAACTCATCGAGGTTTTCGAACTCTTACACGAGTTCGACGATGTCTATTTTAGGGCATGTTTAGTTTAAATGATAACTCAACTCGCAACAATGGTTGGAAGTTGGATTTGAAACGGTTTAGCACTAGTGTGTGTGGGAATTACTTTACCTATAAGATCTGTGACACGTGGAACAGGTTACCTTCAGAAGATGTGAACAGTTCCTCTGTGGATCAGTTCAAGAAAAGGTTAGACCGAATCTTGCACACTATTTGAGGGTGTATGAATTTTTCCCTGATATCCGTTGCCATTTGTACCTCCTCGATATGGGCCGCAAGGCCTTTTGAGGTACTTCTTTTCCTTGTAACTCTCTCTCTCTCTCTTTTCTCTTTTTTCTCTTTTTCTCTTTTTTCTCTCTTTCTCTTTTTTCTCTCTCTTTCTCTTTGTGTTTTCTCTCTCTCTCTCTTTCTCTCTCTCTTTTCTTTCTTTTTTCTCTTTCTCTTTTTCTTTCTCTCTCTTTTCTCTTTCTCTCTCTCATTTCTCTTTATTCTCTTTTTTATCTCTTTGTTTCTCTTTATTCCCTTTTTCTCTCTTTTTTCCTCTCTCTCTTTTTTCTTTCTTTTTTCTCTCATTTTTTCTCTCTCTCTTTTTATCTCTCTCTGTTTTCTCTTTTTTTTAACTTTTTTTTTTTTCTCTCTCTCTCTCTCTCTGTTTGTTTTTTTTTGTTTAAGGTGCTTCAACCCTGCTGGATTATTGACACCATTTTTTTTTTTTTTGTCTCCCCGAAGGGAGACTAGTTTTATTCATATTTTATGTGTGTGTCAAAATCTGTTCTTCGACTAGCAAAAATTCCTTCTTCAGACAAAAATGTGAAAACCTATTTAATTCTAATTATTCTCGCTCTTACTGGCAACTATCCAACAACCTCTCCAACAACATTACTTCTTTCCCTCTTTTTTGCATAACTCTGTCTCTTGGTCATCCTCCTTTCGGGATTTCGGTGAAACTTTTGCTATTGCGCTTGATATATCCAAAGCTTTTGATAGAGTCTGGCACAAAACTTTAATTTCAAACTGCCTCCTTCAGTTTCTATCCTTGCATCTGTGCCTTCATCTTTAATTTCCTTTCTGGCTGACCTATAGCTGCGGTTGTAAATGGCCACTGTTCTTCTCCTAAAACTGTTAATAGTAGTATTCCTCAGGGTTCTGTACTGTCACCCACTCTTTTTCTTTTATTTATCTATGGTCTATTAAATCCCACTTCCAGTCCTATCCACTTCTATGCCGATGATTCCACTCTTCACTTCTTCACCCACTTCACAAAGCGTCCTTCTGAATAGTCACTCCATGTTTCGCGTAGTACGTCTATGATGCACCTAACCTTCTTGTCTGGGGGTGGCATTTTTATGGGCATTCGCCCTTGGCCCTTCCTTCCTCCATAAAAACTATATATTCATATATTCAGCGAATAACCTAAACCTTTTTATTCCATCAAGATATCAATTATTAATCTAAGCTGAATTTTCTACACTTGTTCAGAACACTTTTTCACCTACTTTTGAATATGGAACAATAGTTGATGAACTGTTTCATTCCGTCTAAGTCAGTGGTTCTGAACCGGGGGTACGTGGAGACTCATCAGGGGTTACACGATATAGGAAAGGGTAAAGTAACCTAATTACGCACACTGGTAAGGAAGACAAATATTGGCAACTCTATGTCCTATCATCCTACGATTTGGCATCACAAGTGTAAGCATAACAGGGTTCCCAGATTTGGCGGTTTTATTTCCTAAATTGTGGGTATATACTGTGTTTGGCGGGTTTGGTGGCTTTTGGCTGTCTTCTCAGGATTATCCTGTAACTTACTCGGAGGAAAAATCACACACAATCTATTATGTTTAACAGCCGAGAGTTTTTTAAATTGAAATGTAGAAAAAAAAGTGACGCATGGTAACTATTCTGATCCTGAGTCGACTCAAATGTTCCCACGGGTCATGCTGGTATTGCGTGACTGACTAGTGAAGTGACAGGGTTGTTTAGTAAGCGAGTTTTTTTAGTTTTTAATAATCACTTTTTTCGTCTTTGTATTGTTCTTACACGTTTTTTAATTCATACATCGACTCATAGACGTTAGTTTGTTGATCCATTAACTATCTTTGTTGGCTTTGTTTATTCGCCTTTTGAGTGGCTCTTCAGGTTACCATGATTAACATAATAGCTTTATTATTTATTGCATTTTTTATAAAGCAAGCCATTAACCGTGTCAGGTTAATATAACCCTGCTCTTAAATACACATTAGACAAACAGGATGCATTAATGATATTTTTGTTGTGAACTTTGGGTATTAATGCTAGTGTAGCCTAGGATGAAAAAGTATTAATGTGTTTACTTAATTTAGCTGTAATTTATACATCATTCTCATAATATTGAAGAATGACAAGTGTGCGTGTTTAGGTACAATGTATCATACATTAGGGTGGAGTGAAAAAAACGTTTTTTAGAATCCATTTTTGTAGGGGCACCCAAAGGTTAGTCTGTGGTACCAATAAGGGATCTGTAAAATATTAGTTATCTGCGACATCAACTTCACCGGCCCCAAGGAGGTCAAAAGTTTGCCTTTCAGTTCCTCCCCCCAAAATTAAGGAAAAATTCAAAGATTTAAGCGTATCTTCCATTGTGTTTGTGCTAGGAAGATCATTTTTACTTCATTTGATTTGTTTATTTATGTTCTTTAACTTTTCCCTTATACACTTTTCTCCCATTCCTCACAGAAATTTGAAATATTTGGTATTTCATGAAAAATACTAACAGAGTATAGGAATTTTTATCTTTCGTCGAATTTCTCAACTTCAGTGGATGTTTTAGCACCATTTTAAGGTTTTCATTCATTTAAATTTTCACGGATTTAAATTATTTCATAATTATATTGTTTAAGGTTTGTTATTTATACTATATTACATTATAATTTATATCTCTTTTTTCAGATTATTTGATTGCTTTGCTAATTTTTTATATTGAATCTGATTCGCTAAAAAACATTTACAGTCACTAATATAATTTAATTCTATTCCATCGCATAAAGCAATATTAGGCATGGCTTCCATGGCCGTGAATGAATCAGCAAAAAGGAAGACGAGGAATATTCAACAGCTGAATCCAATCTTTGGACCACCAAAGGATCTCTCACTGATTTATTTGCCTTCGTCCGAAGATATACGTCAGTGTTTCTTTTATGTTAGACAGGAAAGAATTAAGTCAGGAGAAGCTAATCCAAAAAGTTATGATGTTGCTACAGTCGTTGCCCAAAAAGTAAAGACTGTATGGGATCGTGCTTCTATTCCAACTAGCCATCGTAAGACCATAATGCAGCGCATCCAAGGTTTGTACGAAAAATATCAAAATGTCTTAAAACGATTCAAAGGGCGGAAAGAAAGACCAAGCATTGCTTCACAAATTTAAACTTGACTCACTGAAGCTCTTTGATATAGCTTCTTGTAAATGGGAACATTTCCTGACATGTCGTTGTGAGAAAGACCGAAAAGTTCCTGTTCTGGAAAGGGATTTCTTAATGACCAGCGAACGTCTCGAAAAATGGTGATTCGATCCGTAGATAAAGTGGTCACCAAAAAGATGGAAAAAAGAAAAAGGCTACATAAAATATAGGGAATATACAGCATGGATCTCGAAAGGAATGAAAGAATTTGATACTACTGCAACTGTTTCGTCAAGTTCCAGCGAAACGGACGAAAGCAGTGAGCCGTTTAAACTCACGACAAAGCCATTAATTAATCCAGGACCTTCACAAATGAGAATGCGATCGAAGAAGAATATCTGACCGTGCTGGGGCAGCTCTTGCATCTGCTGTTTTACAAGATTTAAAATGAATTAGTAGTGAGGATACTTCTTCAGTGATCGACAGAAGTGTACCGAAGTTCAGTGTGCCGAAGCTAAATTTCCATGCACTTGACTACACTGATGATATATTTTGGACAGCTAGTCCCATCAGGCTTGAGCCACTATTGACAAACACGTAACCAAAGAGGAGTTGAAATCATTGGCTAAGAACACTAGCGAAGAAAAATTAAAACTCTTTCAATGCCCTTGTAATACACAAGCAGTAGAAACGAGTATCAAACTTGTAACAGAAGCGGCAAAAGCAGTTTATGGCTACGTTGAAACCAAAATTGCATCTCAAGCAATAATGAAATTATTTGAAACCAAGAGAAACTACAAAACTGAATAAGAAGCTTTTTAAATTATTGTGGTGGGTGTGTTAGGGTGGAATTCAAAGAGCAGCCACCTCCACGTGGTGAGTTCTGGATAATTTAAGCCGAGATATGCATGGCTCGTATCTAGCTTAAATTAGCGGAGAGCTGCTCCAGTAAACCAATATATTTAAAGCCATGCAGCTATTTATTAGCTTCTAAAAGAAAACTATATCACTGAATGACGCTTAACATCAACCAATCAACGAAAGCAATAAAAACTCCTATTTTTGTTAGTATTTTTCATAAAATACCAAATTTTCCAAATTTATGTGAGTAAAGGGAAGAAAGTGTATAAGAGTAAAGCTAAAGAACATAAATAGACAAATCAAATTAAATAAAAATGATCTTCCTAGCATAAACATAACGGAAGGTACACTTAAATCTTTGAATTTTTCCTTAATTTTTTGGGGCACCTGAAAGGCAAACATTTTGACCTCTTTGGGGCCAGTGAAGTTCATGTCGCAGATAGCTAATATTTTATAGATCTCTTATTGGTACCGTAGACTAACTTTTGGGTGCCCCTACAAAACTGAATTCTGAAAAAAGTTTTTTTTATTCCACCCTAATGTATAGTACATAGTGTCCTAATAACGTACAGTAGTTGTGCTCCTAAAAGTGCACACTGAAATTAAAGCTAAATTATCTCTTTAGATGTGCATAACTAGGCAACTTTAGTTTACAACTTTAATTTATGAGGCAGGGTTTGTTTCTCTTTTTTCAGATTTGATTCCACTGCTTCTCCCACAGTCTTACTATGTCGAGGAAGCGTTGTTACTAGGATTCATATGTCAGGTTGGCTTTACGTTCATGCTTGAAAAAGATGGTATTCAGAAGCCATAGGGCATCCTTTGCTCAAAGGTGCTTAGCAACGGATGTATGAAGCCATCAAAACTTTAAGACCACCTTTGGACAGTCCACACTGGGAATGCCCAAGACACGAGGTTCGTTCGAAACTAAGCGAGCACGGTTTGAAGCAAGGGGCACACTCCCCGTTCATGGATTTGTTCCAGAGAAGAAGCCTGCGCTAGAGGCAAGTTATCGTGCAAGTTATCACCCTGGTGAAACCGTGCGCCATGGAAATGGCTGAGCTGATGTGTGGGAAAGAAGCAAAACAAAAAAAATAGCACAGATCCTTTTGTCAAACGATACTATTCACGACTGAATAAGAGATATGTCACAAGACATCTTCAAGCAAGTGGTGGAGCAAATCAAGGGAAGTCCGGGAAAAATCAGCTTGCAGTTGGATGAAACAACTTGTGTATCAAATTGCGCTGAACTTCTCTTTTTTTGCTCGTAATGTGCACGAGAATGACATTAAGGATGAATTCTTGTTTTGTGAGCAGCTGAAAGAAACAACAAAAGCAGTGGACATTTTGGCTATGATAAATGAATTCTTCAATTCTAATTTCCTTTCTGGGAACTTGTAGGATCTATTTGTACTGATGGTGCTCCTGCTATGTTGGGTAAAAATTCAGGCTTCACCGCTCTTGTCAAAAAGGAGACTAAATGTGATATCCAGTCACTGCATTCTTCATCGACATGCTCTGTCATCAAAGACTCTTCCTGCTTGTCTGAAAAAAGTATTGGATGTTGTTGTCCAGGTTGTAAACTTGATCCGAGCAAGGGCAGTGGATCACCGCGTGTTCAAAGCGCTGTGCGAAGAGGTTTGGTCTGAACACACCGTCCTTTTGTTTCACACAGAAGTACGCTGGCTTTCCAGAGGAAAAGTTCTGACACGGGTTTTTGAACTTAGAGATTTGATTGAGATGTTCCTGCACGAAAAAGGATCAAATCTGCTTCAGCATTTCACGGACCCAAACTTTGTGGTTTCTCTGGCATACCTCGCAGATATGTTCGAAATGCTGAACTCTTTGAACATCTCACTCCAAGGAAGAGGAATAACAATCTTGGAGGCTGAAGAAAAGGTCAAATCCTTTCAAGAGAAGATGGCTCTCTGGGGACGAAGAGTGAATTCCGGTAACTTTACCAATTTTCCTCTCTTAGATGAAATCACTTCTGATCCAGCTCATCCAGCAGAACCAATTGTTCGCAAGAGTATTATTACACACCTGGAAACTCTGAAAGTCAACTTTGAAGGATATTTCGCAACTGGTTTGGTGGCCGACGTTTGGGAGAGGAGCCCCTTCACTGTCTCTCTCGAAGAAATCAGTGATGCCGATCAGGCAAACGACGAGCTTCTTGATTTGCGCAATAAATCAGAAACTTCGTGTCGATTTTGGATCAGTGGAGCTGAATCAATTCTGGTGCAAACTTAGGGAGGCATATCCCATTCTGACCAAGCGAGCTTACCAAGTTCTATTCCCTTTCGTCACAACCTACCTCTGTGAGTCGGGATTTTCTGTGCTTGTAACAATGAAGACCAAAGCAAGAAACAAGCTGAAAATCGAGCACGACATGCGTGTGGCTCTTTCAAAAACGTAACCTAGAATCGAATTGTTGGTCGCTAATAAACAGCAGCAGTCTTTACACTAAGACTGCTAAGTTTTGGCCATTTACGAGAATAAAGAGCCAAATCATCAATTTCTTGGCATTATGAGTTGTCCAGTGTATTCTGTGGGTGGAATGAAGTTTGTGGATGTCTTTCATTTATTGTTTGGAACACAACTATAAAATGAAAAATAAACTTTGTTTGGATTCTCAATAAAGGTTTAAGTATTGTATCTTGTTTCTTTTGACGATACACGCAGTTTAGTATAAAAATGAAAGTCGCCACTGAGAGGGGGTACGTGACACCTCACGTTAAGACCAAGGGGTACGTCAACCAAAAAAGGTTCAGAACCACTGTTCTAGATTAATAATTCACAGGCCTGCGAATGAGAATTTGGTAATTGTTTTGTTTTTACTAATAACTGATTTTATATAATTCAACTACGCTGATTTCGAATAAGGTGTCCATTTTTTTCTATCATGTAAGGATTTTCTGCAAACTGGAAGAGAAAAAAACAACATAAATAAATAAATCTTATTTATTTCAATTTACATTAAGTACCTATTTCGCTTTGTTATACTAATTACAAATGCAAACAACTTTAAAAAGAAAGAAGACTATTAACGTCAATTACATATTCATCCTTATTTGTCCTGAGTTTTCTTGTGAGATGTCTGCCTTTTAGTCTCGAATGTACGCGCTCTTCCTTTTCTTTTATGTAATCATTCTGGAGTATCCTGGTTCAACATCCAGCAGTAATCAGCCATCATGCTGATGTCCCACCTTCCCTGATATCTCTTCTCCATTTCTTTGGTCTTGGTGAAACCAAGCATTTATAAGCATTTATAGGCAGTAGTTTTTAATCAAAATTTAATGAAAATTACATACATATGTAATATGAAATATGACATTTTGTGAAAAATCTGTACGTGATGGCAAAAAATGAATATTATTTTCGGAATCAGCGTACAAAAATTACTATATAAGTGATAACATATTTCGGACAACAAAGCCATCGCAGGCCTGTGTAAGAGTAAAAAATAGTTTTCAAAATGAATGAATGTTACCGCCACAAGTAAAGCCAAGTGCCTTTTTGTTGTCAGTTATTCTGACTGAGTGCCATTGATTGTGAAACAGGTTTTTATTTATTTATTTATTTAATTATTTATGTATTTATTTTGTAATTAAATATTGAATAAGATAGAATTGAATAAGATAGAATTAAATATTGAGTAAGATAGAATTGAAAAAGTTAAAGATTAATATACAGACTAAGGTAGCTAAATAGGGTGTAACTAGGTAAATACCTAGCCATTGGCGTAGCCAAGAGGGTGCAACTTTACCCCACTCCCACTAAAAAAATTGCGGATCATCTGAAGATCAGGGCCCCTAGCCTTCTTTAGTTATGCTAACTAACGAAAATATCTCGACCTAACCTAACCAATCGTTAGGTCAACTGTACGCCCTTGACGTTTGGTTAGGTTAGGTCGTGATATTTTCGTTAGTTAGCCTTATAAATCTAACTAAAGAAGGCTGGGGCCATGATCTTCAGATGATCCAAAATTTCCAATGTCAAACTAAAACTAAAATAACTAAACTTGTAATTACAAATACTAAAAAAAATTGTAATAGTATGATATTTTTGAAACGATGTAATTATAAATTATAATATACGGAACTATTAGTTGTTACTTGTTACATTTATTACATTTACAATATTCGTGCTACAAGATCAGTATTGCTTTCCTCCAACCCCCTTGATAATTTTCTTGCCCCTCCAAATCTAGAAGTCTAGCTGCGCACCTTCCCATGGCCCTACAACAGGTTTCGTGTTAGGCTTGAAGCTATAAATATGATAGTTTAGTTACAGAACTGATATATTAATTTTATACCAAGGTAAAAGTTGTGTAGGATGTAAGCTATTTTATATATATATATAATATATATATATACCAAGGTAAAAGTTGTGTAGGATGTAAGCTATTTTATTATATATATATATATATATATATGCAAATAACTGCAATGACCGCCGCAGTATATAAATGAATAGAAACGACATAAGTATTAAGGAACGTTTCCGCACACGAGGAGGAGAGATAACGAAATAATGAAAAATGAGGCGAACCCAGGCGGTTCGCCTCATTTTTCATTATTTCGTTATCTCTCTCCTCGTGTGCGGAAACGTTCCTTAATACTTATGTCGTTTCTATTCATATATATATATATATATATATATATAACTGCAATGACCACGCAGTATATTAATGTATAGAAACGACGTAAGTATAGAGGAGTGTTCTGCACACGAGGAAGAGAAATAACGAACAAATGAAAAATGAGGTGACCGCCCGGGAATCGAACCCAGGACCTTCCGATTGCCGGTCAGACATGCTACCACTACACTACGGGCCTCGATCAGTCAGAAGTCGCAATTCTCCTACATAGGGCAGAAACCAATGCCTTGAGAGGGCACCGGCAATCGGAAGGTCCTGGGTTCGATTTCCGGGCGGTCACCTCATTTTCATTTGTTCGTTATTTCTCTTCCTCGTGTGCAGAACACTCCTCTATACTTACGTCGTTTCTATACATTAATATACTGCGTGGTCATTGCAGTTAAATGTACATATTCACGATTTGCGAGGGTGCCCTCTCAAGGCATTGGTTTCTGCCCTATGTAGGAGAATTGCGACTTCTGACTGATCGAGGCCCGTACTGTAGTGGTAGCATGTCTGACCGGCAATCGGAAGGTCCTGGGTTCGATTCCCTGGCGGTCACCTCATTTTTCATTTGTTCGTTATTTCTCTTCCTCGTGTGCAGAACACTCCTCTATACTTACGTCGTTTCTATACATATATATATATATATATATATATTATACATATATATACTGTGTGTGTGTGTGTGTGTGTGTGCGCGCGCGCGGGACAACTAGAGCTAGGTGAGGTCGAGCGTGTGATAATTCACAAATGTAGTGAGGTAATTACTTTCCGGAGGTAATACTTTTGATACCTCGGAACATTAAAAAATTATATGAAAAAAATCTAGAAACAGTTTTACTGTCAGGAAGAAAGATATGGTGATCCTGATTGGTTTAAGTTACGGTAGGTTAGTTAACATAAATTAGCGAGTACCTCACTATTTAATCACTTATCAGAAAACACGATCGAGACCTCATTGCATCCGAAACACTTATCACGCCTTTCTTGTTTCGATGGCATTGAGGTTAGGTTAGGTTAATTAGGCTTTTTAGATATATGGATTTTAAAAAGAAATTAATTAAGATCAAATTTATATGTAACTCTGAAGGAAACGAAGTTTTCCTTGAGTCTTATTTCACTCTTCACGTCGTTTATTGAGTAATTTCTACAGAAGTGAGCGCCAAAGGAAAAGACAGACTTTATAGCCTCGAAGTCTTTTTACCACTGATCGTTAGTTCTTGGGTTGGAATTGATAGAGAGCAGGTTCGACCTCCTAGGTCAAAGGGTAAGCCAAGAATGATTTAAAATTATAATGAAAAACTACATCAGTTTAAATTTCGGTTGGGGTGGGAGGGGTTGGAGGGTTCATTCCGAAGGTTAAGTTCTCCTTTAGCTGGAAATCCAAAAAATTGGTGATGGTAAACACAATCTAAAAGGATAAGAGGATTTTCAAAGATTCCAAACTACGTAAAACGAAAAAATAAATTACAAATATAATAATTTGGCCGAGTGTATATTCTTGGGTGTCGACATAATGTCGGGTGTACACTAAGTACACCCTAAATACATTAAGTACAGTTATTGTCTGGTACGCTATAATTACGATTGTAATTACCGATCAATATGAATTAAGTTATTACAGTTAATTATAGTTTCAATAAATTAGTCGATTAGTTAATTACAGTTAATTACATATTTCCCAAATTGCCAACGACATATTTGATACTTACGTAGTCTACACAATTTTCACAATGGATCACCTGAAGATCAGGGCCCCCAGCCTTCTTTAGTTAGCCTTATAAGGCTAACTAACGAAAATATCACGACCTAACCTAACCAATCGTTGGGTCGATTGTATGCCCTTGACGATTGGTTAGGTTAGGTCGTTATATTTTCGTTAGTTAGCCTTATAAAGCTAACTAAAGAAGGCTTGGGGCCCTGACCTTTAGGTGATCCTTCACAATTTATATAATTCGTTATTCTATAATTTAAAAGGGATTTACAACAATGTTATATTTTCACAGTTAACTACAGTAACGACCATTCTAGGAGTTACGTGGCAGCACATTAACATCAAATAAGGGCGCAGAAGTAGAAATAAACAGAATTAGCATAGGGCGCACATATTTCATAATATAACATACTCTACCTGTACATTATAATTTGGTGACGGAGTACAAGAGAGGGGTGGATTTCAATACTGAGACCTGCGTTTTGCTATACTCAATGAAACTTGGATACTGATGCGAGCATAGCGACATCTCTGGGGAAGAAAACAATTCAGCGTTTCACATATTAGCTGAACGAACATTGCAATGAATGTAACAACGTAACAAATAAAAAAATTACTTCAACTCCAATATACAGTATAATGTAAACATCAAAGAATTTAGCCAGTAGAGCATCCCTTGCGGAATACATACTGTCGATCTGAAAAAAGATTGAGAAGAGAGGTGTTTAAGAATCTTCCTATTGAGTATAGATTCATAAACTTAAGAAAGCCAAAAAATCAAGGCAGTTGGACGATAGTTGAAGGGTTGAGAGCGGTCACCCTTCTTTGGGACAGGCTAAGTGAAAGCGAACTTCCAGCAGGAAGGAACAGTACTATATGAAAGACAAAGACGAAAGCGTTTGCCTAGGCAGGGTGTCAGCATAGAAGCACAGTTCTTGAGAACAACAAGACGGACTCCTTCCAGACCGCATGACTTCCTAGAGTTGACCCCAGATAGGGCAGAAGAAACGTCTTTGGAAGAGATTCTAATTTCAGATATAATTAAGTCAGAGGGAGAAGATGGAGGAACACCACCGGAATCGTCCATGGTTGAGTTACAGGCGAAAGTTTGAGCGGAGAGTTCAGCTTTTCAGGGGAAGAGATGGTATATAAGCCGTCAGAATGTAAATGAGGGAAAGAAGAAGAAAAGTTGTTGGATAAGTTCTTCCTAGTTGCCAGAAAGAGCGAGAAAATTTCGAATTGGATAGGTTTTCACACTTTTATCTGATCGCGATTTTGGCGAGTCGAAGAACAAACTTTTTACAATTCCGGGCAGAAATACTGTATAAGCCGAGTGAGAGTCCGGAGTTGGATGGTGACGGTACCTTCTGAAAGCCTCTTCTCTGTTACGGATAGCATTATAACAAGCAAAGTTAAACCTAGGTTACTTTTGTATTAGTAGTAGGTAAAGAATGTGGAATGTATGTATGTCTCCATGCCCGAGAAAATTACCTCCGTCATGCGCGCAGCACTCGGAGGGACCTGGCCACGGAAGCAGTAATCATTTCCTGGAAAATCAGAGAAATACTTCCTAAGAGCCTCCCAATCAGAGTAGCGAAAGTGTCAAAAGCGTCTCCTCTTGGGAGGATCCAAAGGCCGAATTGGAGCGATAGGACAGTAAACAGATTGTGGTTGGAGGAGCCAAACGGAGAAAAAGCTTGACAAATTAATAAGAAGGATGAGTAGTGAGAAATAAATCCAGAATGTTGGAACCATCTCCAAGGCGATCGAGATAAGAGTAGGGTGTTTTACAATCTGCTGTAGGTCATTTAGGATAGAGAAATTGTAAGCTCGTTCACGAAGAATGTCAGTGAAAAGGGGTTGCTGTCAGTCGTCGCAGACACCTGAGTTTCAATGAGGAAGAGAAGGTGAGGTTTAGAGGAGAATTCAGCGAAAGGAGAGTGGGATAGAATATATTCCACTTTACAAGTGAGGTAGTGAAATAACTTTGTATAGTCAATAGAATTAAAAGAAAGGTAGACAACACAGATGTATTTAGTTTGAAATTGGGCAAGTTAGGTCGTTATATACATATAAACATCCACTTTGGAATGAAACTGAGTATAGAGAAAGTAGGGGGTACAGAAAAGGGGTTGCTGTCAGTCGTCGCAGACACCTGAGTTTCAATGAGGAAGAGAAGGTGAGGTTTAGAGGAGGCGAGGTGGTGCTCATCAGAGTGGAAATTTGCGAAAAGGCCACGAATGTTGCAGAAGTTTATGAAAAGTGAATCAGGCAGAGGCTCAGGATGTTGAGAGATGAAAATCCTTGACGTTAATTAGAAATAGTAATAGCTTAAGAATAATTCGTTGTGGGTTTCCACTGGTTAGCATCACATTGTCGAATAAATTACCTTTTAACCTAAAGTTTTGAATGACTTTTTCACATGCCATTTGAACCAATCCAGGATATTTCCTCTTATTCCGTATATGTGACGCTTCTTCAATAAGATTTCATGCAAAACTGTATCAAATGCTTTTCAGAAGTCAAGGAAGATTAAGGCAGTGTTTTTTGCTGTTTAGGTTCTGATAGACATAATTGAAGAGCTTGTTTATAGCATTACCCGTTGCATACATACTTCTGAAGGCTATAGAAATAAAGATCAAAAGAGTTCCACTCCGTCCGAGTGCAGCATTCCCCCATTTTTTACTCCCACCCCTTGAGAGGGGGTTTGCGACTACTTTTTCGCTGTTTTGTACTAAATAGTACATCGGACGATAAAACTGCATATAAACAAAAATGTTGGAAATGTAATTTTTAACAAGATTGTATATATATGTATGTATATATATGTATATATATATATATATATATATATATATATATATATATATATATATATATGCATTTTTCCCGTAGAAGTTACAGTTTTTGTGGAATCCACGTCTGAAGTGGGGACAGACTTTTAGCCTGCAGCGAGAAATTTGCTTCTGGTGCTCAGTTTTTGGCAAATAACTTACAAACGCCAAATTTTTCATTAAAAATGTATATAGTTGAAATTGTAGAGCGGAAAATTCTCTATTGGGTTAAGTGAAAACCATATTTCTGTAAAAATTTTGAAGCTTTTCCTGACTCATTCAAAAAATTTTCTTTTGCAGGTATCACTTAGAATATGTCTGTGTTCAGTATGGCGTGCACAAGTGAATGTTTTTATTGTGATAAAAGTTTAGCAGATGGAGAAACAGTGGTTGTGAAAGACGGAATGGAGAACTTAAGACGTGTAAGTCAAATCCGAAAAGACGGCCATTTTGAAAAATTGAAGAAAGTGAATACAATTGAAATGCATAAAGTTTGCAGACGTGAGTATATTAAAGAGAAAAACATTGCCAGGGATTTGAAAAAAGCAGAAGCTAAAAAACTGAATGAGTGTACATTGCGATCAGAAGAACAATTTGATTTCAAAAGGAATTGTTTGTTTTGTGGTGAAAAATGTGACATTCCTGCGGAAAAGAAAAAGCCTGCAGAGAAACGCCAAGTAATGTGCGAGATTCGTACTTTGACTGTGAAAGATAAACTATTGAAGGATGCCGAACAAAGGAACGACGAGTGGCGTGAGAAAGTGTCAAGACGAGTAAACAGCGTGATTTGTCTTGTAGCAGAAGAAGCGCGCTATCACGGAAAATGCTACTCTAAATTTGCATGCAACCGACCATCAACTCTAAAAAGAGGACGTCCACAGGATGAAGACATGGCTTCTGCTTTCGAAAAGCTGTGCTCCTTCATTGATGACTGTGAGGAATGCCAGTTTTCTTTACATGATTTGATGAGGAAAGTTGAAGAACATTTACCAAAAGGGTCATCGATGACTGAAAAAACACTGAAAACAAAATTAGCAAACGCATACGGGGATGGAGTCATGTTTGTACAAATGAACAAAAGACCACCAGTTGCTTGTTTCCGTGGCTCCGGACTTAAACTTATCAATTCCTGGTACGGAGAAAAGAAAAACAAATGAGAAAGATGAGCGCTTAAGAATCGTCGAAGCTGCAGCTACTATAGTTCGAGAGGATATTAGGACAACTGCTTATAACACAATGGATTACCCGGATATTACAGACTTTATGAAGGATGCAGATGACGTGGTTCCCAAAACTTTGCAAGCATTTTTGGATACCGTTATCCTAAAAAGCAGAAAATGCGAAAAAGGAAAAAGTAGCAAAACAGTGTACTGCAATCGCTCATTCTATAATTGCTGCAACAAGACCGCGCTCATTTCTGTCTTCCATACTACTTGGTCTCTCTGTGTATTTATTTCGGAAAGTGGTTCCAAAAGCATTGTCACTGCAGTGTCAAATTTGGGATTTTGTTCAAGCTATAATGATGTTGCATTGTTCGAGTCATCTGCTGTTAAATCTTGGAAACCTGATTTGGACAAAGATTCTTTCTGTCAGTATGTTTTTGACAATGCAGATTTTAATATAAAGACCTTAACTGGTAAAGGAACATTTCACTCGATGGCGGAATAAAATGCATAACACCAGCAAAGATGGTAATAAATCAGGAAATTTCAAAATTGCGAACCATTCCTTCTTCAAAAGAGCTAGCAAGCATTGGACAAATGGAAATACAAACTTTTCGAGGAAAACGAAATGCTGGTTTGAATGAATTGAAATTGCAAAAGGTGTACAATGATGAAGCTTGCAAGAATGTTACAATGCCCTCGACCCAGGATATTCTGTGGATGTTCGGAAAATTTTTGCAGACACCTCTCTTCCATCGTGGCAAGGTTTTATGGAAGCCATGATGGGTACTCTGCCATATGAGCAGTCAAAGGTTCTTGCATTACCTTTCGTTAATCTGCCGCCAACAGAGTACAACACAATGCTAACTGTACTAAAATTTGCGGCGGAAGAAACAAAGAAATCGAAACAAAAAAAACGTGTTTTGTTACATTCGACCAACCACTATACATGAAGGCTAAGGATATTGTGTCTCCAGGAAATGAAAATCAAGAAGGTGAACTTTCGAACGTTATTGTGAGGTTAGGAGGATTTCATCTTTTAATGTCCTATCTCGGATCAATTGGCTACATTATGGGAGGCAGTGGACTATCAGACCTATGGTCCACAGTATTTGCTTCTTCATCTGTACCTCATATGCTTTCTGGCCACGCCTATGCACGAGCCATTCGAGCACATTTGTTAACATACTGCGCTTTGGCAAAGATCATGTTTCATGAAGTCACAGTAGATAACACTGACAAACAATATGTACAACAAATTCTCACTACTTTTAAAGATCTGCCTCCAACATTTGACTCTGTGGAAAACGATGATGTAATTAAAGAGCTCCATATGCAGTTCATAAATCACATGACATCACTCAAGCAAAAAGGAAAGACAGCTCAATTATGGCTACAATATTTTGATCTTGTGACTATCGCTTTACATTTCATTCAGGCAGAGCGCATAGGAAATTGGAAGCTTCATTTAGATTGCATTAGAGCTATGCTGCCCATTTTTCATGCAAGTGGACATTTTTTGTATGCCAAGTCCTGCCAGCTCTACCTCCAAGATATGGATTCTCTTCATCTCAAGATGACAGACAAGGAGTTTCACAGATTCACATCAGAGGGTTACTTCACAATTCGACGTTCGGACAAGTGCTGGAGTGGTGTATGGTCTGATATGACTATCGAGCAGACTTTAATGAAAAATATGAAGAGTGTTGGAGGCATCACTCACGGAAGAGGCTTCACAGAGAGTGTTCTGAATAAATGGATCTTTGGTTTACCAGTAGCTCACCACGTATGCGAGAATGTGGAAGAGTTTTGTGGGATTCGAACCAGCAGTAGTTTTCAGCATATCGAATTGAGAGATTCAAGGATTAAGAAGGACGAAGAGGATCTTCAGAAGTTTGTTGTATGGCTTCAGCAGCATTCTCCATTCATCAAAACAGAAGACTCGTTTCGCTGTCGAATGGTCTGGTTGCAACTGAAAACATAAACTGCTACAAAGCTAAAGATATTGGCAAGAAATTGATGGATGAAGCCATAAAAGGCAAAGCACTTTTAGAGATTTTACAGTAAAACGCAGCAACAGAGTGAAGTCAATTTCTTACATGAATACCAGTGTCAAAGTCGCAGATGACATCATAGAGGTTGACACCACTCAATTATTTCAGAGAATAATTTGCACTGTAAAGTTGCCGCAAGAGAGAGTCATGATGGCTTTTTCTCCATATTTGACGAAACAGGTTTGATGAGAAAGACGAAGAAATCGTCTTTGTATGACATTTTCAACACTGTCGAAGAACGAGTAGTTAAATTATCCTGGTGCAAATATGTCATTGATGGAGGTAACTTAATCCACCGTGTAGTTTGGCCGAAGCAAGGCACAATTGCAGACGTTCATGCTGCTTATGTCCAGTTCATTAGAAAACATTACGGTGAAGATGTAACTGTAATATTTGATGGTTATTCAACTAATGAAGTCAGTACAAAGAGCATCGAGCGTCAACAAAGACTTTTGAAACGAATTTCAGCTGAAATTTTATTTGATGAGAATATGGCTAACTGCACCTAAGGAAAAATTCTTGAGTAATCTAAAAAACAAGGAGCGTCTAATTATGCGATTGAAACAGAGATTTGAGAAAGAAGGTATTGAGACACATACTGCTGCAGATGATGCTGATGCACTAATTGTTCAAAGTGCTATCAATGCATTTTATCAGCATGACTCCGCTGTTATAGTTGGACAGGATGTAAATCTTCTTACTCTACTTATTGCTCTTACTCCAGAAGACAAAGATATTATGTATTTAAAAGAAGCACAGGGAAACCTCAGAGCAAGACTTTATAGTTCTCGAGATTTGCAATGCTCCAATATTCTAAAGAACTACAAAGAATCAGTTTGGGTAGCTCATGCATTTAGTGGTTGCGACACAACGTCCTCATTTTACGGATTTGGAAAAATGAAAACGATCAATCTCCTCAATAACGATGACTCTCTGCAAGATATGGTATCGGTTTTCAACAATCCTCAATCGACTCATGATGAAGTTGCAGCCGCTGGAGAACGTTTCATTCTCGCTCTGTATAAAGCTCCACACACTGAAACAAATCTCAATCATTACAGATTTCTTTCTTTTAACAAATCTGTCAGTCACTCAAATAATGTTGTGTTCTTATCAGGTCTTGCCCACTTCTGCAGCAGCTAGGCAACATTCTTATCGTGTCTTTCACCAAGTTCAAACTTGGCGAGGAGAAACACTACAGCCTGAGTTGTGGGGCTGGAAAAAATTTGCAGTTCTCTGTCACCTGTCTACACAACTGAGGCACCAGCCCCCGCAAATCTCTTGAAACTTATTTCATGTGGCTGCAAATTAGGGTGCGGAAGCGGTGTGGTTGTGAAAAGCTGGTTTACGCTGTTCTATAATGTGCACTAATTGCCATGGTCAAAGTTGCCTGAATTCCGAAACTGTAGATGATCCCACTGATGACCTTATTATGATTGATGAAGAGGACTATTCAAGTACTTAATGACATCATCTTAAACAAGAAAAACGTGGAATAGGCCTACTGGGGAAACCACTAAAAAAAACGCGCCCAAAACTCTACCTCAAAGGTGGTGTGGAAATGAGTTTGCATTATATAAGTTAATTTCTACTAATGAGTCAGAAAACCTTTGAAATCTGCTTCATGCAAATGTTTTTCACTTAACCCAATAGAGAATTTTCCGCTCTACAATTTCAACTATATGCATTTTAATGAAAAATTTGGCGTTTGTGAGTTATTTGCCAAAAACTGAGCACCAGAAGCAAATTTCTCGCTGCACGCTAAAAGTCTGTCCCACTTCAGACGTGGATTCCACAAAAACTGTAACTTCTACGGGAAAAATGCATAATATATATATATATATATATAATATTTCATTCAAAATTACATTTCCAACATTTTTGTCTATATGCAGTTTTATCGTCCGATGCACCGTTTAGCACAAAACAGCGAAAAAGTAGTCGCAGACCCCCTTCAGGTGGGATTGGGGTAAAAAAAATGGGGGATGCTACACTCGGACGGGAGGGAACTCTTTTGATCTTTATTTCTATAGCCTTCAGGAGTATGTATGCAAAATTTCATCTTTTTATAAATTTTTCCCACCATTTGCCTAGTTTCATGCTAATTTGACTGGACTATATCTCTAAACCCAAATTGTGCTTCAGTTAATTAAAATTAATTAAGAATTTAATTAAGAATTTAGTAAAATTATTGTATACAATTTTTTCAAATAATTTATTTAAAGTTGACAATACAGAAATGGGACGATAACTGTAGTGTTTTGGTTCCCTGACTTAAATACAGGGCATACTCTGGCTTCCTTTAGAATGTCATGGAATATATAGCTAGTGTTACTGATTCTTTCATTAGTTTACTGAGGGGACTGGAATTTCACTCAATAATAATTTGTATATTTTTATTGGAATCGTATTCATGCCAGAATCTTTATATTTCAGAAACTTTATTGCTGAGCAGATATTGTTCGGTAGGACTGAATCAAATAAAAATGAGTTTGGAGTGGGTTGTGGCATGTATTGTCGGTAGTGAGTGTCACTATTAAGAATCAAGGCTGCAGTATTGGAGCCGATATATGCAAAGTTGTTTAATAAATTAGTTATATCTTTGGGACCAATGTAAGAATTTCCGTCTTGTGTGAGGAAGGATAATGGATTTCTTTTAACCTTTTTGTGTTAATTAAACCGTTAGAGTGTTACATAGCTTTTGGGGACTGGGTTTGCTTCAGCACTTTTTGAACAATAGTAATCTGCTTTTACTCTTTTAATGACTGCATTAAGTCTGTTGCAGTAATTTTTGTATGTCTGATCGGTAATAATATCAGTTATCCTTAATTTAAAGACAATGTTTGCGTTCAACACTCACAAGATAGAAAAGATATAATCTTGCAGAACTACTAAAAAGCACCCATAAGACAAGTTTGTCGTCCATTGCAAGTGGAAACTCAAAGAATGCAATCACATCCAAACTTACTGGCCACGGAATACCAGAACCATAGGGATTCCCAGTATTAATGAATAGACGACTACAAAGTACCCGAAGCAGTTTCTACTGCCAAACAGCTTAATTTATTATGTACTACTATTACTGTCAGTACTACTCGTATGTATTTCAAATTTAATTTTTTTAGCTTTTATACATTTATTTCTTGAGATATTTCAAGCAGGAGTGGAGACGTTTCACTCCAATCACTGGAGCATTCTCAAGCTTTATTAAGCTTATTAAAGCTTGAGAATGCTCCAGTGATTGGAGTGAAACGTCACTACTCCTGCTTTCATTTTTCTGCGTGAAATATATCAACACTGAATCAAAACCATGGATTTTGTAGTTATTTCTTTGCATATTTCGTTTCGATTTTCCCCTTTCCTGTTAAATATTCATATGCGCTTCATAAATTTTCAGTCAATAATCTAGCTTTGATTAGATTTAATTACTTAAAAATTATACTTATTTTTAGAGAAGAACTTTGATTTTCATATATCTGTGAATTATTTTCTACTTTCATATTATATTTTTATAATTTCTTTATCTATGTGTTTCAACTTAAACTATACTGACGTTATATTTACTTACTCCTCTGTGTATTTATTTTCTTCATTTCTTCTTTTCTTCTTACCTTTAGTACTTTTAGGGCAGAAGGAAAATGTCGAAACTATATACGACATCGATAACTTTAAAAACAATGTAATAGTGCCTCAAGCCTACTTTAAATTTCACTAAAGTAAACAAAACTAACCTGAACGCGCCCTACCCAACCAGGTTTAAGTATTAACAATTTTATCATTACTGATAAAAGCTTTTTATCAGACTCAGGTTTGCAGTTGCAATTTAAAAATAAGACAGAGAAAACCCACTTCAACCACACTGGAATTCAGTGCACGCTTCATTTATCCAATCCGGCCGCCACGCCGAGAAACATTTCTTTCATATTAACTACTTTTATGTATTATTTTCAATATTTTTATTTAATTTAATTTTTAAAAATTAATGTTAACATTGTGTGTACAATATATTAATGAACTTATTCTTTGTATTCAATCTCATATATTGTTTTCCATCATTTGATAACTTTAAATGTGGTTTGACTTACACGTAAGCATTAATTTTCATATCACTTCTTTAGTACTAAATTTCATCAATTATTAAAATTTATTAATGTTTATAAATTGAAGAACTAAACATTTATATATATATATATATATATATATATATTTTATATATATATATATATATATTATATATATATATATATATTTTAGGGTGATTCAAAACAATCAAAGTTTTTTTTTTAATTATTCAACCTGTATTTTGTTCCCTATGACAAAAAAGTAGTGTATGCCAAATTTGGTGAATTTTAAATAAAATTTACTATGTGCTACCAGGCGTCAAAGTTTCCCTTTTTTTCAATTTGTTTGTTTTTACAACTTATGATTTTATGTTTAATTGTTTATATTTCAGAATTTTTAATTAATGGTTTATATCGGGTGGCCACAAAAAAACTTTACTTAATTCAAAGTTTAATAACTGCAACAATTCAAAACCTATGCGATTGAGCTTTGGCACACATTAACAGATGGTTATAATCTATAATTGCTGGAATTTTCAAATATGTAGGTTCTATAGTTTTGTTACAGTGAACAATTTAAAAGCATATGTCTAAAAATAGCATGCCGAAGAAAATGAATTTGAACTTAACAAATTTACTTAAACAAATGGTCAATGTGACCACGTCCCTGTTAGTAAACTGCCCTCAATCGCTTCTTCCACGAGGAGATGCACTTTCGAACCTCATCTAAGGTGATATCCTCCCATGCTCTACTGAGTTTCTCCTTAAGTTCATCTTCGGTGAATTTGTCTTTCTGGCTGCCGTAAACCTTCACCATGAGGGAATCCCATACTGAATAGTCCATCGGATTACAGTCGGGAGACTGAGGCGGCCATTCATCCTTTTTGATGAAATTAGGGGTTTCTTGCTCTAGATGATTTTGGGTCGCTCGGCTTGTATGGGCGGGTGCCCATCTTGCTGGAAAATGTAGGCCTCATCAGGATACAGCTGACGACAATCAGGAAGTAAACCCATTATCTAACAGGTTGATGTAGCGCTCAGAGTTAACTTTAGTTTCGTTTGTGGCAATGAAATGAATTCGTGTTTTCCCCTTCCATGAAATTCCCGCCGATACCATTACTTTTCTGCTGAATCTTGAGGTTTCATGATAAAGCCTGGAGGGAGGAATGTCCTTTTTCCTTGAACCATAAACCCTGTCATTTTGCCTGTTTTTGGCCACCTCCAACGTGAAATTCTTTTCGTCTGTAAACACAACTTTTTGCACGTCTTCAGCTGAGTAGCATTCATATAGGGATTTACAGCGGGTCTTTCTACGCTGTCTTACATTCTGATCACGCCGAGAAACTCGAATTCTCTTGTAGGCCTTCAATTTCAAACGTTTTACAATCCTTTGTACAGAGGAGCGAGAAATCCCAAGGTCGTACGCAATCTGTCTCTGGGAGCGATGAATTCCTGTGTATTCTCCTGGGATTGAATCAGTTCCTCCACGGCAGCCTTATTTTCTTCTGTTGAAACACTTTTGGGCCTGCCGCTGCCGGGTTTTCTAGCTGTTGATCCAGTATCCTTTATCTTTCTTATTAAGTTATAAACACTTTGACGAGTCCAGTTCTTTGCGGGGAATTCTCGGACAATCCTATTTCTATTCCAACCTTTTTCCTTGACACATGCTTCTATGATGGCTTCATCACTTTTACTTAACGTCATGCTGGCGGGGTTTTAGCGGAAAAATAAAAGAAAGCAAATTCACATTAGGTTTAGCCTACGCCAGCGCGCGTGTCATACTACGCTACATTAGGTTTAGCCTACACCAGCGCGCGTGTCATACTACGCTACATTAGGTTTAGCCTACGCTAGCGCACGTACGTGTCAGATGCACACCAGGCATGCTATTTTTAGACATATGCTATTAAATTGTTCACTGTAACAAAACTATAGAACCTACATATTTGAAAATTCCAGCAAATATAGACTATATGCATCTGTTAATGTGTGCAAAATCTCAATCGCATAAGTTTTGAATTGTTGCAGTTATTAAACTTTTAATTAAGTAAAGTTTTTTTGTGGCCACCCGATATACTAGCTTGCTTTTAATTGTTGTTTGGAACTCGTAATTTTGATACCAATTAATCGATTATGGAAGCTAGGCCTAATTCACCATCACCTAGTTGCTCAGTTGGGAGAAGTTCTACGAGAAAAGAAACTGAAGTATGGCTAATTGGGCAGCCCTCTGCAGTACTAAAACATTCGTATTACCATCAGAGAAGGAAATGATGGCCCTCTTCATGCACTACAGAAATATTAAAAAGCGAGGCATTAGAGAATCATGCTACTCTACTGTGGATGATGTGCTAGCAGTTTGGAAAAAAGAGGAATACCAGCAAAACAGAGTACATGTAGTAGATAAAATTCAAGGAATACTGAAGGAATGGCAGCTGCTTAAGAAAAACAAAGCAAACAACTTGAAAAGATCACAAAATTTAAATAATAAAGAAGAAAAATGGAAAGATAAACTGGAAAACTTATTTGACATTGCTCATGAGAATGCTATGCAGCTTATAAAAATAGATAAGAAATTCTTGAAAATGCAACGTGAGAAAGGACATCATGGAAAAATGGGTACCATTGATAAGGCTGTTGCTAAAAAAGAGCAAAGAGCAGCAGAAAAGCAACATTATGAAAAGAGGAAAGCAGAAGAAGAAATCAAAAGAAAGAAGAATGAAGAGGCTGTCATACTCACCAGTACATTATCAAAATCAGAATCAGAGGAGAAAAAGTGATGAATCTGGTTTCTGTGCTGCACAACCTTCAACATGGAAGAGTAAGGTAGGCAAACGTAGAAAATTGTTTGATGATAAATTATTAGGAAGTCTTGATGTTGCAAAATTGAGTGACAGAAATGCGTCTCTAGTTTTAATGCCAACAATCAGACATCGCTTGAATGGGGCATCTGCGAACAAATAAAATGCGTGTGTTTCGATACAACGACAGCCAATACTGGTCCTAGAAATGGTGCAGCTATTCTTCTAGAACAAAAATTCGACAACGATTTTTGTGGCTGGCATGTCGACACCACATATTTGAAAATGCTGGAAGCTGTTGTTTCAGTCTTTATCACCATCTTCTGGCCCAGATATAGTCCTTTTTAAGAAGTTCAGAGAAATATGGTCAAGCATTAATAAGGAGGACTACGAAACAGTATTATCAGATCCAGATATCTATGAAAATATTCATGACATCAAGATGAAATAATTATATTTGCAGCAAATCAACTAGACACATTCCAACCAAGAGACGATTACTTAGAACTATTGCAGTTAACAATTATTTTTTGGGGAGGTGAACCAAAAGGTGGAATCAAATTTAAACATCCAGCGGGACTTCATCGGGCTAGGTGGATGGCCAAAATTACATATTCATTAACATTTTTTGTTCAAATCTCAGTTCAAAATTTCAGTAAAAGACAAAAAAGGACTAAAAGACATCTGTCTATTTGCTACTCGGTTATATGTAAAGGCATGGTTTACAGCTCCTGTGCCATCTTGCGCTCCTCGTCTTGATCTGGAATTATTACAGAATCTTGTAGTCTACAAACAAATATATGACACAATTGCATTTGTTGCTATTAAAAAACTGTTAGGTCACCTTGGTACCTATCAGAAGAACTGGTTGCGTTGGCTTTTCATGATGATGAAGTGCCTACTGAAACAAAAAACAAATGGTAAAGGCCTTGCAAAATACAAAAGAAACTCTTCCTGCAAAACGGGCTTTTCTAGATCCTGCACTTATTCTAACGAAGAAATTAGAAGATTTTGTCACATGAAATACTCAAAGATTCTTTACAATAACAGAATTTAGTTCAAAATTTTTACTCAAAGATGCTAAAGAATGGCATAATGATGAAGAGTTTAACTCCGCTAAGAAATCTATCAAACAGTGGAAAGTCGTGAATGATATAGCGGAAAGAGGAGTAAAATTAATGGATGAATATAATAAAATACTAACACATGACGAAGATCAAAAACAATTCTTGCTACAAGTAGTGAAAACTACAGGGCTGTTTACCCTGATAGAAAAAAGAAACATTGATGAAGTAAGGAATAATGTCTCAAATATCATGCTAGTTTAATTATGCATGCTTGTGGTTATGGTAGGACCTACGGGGGAGCTTTCCACATTAAAAAAAAGCAATGCGCCTTGTACTGTACCTCCTGGGTGGTGTGGAAAAATTTGACAATTTGAGTCGTTGTGTCAATTTTTAATTGCTGGTAGCAACCCTTAAAACTTAAAAATTTGCTAAAATATTTTAGGATAGTTATTTTTATGCTGAAATGAACCATTTAAAGGGTTGAACACATTAAAATATAAAAAAAAATTTTTTTACCCCCATATTTGAATCACCCTAATATATATATATATACAGGGTGTCCCATAAGTCCGGCATCATAGGAAAAATAATAAAAAAAGGCAAA
This sequence comes from Bathynomus jamesi, assembly GCA_023014485.1. Lineage (NCBI taxonomy): Eukaryota > Metazoa > Arthropoda > Malacostraca > Isopoda > Cirolanidae > Bathynomus > Bathynomus jamesi. The sequence goes on from JAJOZX010005188.1 coordinate 136,124, forward strand.
ACAAAAGCTTTTATTTACAGAACGTGCTCAATATGTCCACCATTGTTTTATTGTTCCGTAGTCCATTCACCATCCGCCGGTCGGGATCATCGCTTAATTTCTGTAGGATCTGAAGTTTATATGGATGCCATTTGTGAGCTTGAAGAATGCGATGGATGCTACTTTTCGACACTCCTGTCTCGGCGGACAATCGCCGAAGAGACTTATTGGGACTTCTGTTAAAATGAGCCAGGATAGCAGTCGCTGTATCATCGTCAGTGGACCTCCTTGAAGGTCCACTGCGTGGTTTATCTTCTATGGATCCTGTTTCCTTAAACTTTGCAACAAGTCTGCTAACACAACTCTTTGTTATTCGCTCGCGGTCTGGATGCAGTCTGTTAAATTCAGCAGCGGCCTCTCTTTGACTCCGATTTCCTATGAGTAGAATTATCTGGATTCGTTCTTCCTTGCTCACAGACATAGCTGGTGAGGGAAGCTATATTTTTGGGACTTCTTTGCGAGGGACCCGTTGCCCACGTCGGGCTAGCATCATGAAAAAGAAAAACTATAGTATTTGTCATTTACTATTACTTATTCGGACTATAGTGGATTTAATTATCCTAGAAGAGTTCCTTTTTCCATGCACGGTCTGTGTGTATCATAAAAAACCTCAGGGAACCATTCTGAGTTCATTCCCATCTTGAAACGGACATGTTATGTGCCTTGAAAAGTGGACGCTCAATTCTGCCAGTTGAGGTTTAAGTTTTGGTTTTTGGCTAAAAATATAATAGTTACCCCTTTTTCTTTGATGTATTCAATCTGACGTGAAGGCAGCGAGTCTTTTGCTTATATTGAGGTTCTAAATGTAGCAGGGCTAGGCTGCTTTAAACCCTAGATCCTGTCCCAAAGCTGGATCCTATCTGCTTTGCAGATAGCTGGTGAGGGAAGCTATATTTTTGGAACCTCTTTGCGAGTGACCCGTTGCCCGCGTCGGGCTAGCATCATGAAAAAGAAAAACTATAGTATTTGTCATTTACCATTTCTTATTCGGACTATAGTGGATTTAATTATCGTAGAATTGTTCCTTGTTCCATGCACGGTCTGTGTGTATCATATATATGTTTTCCTGCCTGGTGTGATGGTTACACGTGTTTCGTTTGAAGTCCGAATAAAAGTGATATTGCAATAAAAATTCAGCAGTTAATCGTTTTTAAGTTATGCCAATTTTTGAGTGAATATTCGGTGAACACAGTCATATTCCTATTTAAGTGGTGAAATAGTGGCGTTTGTCGAAATAAAGCAAATAAAATTAAAGTAACTTAATCTACAGTATACAACGTTTTTTTTGAGTGTTTTCTCGCTGAGGAAATCTAACTGCCCATCGAAAGGCAATATCCTTCAGTTATCCCCCGCGGTACATTCCAGGGCACCAATCAGTGAGAATCTACAGCGTGCCACATCCCCCTTCCCCACCCCACGAAATAACGGAAAAACCTTACCTCCCTCATTTCTAAAGTTAAAGTAAATACCTCGCCTAATAAACTACCATTTTGAGTTAATATTTACATACCATGAGAAACATGGCAATGGCAAATCAATTCATACAACCCTGTGGATACTGTAAAAAAGATACGGATGAATCAAAGGCAACTCGCTGCGATCTTTGTCAGACATTAGTCGAATTTCAATGCCTGAGATGGAGCGACGAAGAAATATCTCTTAATTCAGGCGCAAAACAATTGAACGGAATCAAGTTCTTCTGCAAACGCTGCATAATCGAAAATAAACTTGTTTACGGTTTTTAAAGCAGAACGAGATGAGGAAAAGGCAAAAGAGGAGTTATGAATAGCGAACAGAGAGAAAAAATAGAAGGAACGGAGAAAATACGAGAGGAAACTGCGAAAAACGAACTGAAAAAAAAAACAGAAAAAGCAGAAATAACAGAAAAGAAGGGCCAACAGAGGAAAGAGAGGCAAAATCAAATCCAAAGATTTCAAACAAAGGGCATTAGCAGCAATAGAAAAAAACAAGTAGACAATAATGAAACAATACTGAAACCACCAAAAACAAAGGCCCCAAGTAAAAATAGGGAAGAAACTATTGTAACTAGTATGTGAAAGGAATTTGCAGATATAAGGAAGGAGAATGTATTTACGAACGCCTTCCTGTGTGCAATTACTTTTACAATAATGGTCACTGCAAATTTGGTGGAAAATGCAAATTCTACCATCCGGTCATTTGCAAGATCTACGCAACATATGGAACCTGCCAGTACGGGAGAAAATGCTACTACCATCATCTCACGACAAGTTCAAAGGACAAAGGACAAGTTTCAAATGACAACAGAAGGAATGTGAGAAAAAAAATATGTACCCAAATAGCAAACAAAACACAAATAGCACACAAAATTTTTTTAATATCTCGGACACAATACTGCTGCTAAGTCTCATACAACACATGCAGCTGACACAGCTGGGAACCCTCGAACCGGAACGCTTCATGACAAGAAGCTGCCAGAACAGGTAGGCGGGAACGGATCCATCTTGGAGGACCACAAGGATAAAAAACACGCGAAACCAAAGGACAACGAACTTAAAATGCACAAGGGGCAATGCAAAACAAAGAACATAAACATTGTCCTGGCAAATATTCAAGGAATAAAACCGAACAATCCTCTAAGAGTTTCGTACCTGAAAGGTTTTATGGACGAAACAAGGGCGGACATCGCATGCCTCACAGAAACACATCTTAAAGGTTGCCAAGGAAACTGCGATAACTGCGAACACTGTATCGATAAGAACGAATTGCATATCGATGGATTGAACTTACTAAGAGCGGATAGAACAACGAGACGTAAAGGTGGATGTGCTATTTATACATATGAGAGGCATATGACAGAGACGGTAATAAGTAAATCCAACAGCTTCGTGGAAACCCTTGCGGTGAAAATAGAGAAACTAAACGTGATACTGATAGTCATCTATAGACCTCCAAACTCCTCAAATGAAAAATTTTCGGATGCCATTGATGATATCAGAACCCGAATAAAGTCCCTAAATGCTCCATCCCCTAATATAATACTCTGTGTTGTTTTAATTTTCCATTTATAAAATACAAAAAGGTGGGTAGAAATATATTTATACAACAAGAGAAGGGGGGACATAAGAGAGGACTAGGAGCAAGCAAAAATGCTGATGGCTCTCACAAACGAGTTTATGCTAACACAGGAGATAACAGAAAATACCAAAAAAATAACTGCCTAGATCTGCTATTCACAAATAACACGAACTTGATTGCCGATATAAAAATAACCCTAACTATTATCTCAGACCACAATATAATCGAGTTACCAACAAATACAGCGATAACTTTGAAAGACAATACACATATGGAAGGAAGAAAAAAAATTTGGGGCTTTTAACCTAAACTCCAAGACCATAAATTGGGAAGAAATCAGATCACACATGTCCCAAATAGAGTGGAGAACAGCTTCAGAGAATAAGACAACTGAGGAAATGCTAACAACCTTGGAAGAAAAGACGTTGAGAATTTTGGGAAAAATATGCTGTGAAAGCACAGCCAAAAGGAAAGAGGAACTGGCTAGAGAGGCAAAAAAGAAAAATATTCTGCAAAAGAAAGAGAGTAGCGACGAAGTTAGCAAATTGCGGAGACAACAATGCCAAGAAAATAATACAAGAAAAACTGAACAGTATCGATAAGGAAATACAAACTCTGATAAAGGGCCATGCAGACAGGGAAGAGGAAAAGGCGGTAGAAGCAATAAAGGAAAATCCAAAATACTTCTACAGTTATGCGAAAAAGAAAACAAAAACGCGCGCTACTATCGGGCCCTTAAAGAAAGGGAATAATGAACTAACAGACGATCTAAAAAAATATCTGAAATATTGAGAACCCAGTATGAATCGGGCTTCAGTACCCCAAAAAGTGACAAAGATGCATTCTTCGAAGAGAAATTGCAAGGAAAATGTATAACGGACTTTCATTTTACCCTAGAAGATGTAGCGAGAGCTGTAGGACAAGTGAAATCACATTCAGCTGCAGGTCCGGACAAATGGAACGCACTATTAATTAAAAACTGTAAAAATGAAATAGCTACACCCTTATACTGGATATGGAGAAGATCCATAGACACTGGGGAAATACCGAGCATCTTGAAAAGAGCAAACATTGTCCCGATATATAAAGGCGGGAATAGATCTCAAGCAAAGAACTATATACCAGTATTATTGACGTCCCACCTCACCAAAATATTTGAAAGAATAGTCACAGAGAAAATGTATGACTTCTTGGAGACACTGGAAAGATTCAACTAAAATCAGTACGGATTCCGATCGGGAAGATCATGCTTATCACAACTTGTAGAGTATTATAACAATATCCTAGATGCACTTGAAGGCAATGAAGACTGTGCTGGCATATACACGGATTTTGCTAAAGCTTTCGATAAGTGCGATCATGGTATAATACCACATAAAACGAAACATATGGAAATAACAGGAAAAGTGGGAAAATGGATCTACAACTTCCTCAGAGAACGACTACAGGTCGTCAAAATTCAAGGTGTATCATCATCAGACTCAGAAGTACACAGTTCAGTGCCACTAGGTACAATGTTGGCCCCACTCCTGTTCATTATCATGCTAACAGACATAGACAGTGGAGTTAACAGCAACAGTATAGTAACATCATTCGTAGACGATACAAAGATCAGCAGAAAAATCAGCGAGGCAAATGAAGTGGAGGCCTTGCAGAGGGACACGAACAAAATTTCTACACATGGTCAGAAGACAACAATATGACATTTAATACCGAGAAATTTCAGCTCTTGAGATATGGTAGAAATGAGGAAATTAAACAGATTGCATATTATGCTCCAAATAGACAGGAAATTCGGAGAAGCACGAAAACGGTCGACTTGGGGGTAATAATGACCGATGATGCCAAATTCGAGACACAAAATCAGATAGCAATAAACAAAGCAAAAAGAGTCGCGGGACAGGTACTAAGAACGTTCAAAAGAAGGGAAAGACAGTAATGATTCCGCTGCTGAGAACACTGATCATACCAAAACTTGAATACTGCTCAGTTTTGACGTCCCCATATAAAAAGGAAGAAATGAATGAACTAGAAGAAACGCAGAGACATTTCACAGCCAAGATTGATGACTGCAAAGAACTCAACTACTGGGAAAGACGAAGTAAACTAAATCTGTACGTCCTGGAAAGAAGAGAGAGGTGTACCATAATCTACATATGGAAAATGATCGAAAAACTAGTACCAAACATCAAACTAAACCCAATTACCATCCAAACAACGCTGGACAATAGAAAAGGCAGAATATGTAGTGTTCACAAACTAAAGGCTCGACAACGGACCTCAACATTGGAAGAAAATAGCTTGGTTGTCAGGGGGCCAAGACTTTTTAACCAGCTTCCTAAGGACCTCAGAAACGTTACAGGGTTCACAATTGAAGTCTTCAAGAGAAAACTAGATGCCTGGCTCAAGACGGTACAAGATGAGCCGGGTGTACCTGGCTATGTGCAGTGGAGCGCGCAAGAGAGCAACTCGATCCTCACCAAGCCAGGCCTAGAGGCGGGGCCACCAGCTTGACCTTCGTGTGAAAAGAGACCGACGCACGAAACCGCAACGAAGTTAACGAAGTATTTATATATAACTTAGTATAGGTATTCCTAAATCGCCAAATTCTTCCTACTACATGCGATGTCTTTTTTTTTTGAATTTCACTCGCGTTATGATTTTAATTAAAAAACTCCAAATCAAATTACTACTACTTCAAACTACCTCAGGATTTTATACACTCAGTTTTTGTTTCATTTTAGTTAGGTTTGGTTAGGTTAACCTAATTTCACCTAGCCTAACTAACCGAACTTAAACTAACCAAACCTAACCTAACTTGAACATAAAAACATCTTCAACAAAGTAGTAGCTATTTTCTGTGTAGGAGGAAAGTGACACAAAAGTTTGCACCAAATAGGAGCGAACGTAACTTTTAGTGATATACGAGTGTGTGTGTATATATATATATATATATATATATATATATATATATACACACACAAACACACACACACACATATATATATATGAGAGAGAGAGAGAGAGAGAGAGAGATCTATGATGGGTCGAAAAATCATTTTTGTTCAAAACAAATTAAATTTTGCCAAATAACAGACATTATATACACATGCAGATTAAGAGAGACGAATCGTAATTATATCTTCAGATAACATAACATAGGATTTATTCACGAAATTGAACATGCTTTTTGTTCATGCTGCATTTGATAAGTATGCCAGCATGCCAGATAGGAGATCGAATTGAACTGTAAAATGTGCAGTATGTAATTAATGTTAAACAACATATAAAGCATGTATCTTAGAAATACTTCGGTAAAATTTATACAATTGAGACAGCACCGTACGAGGACAAATATATTTGTTACTGAGACAATTTTCGAATAAATATTTCGGGTCATCCTTCCACCGACCCGTAAGCAGTAACCCTTTTAATTTATGGAACTTGATGAAGAAGAGTTACTTTCAATTCCCATCCTGCCATCATAACCTGCCATACAAATCTTTAGGTATTTATCGTTTATGAAACTTTTTCTTTGGCATCGGGTTTCTAAAAATTTATTTCTTGTCGATGTAAAAATTCCAACGGACATGATCTATCTATCTGCTTTGAATCCGTATTGGTTATGATTATATACTGTAAATTCTTTTCTTCCAAGTTCAATGCAATTTTATTTCTACTATACAGGGTGTACATAAAGTCAGGATCTATTTTTGTGAAGCACTTGGAAATTAGATGGAATTCAATCATAAAATGATAAAGTGGTAACATTTATTAAATAATTAAGAGTAGGATTCGACGTGACGCCCATCAGTATCCCTGCACAGCTCAAATCGTTCCGCAGCATTTGCGGGGTTATGTTATCTGCAGCAGTTCGTATACGTGTACGTAAGTTTTCAAGACTCGTAATCTTCGTCTGATAGACGTGCGATTTGATAAAGCCCCATGCAAATAAATCTAAAGGGGTTAAATCTGGTGATCTCGCTGGCCAAGGTCTGTTGCTTCCGCGTCCGATCCAGCGATTTGGAAAACGTCCATTTAGATAATCCTGAACAATTTTGGCATAGTGACAAGGAGCACCATCATGTTGATAGACGACGGTACTAACAATCCTATCCCCGTAGTCTATCAACATGATGGTGCTCCTTGTCACTATGCCAAAATTGTTCAGGATTATCTAAATGGACGTTTTCCAAATCGCTGGATCGGACGCGGAAGCAACAGACCTTGTGTCGCGAGATGACCAGATTTAACCCCTTTAGATTTCTTTGCATGGGCTTTATCGAGTCGCACGTCTATCAGACGAAGATTACGAGTCTTGAAAACTTAGGTACTCTACCAATATGAATACTACAATACTAACCTAACCTTAAAAATCTCTGTAACCAATATTGTTTGGCCAAACACAAAAAAAACTTCGTACATCTACCTACCTCTGGCGAGGCTCTAACTCTTGCAGAGGGCGCTCTGCAGACCATCATTATTATTTTCAAAATCATTGGTATTATAAAACGTAAACCGGATGTACAGATAGATTAGAAATGTATGACGTCATCCACGCTTTATGACGTCAGTTTCTATTCCTGTAAAATTCGCCACCACCACTTGACTCTAGGTAATACTACGAGTCAAGTGGTGTACAGGGTAATCCAAAAAAATACAGGGTAATCCAAAAACTTTTTTTTTTTTTTTTTTTTATTGTTTCATACCATACAGCTTAACATAAAATACAATTCGATTAACATATGTAAATGCATACTCATTTTTTTGAGATCCGTCAGGTGTATATTTACCAACATAAATATGACCTAATGGTTTAGCTAAATCATTGGTTGATATCTTAATTAAAGTATTAGGGAATTGGGCAGTTACTTGTTTACCTAAATCACACACCTGCTTCAGTCTACGATACATTCTAAACTCCTTAAAAGGTGAGAACCACTTTGTTCTGGGATGATTCATTACTTGCTCTGCACTATGTGAGGAATCAATATTAGGTTTCAAACAAAACACAATGGGGAACAATTACATATGGAGATGGAGATATCCCTACATTAGGTCCCTCTAACCTTTCCCTAACATCTTTCTTACGACTTAATGAATCTTCATAATTAATAACATATCCAGACATATTCATTCCGGGAATACTATGAAAAGATACACCCGTTACTTGATAATAATTAAATTTTAAAATAGTTGATTTAGCATCCTTAGTTAAAAGATCCAAACTCAATGTATAATATCCATCTGCATTAACATCAAAAGTATTTTTAGACAAATAAACAAATTTCATTGAAGCTGTAAATATCTTCTCCTTTGACCGCCATCTAACTTTCCTTCGAGGAACATAATTCCTTTTTCGAGGAACAAACTTCCTTCTTCTATACATCTTGACAAGTAAATAATACACGTCACTCCGATGCAATTCCAATGAAGAGAATGAAGTTTAAACAATTTATGGATCTATTATAGATTCTCATTACGTCATGTTATGACACGAATCCTATCCCCTTAGAAACAACATGATGGTGCTCCTTGTCACTATGCCAAAATTGTTCAGGATTATCTAAATGGACGTTTTCCAAATCGCTGGATCGGACGCGGAAGCAACAGACCTTGTGTCGCGAGATGACCAGATTTAACCCCTTTATTTCTTTGCATGGGGCTTTATCGAGTCGCACGTCTATCAGACGAAGATTACGAGTCTTGAAAACTTACGTACACGTATACGAACTGCTGCAGATAACATAACCCCGCAAATGCTCCAGAATGTGTTTAGAAATGCTGCGGAACGATTTGAGCTGTGCAGGGATACTGATGGCGTCACGTCGAATCCTACTCTTAATTATTTAATAAATGTTACCACTTTATCATTTTATGATTGAATTCCATCTAATTTCCAAGTGCTTCACAAAAATAGATCCTGACTTTATGTACACCCTGTATATTCCTTTAAAGTACATTTTATAATGTGTGGCGTAAGTTCTACTAGTTGGTAGTTTTTGATATGAGGGTTTCCACTTTTGTACATGAGAGCAATGTTTGCTAAATTTAGATAATGTGGATTCATGCTAGTGAGGAGTGTCGTCTTCCATAGTATGCTCGGTGGCTTTGATATACTTTCTTTACATTCCTTTAGAAATTTGGCATTCCATGAGTCAGGTTCTGGTGTTGAAGTATTTTGTATTTCTGACAATGCATTAATTATGTCTCTTTCCGAGAAATGAATATCATGAAAAGAATTTTTAGGGGAGGTATGCAATATAATAGATTGTCGGATTGTAGTTAAAGAAAAACATTTGGATCTGCAACCATATTTTCAGGTTTCAGTTAACTGACCACTGAATTCATTCACAAAACAAATCATTCATTTGTTTTGGGTCATTTATATAGTTACCACTCCGTTTTTTCAATTGTCCTGTTGTTTTTCGTTTTCTTTTTGCTAAAGTATAATTTTTTTTACTTATTCTTGACATTTTAGCTGTTTTATATTTCCTTCAATCAATTTTTTAAGGAATGTTTGTTTGGAGTTATTCTCTATTTCATTTCATTTCGCTTCAGTTGTTTTTCTACTTTCATTTTATCTTTGTTTAAGCGTTTGTGTTCTGTGTTGGAACAGTGTCCAGATCTTTCTACTTCGCACCAAACGTTACGAATTGAACTCCTAGATTAATTTGCATAAAGGTCTTAAATGTCATCTGGGCCTCATACAGAAAGGTCTCTTTTCGTTTACGACTTGGTGCCATTCGCTACACATTTGGATGATGAAGTACCGCAGCGAATGTTACGAAGCAATGTCACAAATCTTATCGGAATAAGGTGAGGCGTTTATGATTACACCTACAGTATGTGTCTACTTTTATCGGACGTAAACAATGTGATTCAGTTTATATACTGTAGGTCAAACGGGAAAAACTGAAGATATCACAGTGAAACGGCACCAATATGCTTGTAAAACCGCAAATAATTCTAATGCATTATTTAACCATATATATATATATTATATATATATATATATATATATATATATATATATATATATATATATATTATATATAACTTTTATATAACCAAAGGTTATATAAAGGTTATAACCTTTTGGTAACCTTTGGTTAGCTTCCGCCCGAATTGTTCATTCTGACGAAGGTCAAGCTTTTCACTCCACCTTAGACCAACAGTTTAACGCGGAATCCGAACCACGCCCCATCAGCAACCCAGCGCCTTAACCACTAGGCCACCTAGGGTACCCATTTATATACCAACCACTTTCTTTATTGTGTGGAAGGATGAACAGCTGGGTTTTGCTGCGCGCCGGCTGCCGTCGGATCTCGAACCCGGGGCCAATGGATTCGTAGTGAGCGACGCTAACCACTACACCACCGAGGTGCTGAGTTATATATATATTATATATAATATATAATAAAGGGACCTACTTCAGCCCTAAACTAGCCTAACTAAACCGAGCCTCACCTAATTTAAGGTAACCATTATTTTCCTTCCATGACCTTTGATAATGTTCACTTTTGTTTATTTAATGATTTGGTCATTTTTGAGTTGCGAAGTTTTATGCATATTTGGGATTTCTCAAAAAGAAAATAAAATAATTTACCCATTTGATTTTACATTATTTTTGTACAGGGTGTCTCGAAAGTCATTGTGCACCTATATACTCGTGTGTGTTGTGTATATATATATATATATATATATATATATATATATATATATATATATATATATATATATATATATATATTGAATAATACTTATCGTATATTCCGAGTGTGTATGTATATATACATTTGTGCACAGGGACTTTTGAGACACCCTGTATTATTACGTTTAAGAATGAAGATGGAGAAATATTTAGAACACCATTTTCTAAATTGATGAAATAAAATGGTACTCAAACATTTTCATAACCTTTTTGAGAATGCTCAGTAAATATATATATATATATATATATATATATGTGTGTGTGTGTGTGTGTGTGTGTGTGTGTGTGTGTGTGTGTAAAAATGATAATTCTAACATTCATTTTTGCATATAAAGTCCAAACTCGCATGACATGCTAACTATACAGGGTGTACATAAAGTCAGGATCTATTTTTGTGAAGCACTTGGAAATTATATGGAATTCAATCATAAAATGATAAAGTGGTAACATTTATTAAATAATTAAGAGTAGGATTCGACGTGACGCCCATCAGTATCCCTGCACAGTGCACAGCTCAAATCGTTCCGCAGCATTTCTGAACACATTCTGGAGCATTTGCGGGGTTATGTTATCTGCAGCAGTTCGTATACGTGTACGTAAGTTTTCAAGACTCGTAATCTTCGTCTGATAGACGTGCGATTTGATAAAGCCCCATGCAAAGAAATCTAAAGGGGTTAAATCTGGTGATCTCGCTGGCCAAGGTCTGTTGCTTCCGCGTCCGATCCAGCGATTTGGAAAACGTCCATTTAGATAATCCTGAACAATTTTGGCATAGTGACAAGGAGCACCATCATGTTCATAGACGACGGGGATAGGATTGTTAGGACCGTCGTCTATCAACATGATGGTGCTCCTTGTCACTATGTCAAAATTGTTCAGGATTATCTAAATGGACGTTTTCCAAATCGCTGGATCGGACGCGGAAGCAACAGACCTTGGCCAGCGAGATCACCAGATTTAACCCCTTTAAATTTCTTTGCATGGGGCTTTATCAAATCGCACGTCTGTCAGACGAAGATTACGAGTCTTGAAAACTTACGTACACGTATACGAACTGCTGCAGATAACATAACCCCGCAAATGCTCCAGAATGTGTTCAGAAATGCTGCGGAACGATTTGAGCTGTGCAGGGATACTGATGGGCGTCACGTCGAATCCTACTCTTAATTATTTAATAAATGTTACCACTTTATCATTTTATGATTGAATTCCATATAATTTCCAAGTGCTTCGCAAAAATAGATCCTGACTTTATGTACACCCTGTATAATATTCATGCAAGCTTGGAAAATAATAACAAAAAATTATTTTTTATATTTTTTATTTAGTTCTTGTTAAAATAATTTCCTCTTCAATGATATCTTGATAAATAATTTCTTTTTTTTAACTACCTAATCATTCTTTTATTCAACCTAATCATGTAATCTTAAATTCTGCAATGCTCATTTTTTTATATTCTTGCTTAAATCGTAGAAGATGAAGTCATATCCTGCCGAAACCACCCAAGGCCATCGATAAAGGGTTAAAACACACACACACAAACACATATATGAGATTGAACTCGGAATGGCCCCCTGAGATCTTTTATGTTACACACAGACCGTGCATGGAACAAGGAACTCTTCTGGGGAAGTTAAATCCACTATAGTTCGGATAAGTAATGGTAAATGACAAATACTATAGTTTTTCGTTTTCATGACGTAGTTCGAAGTTAATGCACACCTCTGGTTCGGTGGTAGCAACGGATTTCTCACTCACTCTGGAGTAGCGGATACTGTGTAGGGAATCGCAATAATTTATTTTGTACTACACTCCGACTTATTCTTGTAGCGGATCGGAGGATTCTTTGAACACTTACGAGGTTATTGGTCGCATGGGAGAAGTTTGTGAGGCAATGCTGATCTCAGACTTAAGATCTACTGATTTCTAACTTTACTGTTTCTTGAAGATGCTGTGTTATTCTAAAACTAAATTCTCTTGAGAAGAAAGGACTCAAAGGAGAAAACCAATATATCCTTTTACTGAATTTTACTGATTCTAAATATTACAGGTAATACTTTAGTCTCTGGGCGAGATCAGACAGAACAGAATTTGAAAGGTTACAATGGTTTATATACTATTCATGCTAGTGACGTCATTATTATTTAATTTGACTTTTTTCCACGATTTTTAATAGTCTGAATTCTTTTGCTAATTAAAAAGAACTGTTTGGTGTATTATGTGGATCTTGCAGAAACTGATAAAGAAAAATATTTGAAGATGAAGGCAAATTTTTCTGTAACAACATATTGACAAATCTGATGTTATCATGATTTGCCGCGTCAACTAAAAACGGAAAATAAGAAATGTATTTTATTTAAATGTTTAAAATTTAAAATTAAATGCTGATTAGAATTTCGGCAGGATATGACTTCATCTTCTACGATTTAAGCAAGAATAAAAAAAAATAAGCATTGCAGAATTTAAGAAGATTATATGATTAGGTTGAATAAAAGAATGATTAGGTAGTTAAAAAAATGAAATTATATATCAAGATACCATTGAAGAGGAAATTACTTTAGCAAGAACTAAATAAAAAATAAAAAAAATATTTTTTTTTTTATTATTTTCAAAGCTTGCATGAATATTATATAGTTAGAATGTCATGCGATTTTGGACTTTATATGCAAAAATGAATGTTAGCATCATCATTTTTATACATACACACACACACACACACACATATATATATATATATATATATATATATATATATATATATATATATATATATATATATATATATATATATATATATATATATATATATATATATATATATTTACTGAGCATTCCCAAAAAGGTTATCAAAATGTTTCATCACCATTTTATTTCATCAATGTAGAAAATGATGTTCTAAATTTTCTCCATCTTCAGTCTTAAACGTAATAATACAGGGTGTCTCAAGAAAGAGTAAAGTTAGAAATCAGTAGGTCTTAAGTCTGAGATCAGCATTGCTTCACAAACTTCTCCCACACGACCAATAACCTCGTAAGTGTTCAAAGAATCCTCCGATACGCTACAAGAATAAGTCGGAGTGTAGTACAAAAGAAATTATTGCGATTCCCTACACAGTATCCGCTACTCCAGAGTGAGTGAGAAATCCGTTGCTGTCAACAAACCAGAGGTGTGCATTAATTTCGAACCACCCAAGGCCATCGATAAAGGGTTAACACACACACACATATATATATATATATATATACACACAGTATATATGAGATTGAACTCAGAATGGTCCCCTGAGATCTTTTATGTTACACACAGACCGTGCATGGAACAAGGAACTCTTCTGGGGAAGTTAAATTCACTATAGTTCGAATAAGTAATGGTAAATGACAAATACTATATTTTTTTTCTTTTTCATGACGTTAGCCCGACGTGAGCAACGGGTCACTCTAGGTGTAGCTGTAAACCCTAGATCCTGTCCCAAAGCTGGATCCTATCCCTATCTGCTTGGCAGATAGCTGGTGAGCAAAGCTATATATTTGGGGCCTCTTGCGAGTGACCCGTTGTCCACGTCGGGCTAACATCATGAAAAAGAAAAACTATAGTATTTGTGACTTACCATTACTTATTCGAACTATAGTGGATTTAATTTTCCCAGAAGAGTTCCTTGTTCCATGCACAGTCTGTGTGTAACAAATAAATAAATAAATAAATAAATATATATATATATATATATATATATATATATATATATATATAATATATATGTGTGTGTGTGTATGCTGTATATCGGGGGGGCAAAAAAAAGGGAGACCTCGAACTTTGGTTGTAAAATCCAAAGTTATGGTCAGATTTCAATACTTTTTTTCATACCCCACAACTAAGTAAATTTTCTGTACGGTGACCAGATTTCAAAGAAAACTAATAAAAATTACGGATTTATTGAACATTTCTTTATGCCACTAGAAACTCTCCATTTATATTACTACTGCATTGTCGGGTCGGTAAAAAAAAAGGGAGACCTTTTAAATCCTTCATATCTCGGCAAATACTGTACAATGTACATAGAACAATGGAATTTTAGTATGTTGGTACTCGGTAATTTTATGGTTTGTATGTCATCTTTTAGCATTTTAGCTGGGAAATTGGATTTATGGCGAATATTCCAGGAAAATCTTGCTAATCATAGGTTGAATTTGATAATTAAAGCGATTTTAATTAATATAAGCCAACTGCAGGAGGTTTGGACAAGTTTCTCAAGAAAATCGATAAAACAGGAGATATCAAAAGAATACCAGTTAGCGGTATTAAATTTGGCCACCAAACAGTCCTGATTTAAATCCTGTCGATTACGGCCTTTGGTAAAATTTGTCACAGAGAATTTATCGGGTCAAAGTAAGAAATATCGCTCATTTACGACAGCTTCTTCTGGAAAAATGGATGAGCTACCACAAAAACAAATCAATAAAGCCATAAATGAGTTCCGTCCTAGATTGAAAAAGGTTGTAGATTATAGGCCGGGTCGTTTTGCTTGAAAATTTTTTTGGGGGAAGTTTAATTTATCCTGTATTACGAAAGTTTGTGTACCTACATAGGAAGTATCATGACAAAGTTTCAAGCTTTTATATAAATATTTTGAGGTTCCACAAGTCACTTAAAGTTTTGGTGATTTTTTCCGATTCCCCGTATAGTAAAGTACAGCTCTTTATTGACTTGCCATGAGAGTTTACAAGGCAAGTCACCCTAAATTCACCACGAGGATGTGGCTGTAGGTCGAATTCCACACCATGCCCAGCCCAACTTCTCTTCCATTAGTTTTTACATGTAGTTTATTGACATTTGTATTCGCATTTTGACTCAAATGTAGGCATGTTTGCTCTTGAAGCAATTCTTGCCTTTATAAAACCATCTCTATTTTTCTGGCCACAGACAGAAGCTGATGCTTCTGTTACAAGTTTGACATGTCTTTCCATAGCTTGTGAATGACATGGGTACTTTTTCAATAGAGGGTTAGTTTCATCACCCCTAACGATAAGCTCAAACTGGGTGTTTGTCAAGCTTTTTGTCAGAGGTGATTCATGTCTTGGGTAGTCTCCAAATCGAATTAAATCTGTGTAGCCTCTTGCCAAGAAATTAATTTTAGGCCGTCTAAATTCTCTAATGCCCGAGGACTCACTTTCCCTGGCTAGAGAATGCGCCGGAAAGCTAACTCTCTCATCACTTGCCTTTCATCAAATAACATCGAGACCAATAAAGTTTCTGGGTGAGCAAAATATGCTCCTCTTTCAATAACAGGATCAATGACTGCCTTAAGCTCATCAGATAGGTATCTTGAACTAGATATCATAAACCGGAGGTGCCTTGGTCCCTGGTAATAGTAAGGACTAGCAAAAGATCGGCGCGTAGCGCCGATCTTTTGCTAGATCTGCGGTGCTTGGACCTTCGACCCAAACCGAATTGTGGGCCTATGGCGTATTTTATTTTGAACATCAATAGCCCTTTAACTGGATATCGTTCTCATTCCTCTCACCTTGGGCCTCAGTAATTGGGGTGCCTGTGGCCCTCCAATTACTGGCGAACCAATTATTCGGTCAATAAAACTACAGAAAAGAACCCAGCCATGAAAATCTAAAACTTCACAAATCTTGATACGATGAACTCGGATGTGAAGCTCAAGATTTTCATGACTGCGTTCTTTTCTAGAGTTTTATTGACCAAATAATTGAACCGACAGTAATTAGGGGGTCGCAGGCCCCTAATTACTGGGGGTTCAATTATTTGGTCAATAAAACTATAGTCATGAAAATCTTAAGCTTCACAAATATTGACACAATGTGAAGCTCAAGATTTTCATTGCTGCGTTCTTTTCTATAGTTTTATCGCGGTGCTGGGGGCCCTCGGGCCCAGTAATTGGTGGTGGTGGTGGGGGGGGCTGGTCACACATATATTTTCGTTCATTACTCATCACCCCCATCCACCATACGAAGTTTGGTCGAAATCGGTTCAGAAACGTAAAAGTTTTTTCTGCGGACAGACAG
This sequence comes from Bathynomus jamesi, assembly GCA_023014485.1. Classification (NCBI taxonomy): domain Eukaryota; kingdom Metazoa; phylum Arthropoda; class Malacostraca; order Isopoda; family Cirolanidae; genus Bathynomus; species Bathynomus jamesi. The sequence continues at coordinate 152,960 of JAJOZX010005188.1, forward strand.
GCAGACACATTTTTGCTAAATTATAGTAGTAATGATGCCCGATTAGGTTAATTAAATGGCCGGTTAGGTCAACTGAATGCCCGATTAGATTAATTGAATGCCCGGGTACGTTAATTGAATGCCCGGTTAGGTTAATTGTACCCTCTTGACGATTGGTTAGATTAAGTCATGATATTTTCGTTAAAGCCAACGAAAATATCACGACTTAACCTAACCAATCGTCAAGGGCGTACAGATGACCTAACCTGGCATTCAATGAACCTAACAGGGTATTCAATAATAGCGGAGGGACCCGGCGTTGCCGGGGTGGATGTTGAACGCTATACATATATATATATATATGCCCGGTTAGGTAAACTGAATGCCCGGTTAGGTTAATTGAATGCCCAGTTAGGTCAACTGAATGCCCGATTAGGTTAATTAAATGGCCGATTAGGTCAACTGAATGCCCGATTAGATTAATTGAATGCTCGGGTACGTTAATTGAATGCCCGGTTAGGTTAATTGTACACCCTTGACGATTGGTTAGGTTAAGTCATGATATTTTCGTTAAAGCCAACGAAAATATCACGAGTTAACCTAACCAATCGTCAAGGGCGTACAGATGACCTAACCTGGCATTCAATGAACCACCTAACCTGGTATTCAATAATTTTACCATAGGTTTCGTAATGATCTTGATGACGTCATTTAATGTTTTAAAATTAATTATTTAATTTATTAACACCCACGTGCACAACCTCGGGACCTAATCAATATGTGTGTGAAGTTTCATGTTTGTAACTGCTTCCATTTTGGAGTTATGGCTGATGGCTGGAACACACACACACACACACACACACACACACACACACACGTCTTTTTATTATTATTATTATTATTATTATAGATAAACAATAGACTGGTACAAATTTATAACCGAAAGACTTCCGAAAATCAAAAATTTTTGATAAAGAAAAGGGGGAAAATTGGTTTTGTAGGCCTAGGGGGTCCGAAATTTTCATAAAATGGAAAATAATTGCTATTTTCTTACTTACAGCGACAGGCATAATGATATTAGGATACCTAATAGAAATTTTGTAATATTTTAAAGTGGGGAAAATAAATAATTTTCTAAAAATGATCTTCAACTATAAGAGAGCATCTAATCAGATAACTTAATTAACGTATTTCTATGACAACTAAAAAATAGAATGATAAATCAATATCCCATCAAATTGTTTGTGTATACGTAAAATTATTTGTACAAAAGCCACAGTAATAAAACGCACAAAAGTCACGGTAAATAATTTCGAGTGTGGCTCGTTTAACTTTAAACTCGTGTTTATTTAAATTGCCCGTTTTAATTATGTAATTTTTTGTATTGAATCGATAAAGAAATCTTTTGTGAATCGAATGATATTAAATGTTTAATAAATATTGACTTATTCTGTGCCTAAATTATGATTAAAAATTAAAAATTAAAAAAATGCGTGTACAGGCATGGGAAGAACTGTACCCCTAAAAGGGGGGAAGGAATTATGTTAGGGAATTTTTTTAGCATGGGCACTGCACAATAAAAAGATGCATCGAATGATGAAAACCGCATTGTTCTACACACAATTGTAGCGACCTGTAGGTGTGCGCAAAAAAACTGTTACATATATATATATATATATATATATATATATATATATATATATATATATATATATATATATAAGGCTTCATTTCTGAAATAGTATATTAGATTTCGCTTTATATTAAACCACGTTTGGGCATAAACGCGAACAATGAATTCGGTGGGAGTTTTCAAGTTTTCTGACGGCTTTTTGGTCGCAACATAAAGTCTAACTATCCTGTTGGCTGTCATAACCTATCTGGCATGGTTCAAAGAGCCTGGGTTGCGGTTTTCAAGGTTTTGGGAACATTGGCTTTCTATGACTGCATTACAAATTTCCATGAGATACTTTTGATCTTGGCTTAGATCGAGATCCCCCGGAATAGAAGGCATATTACTTGATTTGATCGCTTCAAACTTGACAACTGGCATCTTTTCTCACGCAGTAAGACTTTTGCCAACATTTCCAGCAAGGGTTTTTGGTCCTTTGGTTTTACCATCCAAATAATTAAACAAATGGCGGAGAGGTAGCTCATTGGTATGCAGCAAACACACGAACCAATAAAAAGGAGTATTGTAGTGTACCTCTAGTTGCCTGATAACTCCCTTATGTATGCCAGTGTTTACATTGGTTCCATCACATCCAATGACCTTCTGATTGTCTACCTTAATATTGTTACTGTTAAGAAACTTTATCACTCCCTTAGAAATGTTAGTTGAATTTCCAGTCACAGGAGTGAAGTGCCCAAGATATTTTGATTCTGGTTCAGCTATAAGCGTGATGTGTTCCTCAGTAATTGTTGTACTGTAGTACCTCCCATCCTTATAAATATTTGCTTTAGTTAAGTCCTTTCTTCCATCAAAATACAATGTTTCTATACTTTCTTCACTTGATTTACTCAACTCCTCTCTGATCTTCTTTCTCTGCCGTCTCACCTTATTCTTATCTACAACATTGTTTAATCTTCAGAGGTAATGAGACCAAAATCTTCCAGAACAGCAGAGGCAACGGCTGCACCAGCCTGTCTGATATTCCGAATCGGTCACAAGTTTTTGCTAATGAAGGCAATTTGCGAGGGAGCTTATATGCTTCACTTGATTTCTTTATACCTTCCTCAATGTGATCATCATCATCACGCTCTCTGTCTGTATCTGTTGATGTGTCAGAATGAGGAATTGTATGAAAGTTATCCCAGTCCATTGGCTCTTCCGTGGAAGTGGATGGGTTATTGATATCGCGAGCTTCAATGTTCTTAGAAAATCGTGATCTTTCTTGTTCTTTACGCTCAGATCTTATTTGCAGTTTCTTCGTTGTCTGTAAATCAATGCTGCCTATTGCCATTTTTCGTGCACCTCTTTGGTCAGTTAGGAAAGAACGTTCCATGGCAGGAACTTTTAGCTCTTTTTCACAAGTGCAAAAAAACAGATCATGGCATTTGCAGGCAGCAATATCAAAAAGCCTTTGATTTTTGGATTTGAACGCGGTCAGTTTAGATTCAAAATCTTCCCGTTTTCTATCAGTCTTCATCATATTTTTAGATTTTTCATGACAATCCTTTACTCTGGCTAATATTTGCTGTTCTGATATTATTGGAATTGATGCACTTTTCCAGATCTCTTTTACCTTTGATGCAATTATTCTTGCCACATCATTAGCATTTGGCTCTTTTTTCCCCTCACTAGCTATAAGTAAGAGATATCTTGTTTGTAAATATTCTTTTAAAACGTCTTCATATAGGGGAAGTTGACTTCCACTGAGCTCAGCTTTCCCAAAAAGGGAAACAGCTGAACTCATGATTTTTTCAACAGTTGCTTTCACTTTTACGGCCTCAGCCATTTCGGATAATTTGGGAAAGTCACTCTGTTAGTGTGACAACGCGTATTTAACTATTCAAATAATCAATTCTGAAAAGAAAAATTGTATATATAAATTATATATATTCTGGACAAAACACACTCAAGAAAAGACAATAGCAACAAGACTACAAAATATACAAGAAAATCTTAATAAAAAATCATAATTGCCAAATAATTAATAAAGTTTACGTATTTAAATAAAGTTTTAAAAGGTTTTTGTAATGGTTTACGTTTTACTTGCAATCTTCAGAGGACTTGCGGAACATCTAAAACTTAATCAATTTAGTTTTTTTAATCATTGTTGAGCATTTATAGTGCATCTACAAATTTCTTGTACATAGGCATATGGAAATTCACAAATTTAATTTTTCGACCCGGCCTATTGTAGAAGTTCGTGGTAAACATATCGAGCAGTTTTATTATATCAAGGTAGCACCATATATGAGTACTTTGTAACTTTTTATCTGCACATACAATGCAGTGTAAATGGAGAATTTCCAGTGGCATAAAGAAATATTCAATAAATCCGCAATTTTCATTAGTTATCTTATCTTTGAAATCCACTCGCTGTATAGGAAATTTACTTAGTTGTGGGGTGTGAAAAAATATTGAAATCTGACAATAACTTTGGATTTTACAGCCAAAGTTTGAGGTCTCCCTTTTTTTTTTGGCCACCCGATATATATATATATATATATATATATATATATATATATATATATATATATACAGACACTAGAAACGCCACCCGAAGCAATCTCTGGGGGGATTGGGAGAGGTGGTTGTGTTACTAAAAATTCCCTGGTTTTCCCTTAATGGGTATACTAACTCTGGTGCAAATTAAGATTCCTTGGAGAGGTACCTTGTAAATGATGAATAAATTGGTGTGCACAATGTGTAGAATGTATATAAGGAATGTTTAGTGAAAACAGCATCTCATGTATATGGGTGCGGACGAAACGGATTGAAAAAAGGTGACGGCTTGGTGGAATAATGACGTGGAGAATGCAATATAAGAAAAGTAGAGAATATGGGAAAGAATGTAAAACGCAGCCTGGTAGTGATGAAAGATGTGAGGAATCGTACAGAGAATGCATGAAGAATGTTAAATTAGTGGTAAAAAGAAGTAAAAAGAGAGAGTAGATGAAGCGATAAATGAGCAGCATGTGGAGGACAAAGTTATTCTGGAAAGAAGTGCAAAGCAATCTGGTGGAATGACTGGTATTACGTAACGTAAAAATGGCAGTGTATTTGTGTAAGATGAGAAAATACATGATATATTTGAAGAGTATATTACAGTAGTGAGCTGGTAGGAAAAGTGGAGGTTAATGAACAGAAAGCAAATGTCAATGTTAAAAGTTGTTATTACTGAAATTTAGATTCTGAGTTATGCAATATTATGAAAATTGATATTAAATTATGTTATCCTCTTCCATTTCTAGATAAGTGTCTTAGGAAAGCTAAGAAAAGGTAATTGTAAATGAATTGTAAGTGTAATTATAAATGAATTTGATCATAAAAATATTCTTAGCCGACCTTACCATGTAAATTTTAAACACTTTCCGATCTTACTTAAAAAAAAATGGCATTAACGTAAGTAGTATGCCCGCGTTTAGCCAGAGAAATTTGGGGTGCTTTGAAACTTGCCCTGGACCAGGGGCCTCCTGAAGGCCTTCGCCTCCGTTTTAAGCGGACCCTCCTTCCTTAAGTTCCTCACCCATTTATGGGACCTCACCATCCTTAATGAAGGGCATTTGTCCCTTGAGGGCCCCTTGCGGGACACCTAAAAAAATAAATAAAAAATAAAAAATAAAAAAAATAAAAATTTTTAAACAAACAAACAAACATTCGAGTAGGAAAAAAGCCACTTTTTACCCAGCGTTCCGGCGCGTTCTGGTGCGTTCCGTCGTGTTCGTGGCCCCGCTAGTTTTATGTTTCTGATCTTTCTGAAAGCGTTCGTGCAGAAGATACATTTCTGGTGCAACAGGCTTCTGCTGAATGTGAATGATGATTTTGGTTTAAATAGAAAAAACGTTAAAATAAATAACTCAGGTATGAAAAGGTTAATAGTTGCCGAAAGCGAGCCTATTCTAATTGACCTATTCGAAGACGTGTAAGAGCTCAAAAAATGCAGCAGAAAACGTTAAAAATAACTTTTGGACATTCATCGTTTCGGATTAATATATTAATAACGATACACACAAAATAAAATTAGAATAAATACAGTTAATTCATAAACAAATTTGTTTCGTTCTAATATTGGTTTTACGATATAGATCCAGAAAATATTAATTAAATTCATTTAAACTGCATTTATCTAATCCAGGGGAAGCTAATATATTTCAGTCCGGTAAAATATGTATAATATATTAGGGGACAATCATCATGAACAGCAAATATTATCATTATTATTATCATGGCTAATTTTATATATATATATATTATATATATATATATATATATATATATATATATATATATATATATATATATATATATATACGTATAATTTGCTTGAAGGTTTGAGCCTGAGAATCCACAAAAGCCTGCATCGCCCTGATATATATATATATATATATATATATATATATATACAGTCGAACCTCGTTTAAACGTCACGCTCGGTTTACGTCTTTTCGTTTAGCGTCAAAGCCTCCATTGGCCTACATGCATTCGTTCTACGTCACTTACCCCGTTTACCGTTTACTTTTTAAGGGAGACTCTTCTTCCCAACACTAATCCCTCTCCTCCTCACCCCACCTCTCCAGTCACCTCAAGCTCAGCATGTACAAGACCAAGGTAAATAAAGCTTTGTTAATTGTTATTATTTTTTATTATTCAATATGTGTGTGTAATACATGTTAATTAATATACATAAAAAATTAGTTATGAACTTAAGAACATTTACAAAGCCTTAAATTAATAGTTTGGTGGCAATAAATTTTTTACTTCTGGTTCTCTGGAGCGGATTACCTAAAACCCCATTGAACATGTACTTCGTTTGACGTCACTTTCAGTTAACGTCACTTTCCCAGAACGAATCAATGACGTTAAACGAGGGTCGACGCATTTTCACTCACATTAGCTAATTTCAGACAAATAAATAAGTTTTATTTTCTCTAACAATGAATATTGAATAATAAAAATAATAATAATTGTTATTATTATTATTATTATTATTATTATTAGTAGTAGTAGTAGTAGTAGTAGTAGTAGTATCATAACTAACTATTTATCTTAAATTATCTTCTTGACCTTTATTATACAATAATACGAGTAGCCATTGTCGTATTTCTAATATAAAAGTGCGGAAACTATTATGCAAAAGCTATTATGCAAAAGCTATTATACAAGCTATTATACAAGCTATTTTACGAAAGAGACCACATTACATAAATTTTATATTTTAGAAGTACAAACAACAAATTCTGTTTTTTCTATTATTGCCATGACTTCTTTCCACAGTAGTAAATAACAAATAAGTAACTCTAATTTTCTGTAAAGCAGTAATTGCACGAATATTACTTGCTATTATTATTATTATGTAGCTCAGCACTTGTCTTTTTATTTATTGCTCCTTTGTCTATAATTAAAAATTTACGCAAAGCTACCATTTCATAAGAGAATCAACGTCTATGAGCATAAAGAATAATGTTATTTCTTTGGCTTATTTCAATTCAAATAAGCTTACCAACAGTATATAATATACCAGGGGTGCTCAGACTTCGGAGACCTTAGGGCAAAATTTGCTAACTATTATCTTTGGCGGGCACAAACACCAAAATTTTCCCCTAATTTATGAACTAAAAATAATGATTATGATTAGCTTTAAAATGCCTTTCAACATTATATTTTTTGGCAACAGCTAGAGTAGATTGGCATATTAAGCATATACATTTAGAATTTATGTTTGAGAAAAAGTAAATATCTTCCCATTCACTTTGAAAATTATACGTCCTTATAGTCTTATCACTGGTTCGTGTCGCCATTATGAAGCCCTGTCAATAAAAATAAAATTAAATAATGTAATTTTTAAAAAAAATATTTTGCGATCTAGCCACTAATATCAGAGGCTGAACTTTTACCACTTGAAACTTCAAAATCGGACACGCTGCCGGTCGAAATAATGCTAAACTTTTAATACTAAATGTGAAAACGTCAAATTACGTAAAAAACGACTTAAAAATAGACAAATTTCAAATTCGCATCCACACACAAGATGACACGAACGGGTGAACGGTCGACATGATGCTAAACTTTTAATACTAAATGTGAAAACGTCAAATTACGTAATAAACGACTAAAAAATAGACACATTTCATGTTCGCATCCACACACAAGGTCACGCGGACAGGTCAAACGCGGAACTAAATATCGATCCGCCCACTCATCTTTATAAAATCAATAAAAATTCGAAAAGACACAGAAAGCCTAGCGAGTCGTTTCTAAAATGCCTTCTGATTGGTTGTATTTTCACGAAACACCCAATCAGCCAACTCGATTCATTATATCCGTTGAAATAGAATCGTCGCTTTAAGCGACACAGAAATTGGCGGAGCAAAGCAATGGTTTCAGACATGTTTTAAACATGTATGTGAGCGCTCTGCTCGCATGTAAAAATTCATTTCTAGTAATTTTTATATTGCCAGTTAAGATTTCATTTAGGCCGGCTATTCCAAAATAAACCAGCGGGCACATTCAAATCCATGGCGGGCACACGTGTGCCCGCGGGCACGGGTGTGAGCACCCCTGTAAATATACACTCACACACACACACACACACACACACATATATATATATATATATATATATATATATATATATATAGATAGATATATATAATTTATATATATATATATATTATATAATAATATATATATAATATATTATATATATATATATTTTTATATATTGTATATATAAAACGCAATAAAAAGATAGCTAAGTTTGTGCTAAAAACACTATTTTCAATATATACAATTAATAGAAAACGACTAGTGAGTTTTACAGGACATACTCTGGTATTTAACCCCGTATTAGCAATACAAAAACGACAAACAAAACAAAGCATCTTTACTGCGAGTCATTCACAATCCATAGCCGCTTACCTAACAAACAAGCACAATCTTACGTATTATACATTGAGCGTAATACAAAATAAGGCCTACACAGCCACTTAACCTAACATACGAGTGCAAAAATAAGGCCAGCATAGCCATTTACCCCAAAATACAAATACAGTCTTAATATAACACAACTTAATATGCATATATAATCTTTGCACATTACAAAATAAGGTATTGCAAACCAGCAACTGTCTGAACCAAGACTACCATATAGGTGAGAGGTACATAGTATCTGAAGACAGGACATTGCACAATAACACATTACATTGCCCAACACCAATTTTGCTGATTTAATTCTAACACCTGTTTTTAGGTAACTTTGGTGTGCTGATTTCAAAAATCACCTTAGTTTTTGCCTATCACGTCAGGTTTTCGAGCAATCAAATACGGAGATATCGCATTTTGGCAGGGTTATGCCCAATTTTTTTCTTTTTAAAAAATAAGTTTTTACATACTCAGAATCAGCATGGAAAAGTAAACAATTGTGCAGGGAGTGAACTTTAATATACAATGGTAATATTGACACAAAGTGATTAAAAGTGTTTAAATAACCAAAAAATGAATCCATGATCATGACGTCACGCTCATACCTGGGGAAATCACAGATACCCAAGATTTTAATATGTTGCATGACCTTTAGATTTAATGCACAGATATGCGTATTCCACAGATAAAATTTTAACAGCAAAACAGCTGTTAACAGGTCTCAAAAATCATCAATTTTGATAAGTGCCCTTCATGGATCACCCAAAATAGGCATATTGCATTGCACATTGCACGAAAACCTGATGTGATGGACAAATTCTAAGGTGAATTTTGAAATCAGCACATCTACAGTATATTATCCAGAAACAGGTCTTAGAATTAAATCACCAGCAAAAATGTTTTTTTTGTTGGGCAGTGTTAGAGATGTTTCGAACCCTATTAATGAAATTATATATATTCTTCCGGATTAACATTTGGCTGGTAGGTAGGTTAAGCGTAGTAAACATAAAACTGGCACGAAGGATAGATATTACCGTTGTGCGATAGTACAGTTTTCAAACTCAACTTTGATGAATTGCTAAAAAGATTCCATTCCTTAGGATGGTGCTTTTCCGTACTTATCTTCGTTAAACAGAAGTATCAATCAGTCGAATGAGCTCTTTGTTCTGCTAGAAATCCGACAATGGCTACTCGTATTATTGTATAATGTATTATTGTATCATAAAGGTTATGAAGATAATTTAAGATAAATAGTTAATAATAATAATAATAATAATAATAATAATAACAATTATCATCATTATTATTATTCATTGTTAGATTAGAGAAAATAAAACTTATTTACTTGTCTGAAATCAGCTAATGTGACTGAAATGCCCCGGATATATATATATATATATATATATATATATATATATATATATATCAGGGGCGATGCCAGGTTTTTGTGGATACTGAGGCTCAAACCTTTCAAGCAAATATATATATATATATATATATATATATATATATATATATATATAATTAGGGTAAATGTCCAGTATTACACCCGTCTCCCTTTCGAGGTGAAATTTATGTTTTTCCTATGGTTTTTGATGTGTTTTGAACGAATCTGACCTTCAAAACCGTCGGAAATGACTCGTTTTTGAAATACCCCCCTCCCCCCTCAGCTGGCAATGTGGGGGAAATCACAGAAAACGAGTCATTTCCGACGGTTCTGAAGGTCAGATTCGTTCAAAACACATAAAAAACCATAGGAAAAACATAAATTCACCTTCAAAATTGACCTAACCTTCCTAACCTATCCTAACCTAACCTATCCTAGCCTAACCTATCTACAACGCCACAGTTTCTGGTCTTGACGATATGTACACTCCGTTTTACAATGTGGACACTTCACTACTGTCGGTAGAACACTGAGCACACAGAAACTCAACACTTTTTTCTAAATTTTCATAGAAAGCGACAATACAGCGGTAATAATCAAACAAGCACGTCTCACACGAAGCCATTCCGGTAGCAAACTAATTCAAATTCGAAATGGATGGAGCGCTCTGATTGGGCAGACATGTGACGTCAACACAAACGAACACACAAACGAACGTACGAACACACAAACGAACGTACGAACACACACTAGATACACACCAAAAAAACGTTTATATCTCGAAAACGAAGCATTTGCGACGGAAACGCTATAGAAGAAAAGTGTCTTAGAATTAAAAAATCTACCTAATGAACATATAATAATTGCTGGACGTTAGACGGGTGTAATAGTAGAATAATACCATAATTAGCCATGATGATAATAATAATGATAATATTTGCTGTTCATGATGATTGTTCCCTACTATACTATACGTATTTTACCGGATTGAAATATATTAGCTTCCCCTGGATTAGATAACTGTAATTTAAATGAATTTAATTACTATTTTCTGGATCTATATCATAAAACCAATACTAGAACAAAAAAATTTTTTATGAATTAACTGTATTTATTCTAATTTTATTTTGTGTGGTATTGTTATTAATATATTAAGCCGAAACGATGAATGGCCAAAAGTTATTCTTAACGCTTTCTGCTGTATTTTTTGAGCTCTTACACGTCTTCGAATAGATCAATTAGAATAGGCTGACTTTCGGCAACTATTAACCTTTTCATACCTGAGTTATTTATTTTAACGTTTTTCCTATTTAAACCAAAATGATCATTCACATTCAGCAGAAGCCTGTTGCTCCAGAAATGCATCTTCTGCACGAACAGTTCCAGAAAGATAAAACTAGCGGGGCCACGAACACGACGGAACGCGCCGGAACGCTGCGTAAAAAGTGGCTTTTTACCTGCTCGAATGTTTGTTTGTTTTTTGTTTTTAAATTTTTGTAAATTTTTTATTTTAAATTTTTTATTTATTTTTTAGGAGGCCCCGCAAGGGGCGCTCAAGGGCAAATGCCCTTCATTAAGGATGATGAGGCCCCATAAATGGCTGAGGAACTTAAGGAAGGGGGGACCGCTTAAAACGGAGGCGAAGGCCTTCAGGGGGCCCCTCCAGGGGCAAGTGTCAAAGCACTCCAAATTCCTCTGGCCAAACGCGGGCACACTACTAACGTAATTTTTAAGTATAATAATATGGTTAAATCTCGCCTAATAAAGAATAACTGATAATGCTGCTGACTGCGTTATTAGATTGGATGTACACAATATAACTAAGTTTATATTGGTCAAACTGGAAAAACTTTAGCTGTCAGAGTGAAACGGCACAAATATGCGTATAGGGCAGCAAATAATTCTACTGCATTGTTTGAACATATGTACAGATGTAATCATAGTATTAATTGGAAAACATCTAAAATTGTCGTTAAAAATAAAGACGTAAATAAAAGGAATAGCCAAGAATGTGCATCCATCTATTTTAAACATAATTTCAATAACAGTTCGGGGACGTACAAAATTGGCCACATCTTGTTAAAGTACCTTTTACCTTTATCTGTACTTATTAACCTTTTGTTAATCCCTTCTTACCATTTTGTTTATGCTGTACAGAGATATATATTTTTGGCTTCTTGTCTTTTCCTTTCATTCCCTCACCAGGTGGACTGTTGAATACACGAAAGGCCTTGGAATCGCTTTTCCTTTTCCTTGTGGGTGCGCATCATGTATACACACAGTATATATATTATATTATATATATATATATATATATATATATATATATATATATGAAAATAATTTCATAATAAAATATTTTAAAAATTCAATATAAACCTCAAAACAACTTTAATAAAAATACTTATGTATGCTTGTAAGCCTTTGCTAACGGAGCCCTGATCGATACACAATATATATATATATATATATATATATATATATATATATATATATATATATATATATATATATATATATATATATATATATATATATATATACGAGGGGAGGTCAGAAAATAAATTTACAAGGCCTATAATTTCATAACTAGAGGACCTACATTGATTACGTTTGTATCAGGTGAATTCGTTAATCATTGTTGGCAACACTGCACGTCGATTCGGCTGCCATGTACCGTACATTGGTTATATGAGTCAGCTGAACATGGGGGCTCGACTGGAACAGTGCCCTGCCCTACGGAGCAGTCCAGGACGTTTACGTTTAATGGCTGCTCGGAAAGGTTCCAGTGTTAACAATATGCAGTTGCATTGACTATTGTGCCTTTTTGCATGAAGTCTGCTAGGAAAACGCCTTTGTGGTCCCAAAAAACGGTAACCATCGCTTTGCCAGCGGACCTCACAATCTTGAACTTCTTTGGTCGCGGGGACCCACGGTGTTTAGTAGTATGGTGTCAAAAAGGGAGAGTGCAATGCAATCCTTTTGATACTTCAGCTGCTACGCCCATCACCTTGGGTAGCTTTGCTAATTTACAAGGCGTGAATAATAAAGTATCTTTAAATTGCACATTACCTCTTATTTGCATCTGTATAAGTTTGTTTCCTCTTTTCATGGGATCACCTGTAAATATCTCAGAGGACTCGTGCTCGAGCAGCTCCTTATAAAGAAACTGCGTGTCAAATTTTGCCCCGTTATGGGCAAGAATATACACAGTCATTTTTTTTAACTTGTCGGCTAACTTGACAATATAGGACACAAATAGTTTCACAGGGCTATCGTGGACATTCGTTTTAAAAACGTTTGTCCGTTTACCACATTTGTGACACTCATCACACTCGATCTCCATACACTCGTCGCAGATAGTCTGGCTCACAAGTAAATGTGGAACTACCTCTTTGGTTTCGGCATTCGTATATGTTTCTATATCGTAGTATACAGTTATACAAGGGCTGTTTTTAGGCTTTGCGTCTTTCATATAACATACATGCTTTACGCCATCCGCCTTATATTTTTCATGGCATGTAGAACAGTGAATTTCGTCACACTTGTGCTTGAAATTTCCGCTACCATTCAAGGTGTGAAACATGCCACATTCACAGATTCTCATTTTCCTGCACGTACCAATTGATTTATGGAGCTCAAAACAGTTATTTTTGAAAAATGTGCGTCTACACATATCACAGTCCCTCTACTCAGCTTCAACCACACGGCTTTCACATTTGGAGCTTTTACACTGTTCACATATCATGTGGCAATCTTTACAATGTTTCACTATATCATCTGCAAACTCGAGACACCCCTTACACAAGTCATGATGTCGCCCATATTTTCGAATTTTATCATAACTCGCGTAAAGCCACCTTATATTACGGATGGGGAGATACGTTGTACCTGACAGTCCTAAAATAAGTAGGGGTCTTGTACGATCTCTCACACTGCTTTTAAAAACATACACAGTCCTACGACGTTCATCTAGGCCAAATACAACTATACGAGCATTCATTTCCTGTTCTACCTTTCTCAGCTCTTCAGGACCCATATTACAGTCAAATTCAAGTTCACAGTCTACAGCTAGTTTACGGGCATGCTCCACGATTGTAGGCATCTAAATTTTTTGGGTCCGTGTATTTAGCACAGTAAACATACGCGCTAATATATATTCTACATCTTCAGCAGCCAAACGTCTAAATGGCACTACCACCCAAAAATCATCTACATCACCATCATCTGAGCCGAAACCGAAGGACAGACTCGTCCTGACTTCACGCTCGTCGCGATTCTGAAGGGCAAACTCTACAATGCGCTCTACAACGCGACGTAGTCCATACTCAACGCCATTGCTATACACGGATCTAGGATCGACCCTGACTATATACCGATTTCTAGTCAAGACTGGGGTGGGGGCAACGGTACGCACCAACTCAAATGTTATATATCCTGAACAGAGCGAGAAGCTGCTGCGGGGGATGTACAAGGGCTTGAACAGGAGTAAGGGGATATATTTTTATTTGAGGAAGTTACTATTGTGGGGATTGCGCCGTAAGACGTAGAGGGTTGGGGGTCTATTACAGCAGACTCTACAGAACGGGTGGGGGCTGTGGAGGATGTACAAGGGGCTGAGGAAGCTGATGTAGGGTTGGTAGCGTAAGACGTTGAGGGCTGGGGTTGTACTGCGGATTGTCCAACAACCGGCGCGTATTTCGCGCGCTTTATACCTGACGTGGAGGACTCTTCAGCGTGTCGCCGCTTTGAGTGTGCCGCCGTTGAGGGTATGGGCCCTGTAGATGCACGGTCAATGGATTCACCCATGATGTCGATGATGGTGGGCTGTACATCGTCGTCATTCACGGTTCTGTGGAAGAAGAAAACAAAATATAAGGAACAGAACTCGTTATTTGTGATATTCTGTAAATGAGTCACTTAGGGGTGTGACGTGTTAGAAATGGATGCTGTAGAAAAATTCAGATTCACGAGCCCATCCACATGTATTATATCTGGACCTACAGGATGTGGGAAAACGGTGTTTATGCTTAAAATTATTAAAGGAAAGGGTGAAATGTTCTCAAAATTTGTGCATAAAGTTATATGGTGCTATTCGACATACGAATCAGTGTTCAACGAGTACCAGGATGATGTTTGTTCCATAAGGGGGTCTATGACGTTAATTCACTAAAGGGAAATGAACATACAGTCATCGTAATTGATGACCTCATGTTGGAGATGGATAAAACGTTTGCCAAGACATTTACCGTATTCTCCCATCACCTTAACATAAGCGTGTTCTTCATCAATCAGAATCTATTTTTTAAAAATAGATACATGCGCGATGTATCGTTAAATACGCAATATTTAGTCTTATTCGCTCAGCGTAGAGATGTCACAAATTGGGGTATTAGCCAGTCAAATGTTCCCGAGTCAGCGTAAGGAGTTTTTGGAGATTTATAAAGAGGTCACAAAGCAACGTTATGGATATTTGCTTTGTGACTTTCACCCGCGAAACACGTTTAGGGTGCTTCTAAGAACGAATATATTTCCAAACGAGCCTGAAACCGTGTACATTCCAGAATGATGAATAGGTTAAAGATATACCGTGAATTAATAAAAATCTATCAACGACTGCCTCGGTCGTTGCAGCAGAGATGCTTGTTAAAAATATCGACTCTGACTTTTTAAAATGCATCTGCGAAATCTTCCTCAATGTTATAAAATGTAATGTTCCAATGAAATTCTGTCAGAAGGCTCGCTTACGTCTTTACAAGAACATAATACGGACGCTCGCCCATAAAAGTCAGACTGTGGGTAAGAAAAAGCATATTATTGTACAAAGAGGCGGTTCGTTCCTACCCATCGTATTTTCAATTTTGGGGCCTTTACTGACTAGATTAATATAATGAAGAAGGTGGTTGTGATCCCGCACGAGCTGTATGTTTCATTACAAAGGACCCCAGACGCTGCTCTAGAGCCCCGTAAAAGTAGGATTAAAAGAATGGAGAGTGAGCTACTATCCCTATTAAACAGTGAAAAGACGCCTGATGAGAAAAGGGTTTTGTATCAAGAGGCTTTGCAGAAATTTCTTCATGAGTACGAAGATTATGAACATCCTACAGAGCTCCCCGTGAGGCACAGCTCGAGTAGCGCTGAGCATAGTGGTACAGGGACTGAGAAACCAAAGAGTAGCGGAACACAGCACATCGAACATGTGCTAAAAAACAGCCTCCCCCATACAGTGGGCAGACACAGGTGAGGTCATTGTTGATGGATCAAGGGTGCAAGGGTCCAATATCGTTGATATTGTTCATGATCTGGTGAGAAAGTGGGACAGGCCATCACCAACAGGATGGAGGCATATTAAGGCAAGACTACAGCAAATAAATGTCCCCAAAACATTGATAGTTAATCTGAATAGGTTAAAAGACTTGGAGCATGCATCGCACGTGTCACAACTGAGTACACCTTCACCCACAACAGCTGCAGTGTCTCTGAAGAGAAGAAAGAAGAGAGTAGAAGGCCAACCTTATCCACGTGCCTCTAAAATATGCAAATGGCTAACGTATTAAGTAAGCGCTATTATGACATTTCTAGCCCTACACACTGAAATTATAGTGGTTTTAACTCGGAAACACAAAGAAAACTCAAAATAATGTTGTAGAGTATCTTGAGTTGCCCCATTTTAACCAAAATATGAAATGGGTGTCGTAACTTGGTTTACGGTGGTTTATAATTGATTCTTGGCTATGTTGTGGGGAAACAAATAGATATAACCCACACAAAACTTAAAAATATATCTCCTGCAAATAATTTTCAGGTTATTTAACGAATTTATATTTACTGTTTCTTTTCTGGATTAATGATATTCTCGAATTTAGTGTTTTGTTGCAAGGAATATAAAGAAATAAGGAAATAAAAAAAAAATTTTTTATTACTGTAAATACATAGAGTATAGAAACACACACCAAATGAGTACACAAATGGTAACTGCAAAAAACGTTTACTCTTCGAATAAAGAAGGTAAACTTTTAGTAAAATCCTTTATGGTTTCTACGTCTGGCATCAGACTACATGAAATCATTCTAGCTCTGATAAAACCATTTCGTGTTTCAAACCCAAATACCGAACTTGAAGAGTCCGTCACTAATTTGATACAACGTTCTACATTTTGGGTATGATTAGGATAATTTGAAATGTTCAATGAGTTTCCTTTGATGGCTAAAATTTCTGCTTTTGTTAGCTTCATTGTAAAAGGTGGCTCATTGAGTTTAGTATTATTCCAATAAATTATTTCATCCCAGTCTTTTGCATCAAAATTAAGATTAGGGACGTTGAAATCTCTGAATTCTAAATTTTTACCAGTTTCATTTCGCATGGCCATGATTTTGCTAACAGCTTTTTCACATTTTTCCATAACTGAGTCACACAACATTGCCAGAAGAATATTTTTGAGTGAGCAAAGAAGGCATTTCGGGATATATACTTAACAATTTCTACTGATACACTAGGCAAATGCTTAACCCGATTAATACGTAGCAGAAAGCACATGCCTTGGACCATATATGCAATTATGTCAACAGTTGATGTCAAACCAATTAGGACCATAATTTGTCACAATGAAGTGTGTTATTATGTAGTTTCTTTCTTGATTTCACTGTTGAAACATAAAGCCTACAAATCCTATTAGCAAGAGTTAACCATCTAGCAAGACTAAAAGGGCCAGGCTTTACATGAGCAAGGTATTCAATGAAACTGGCCATTTCTGATTTTTTATGGCAGGAAGAAAGGGCCAAGGGCAAATGATTCCAAAAACGTCCCTCCCATAGAAGAAAAAGAGAACCAAAATCAAGGTCCAGGATTTTCGAGATCCCTAGACACTCTGCGTTTGAAAAATGGGAGGTCACAGACAGGATGAAAGATGGATTGGGGAAGATTGTTCCAGAGTTCACCGGTTGAATAGGTGAGAGACTGAAAATGCCGATTAACCTTTGCATTAGATAGTTGGACAGAAAAGGAATGAAAAAGTGTAGAAAGTCTGGTACTGCGTGCTCTCCTTAAGGAGGAGGCATGCAGTTAGAGAGTTCAGAAGAGCAATGTCCGTTGTGATAGCGATAGTAAAGAGAGAGTGAGGGAACATTGCGGCGAAGAGAGAGAGATTGAAGACAATCAGTAAGAAGCGGGAGATTGATGAGACGAAAAGCCTTTGATTCCACCCACTTAAGTACGTCTGTGTGGGTTGAACTTCCCCACACATGAGAAGCATACTCCCTACAGGGACGAACAAGACCCCTGTACAGAGACAGAAACTGTGTAGGGGTGAAGAAGCCGCGGAGGCGGTCTTAGAAGCTGTTTTAGAAAGAGAGTATATGTGATCTTTCCAAGGAAGATCAAGAAAAAAGTAAACGCCAAGAATGTTAAGAGAAGAGGAAGGATTGAGTTTTGTGTTGTTGAAGGTAAGGAGATAGTCGTGTGGAAGATTGTGACGAGTAGACAGATGGAGGAACTGAGGTTTTGAGGGATTGAAAGCCTCAAGGTTTTCTCTGCCCCAATCAGAGATAGCAGAAAGATCAGAGGTCAGGTGCTCCATAGCCGTACTACGCGAATCATGGAGTGACTGTTGAGAGGGACGTTTTAGGAAGCAGGTGGAGAAGTGAAGAGTGGAATCATCGGCATAGGAGTGAATAGGACAGGAAGTGCGAATTAAAAGATCATTAATAATTAAAAGGAAAAGAGTGGGTGACAGGACAGAACCCTGAGGAACACCACTGTTAATAGCTTTAGGAGAAGAACAGTGGCCATCTACAACTGCAGTTATAGATCGGCCAGAAAGGAAATTAGAGATGAAGGTACAGATAGAAGGATAGAAACCGAAGGAGGGCAATTCCGAAATTAAAGATTTGTGCCAGACTCTATCAAAAGCTTTCGATATTTCTAGCGCAATAGCAAAGGTTTCACCGAAATTTCCTAAAAAGGATGACCAAGAGTCAGAGATATGCAAGAAGATCGCCAGTAGAGCGTCCCTTGTAGAATCCATACTAACGATCTGAAAGAAGATTGTGAGACGAAAGGTGTTTAAGAATGTTCCTATTAAGGATAGATTCAAAAACTTTGGAAAGACAAAAAATCAAAGCAATTAGACTATAGTTGGAGGGTTGAGAGCTGTCACCCTTCTTTGGGACAAACTGAATGAAAATGAACTTCCAGCACGAAGGAAAACTACTTATTCCGGCATTGCGCAATAAGCCTTATGAAGATAGGATTAAAGTGTTAGACTTGTATTCACTCGAAACTAGGAGATTAAGGGGGGAGCTTATTGAAGTTTTCAAAATCGTTAATAACATCGATAACGTAAATTTTGACAAATTGTTCACTTTCGATAATAGTAATACTCGCAATAACGGATTCAAGTTGCGTGGCAGACGTTTCATTACTAATATCGCTAAAAACTTCTTTACGTTTAAAGTAATTGATAAATGGAATAATCTTCCCGCGTCAGTCGTTCATTCTACCAGCGTTAATGTGTTTAAGAACCGTCTTGACAGACATTTTAAAAATATTAACGTTGTTTAAAATTAAAAAAGAAAGTTAACAACAGGAGCTCTGGTGGTGGTGCTCGAGGATGAGTCTGTTGACGATGAATGCCAGCTTGTGACATGCTAGCGTGTGATGCCAGCAATAAAAAAAAAAAAAAAAAAAAAAAAATTAGACTAACACGAATGTAGATGTAGCTCATAGCGTAAACTAACCCACTTTTTGTTTAACTTTACCTACTTTTTTTTTTTTCTTATCCTCCTTACTTTGCATGTCTCTAACTCTTTTCTTGCATGTTTGTAGTTTGCATGGTATGACAGTGAGTTAAGACTGTGTTTGCATGGTTTGTAAGCGTTCTTATTTTACTTCTTTTCATCTTTCACCCCTCTCCTATATTCTCCGACTATTTTTCTGACTTGTCGGCAGTGGCCGGCGGATGATGATGGTGAGACTTTTTCCCTCTTTTTCTGAATGAATGTTAACCCACGAATGATAGGTGTTGCTCCTTACTTAACCCCTTATTCTCCT
The DNA here is from genome assembly GCA_023014485.1 of Bathynomus jamesi. Lineage (NCBI taxonomy): Eukaryota > Metazoa > Arthropoda > Malacostraca > Isopoda > Cirolanidae > Bathynomus > Bathynomus jamesi. The sequence continues at coordinate 172,963 of JAJOZX010005188.1, forward strand.
CTCTTCTCTTAACCCCCTACTCTCTCCTTTCTCTCGGGCTAGCCTTAGAGTGGATCTTAGGGTCTTTGTTAGCCTTAGCTTCTGTAGATCTGTAGATCAGGACCATACGCCTTCCAAGAGTTGAGCCCAGGCAGGGCAGAAAAAAACATCTTTCAAAGATATTCTAATTTCAGACATAATAAAGTCAGAGGAGGGAAGAGATGGAGGAACAGCACCGGAATCGTCCAGGGTTGAATTGTAAGCGAAAGTTTGAGAGAAAAGTTCAGCTTTGTCAGGAGAAGAGACGGCAATTGTGCCATCGGAATTGAAAAGAGGAGGGAAAGAAGAGGAAGTAAAGCTGTTTAAGAGGTTCTTAGTTAGATTCCAGAAAGAGCGAGAAGAATTAGAATTGGATAGATTTTCACATTTTTGTTGGATGAATGATTTTTTGGCGAGTCGAAGAACAGATTTTGCACGAGTTCGGGCAGAAATATAAGCTGAGTGAGAGTCAGGAATTGGATGGCGACAGTACCTTCTGAAAGCCTCCTCTCTTGCGGATAGCATTAGAACAAGTAAAGTTAATCTAAGGTTTTTTTTTTTGCATTAGTAGTAGGAATAGAATATGGAATGTACGCCTCCATGCCCGAGAGAATCACCTCTGCGATGCGCTCAGACACTCAGAAGGGCCCCGGCCACGGAAGCAATAATCATTCTATAGGAAATCACAGAAGTACTGCCTAAGGGCGTCCCAATTAGCGGCGCCGAAGTGCCAAAGGCGCCTCCTCTTGGGAAGATCCAAAGGCCGTATTGGAGCGATAGGACAGGAAACAGATGTAAGATTGTGATCGGAGGAGCCCAACGGAGAGAAAAGTTTCACAGAGTAAGAAGAAGGCGAGAGGTAGGAAATAAATGCAGAATGTTGGGCCTATCTCCAAGGCGATCAGGGATACGAGTAGGGTGCTGTACAATCTGCTCTATGTCATTTAGGATAGGGAAGTTGTAAGGTAGTTCACCAGGGATGTCAGTGAAATGGGAGGTGGGTGGTGAACATTGAAATCTCCTAAAATGGAGATTCAGCAAAGGGAGTGGGAAACAATGTATTCCACTTTGGAAGTGAGGTAGTCAAAGAATTTTGGATAGTCAGTGGAATTAGGAGGAAGGTAAACAGTGCAGATGAATTTAGTTTGAGATTGGCATGTAAGCCGTAGCCAGAGGGTATAGAATTCGGAAGATTCGAGTTCGGAAATACGAGAACAAGTTAGGTCATTGCGTACATATACGCATCATCCACCCTTGGAGTGAAAGTGAATATACAGAAAGTAAGAGGGTACAGAAAAGGGGTTGCTGTCAGTCGTCCCAGACACTTGAGTTTCAGTTAGGAAAAGAAGATGAGGTTTAGAGGAGGAGAGGTGGTGTTCAATAGATTGAAAATTTGAGAAAAGGCCACGAAGGTTGCAGAAGTTTAAGAAAAATGAATCAGACAGAGGTCCAGAACATCTCGAATGGGCGGTAACAGATCCAGCCCTGCTGCCAGGGTCTGCATTCCCGGTATCGGCAGGAGAGGGGGGGGGGGGTGAGCCAGAAGTGGGGACATTTATGGTGCCCTTCCCAGGGGACTCCGATCCGAGGCTCTTGAAGTTGATGCCAATGTTTTTTTTTTAATTTTGAAAAGATTATGTAGTGTGTAAGATGCATGTGTATGTAGTAAGGAATAGGGAGAGAAGTGTGTGTTTGAGAGTATGCTGGACTACTCAGAGGGTAGATGAGACACGGAAAAAGATCTGGTGAGGAGGATAGTGATAGGAGAAACGGGAGTTCCAGCACCCCCTATCTTCTGTCTAACGCCTCCCCCTCCCCCTCGGAGTACTTCCCTGGTCGATTGGTGTCTACAGTCTCCTCCTACTGAAGTAATTGCTGAAATAATGCGGTATAAGTACTTCTGATCTCCACTAAGCTCATCAACAATGTGTTGTGGCAGATATAATAATTCTTTAACACTAGTTATAGGTTTGAATTGTACTACTGGATTGTTTTTACAAAACTGAATGGCCTTCCCAGTAGGATCAACAAAGGTACTTGCCTCAGATGTTGTACCATCCAATGTTTCAAAAATATGCCTTGGCGGTAATTCATTTGTATGAAGCATACAAATGAAAGTGCTTTTTCCATGACATGAATCACACCTACTTTATAACCAGTGTTGGTATTTGTGTTATCACAGCCTATTACAGCTATATCATTTTGTAGATATCTCGCTTTAATAACTGACAATACTGAATTTGCTATGTCTGAAGGTTTACTCGATACTGATGTCTGATGGGTAATATACTCTCCACCTGGTTCAGCAATCATTACATAGTGTTCTTCACTCTTCTTTTCACTGTACCACCTATCATTGACTTTCACTTTACTTAAAGTCTGATCCTTTCGACCATCGAAGTATATGGAAGTAATAGGATTCACTTTATTACTTTTCAATGTTTTTCGAAGTCTTTCTCTCTCTCTCCGCACTTTAATTCTGTCTATTACGAGATGGTCATCTTCTTTGGTGATCATATCACCATCTATCAAAGTTGTAGTTGCAATAGCAGCATTAGCACGATCTGATACACCAAATCTATCAGCTTGCATTGTAACATGCCGCAAAGACATTCTCATTTGGCTTCCAGTATTTTCAAAACCACAGTCTTCAGTTTCCATTATCCCATTGTCACTGTCTTCATCTGAAGAATTTTCTTCTTAGCTCAAAAGTTTAACTTCAGCGGAACGATTGATGGTTTTCTTTTCCTTACTAACTTGTTCCGAGAGCTTCCTCTTGTATCTCTTTTGTATAATTTGTGTGGCATGCACATCTATCTACACTACCTATGTACATTTTACGATCACTCCTCTGATCAAGTAGAAACTGTAATGCCTCTTTTCATACTTTTTTATCTCTCTGACATATGCCATCTATATGAATTCCTTCACAATCATCACTGCATCCTATGTCTGTATGAGATTTTAAATTACATTTACAGGCACATACTCGTATATCAAACAAATTCCTGAGACAATTCATATATTTTTTAGTATTTTAGTTTCACTGATGTTTTTGATCTACTCAATGTTGCTCCTTTTTCTATGAATCTTGCTACCTTTTGAAACACAGTTTTTTCCTGAACTGTGAGGATTAATGCTTGCTGCCAAAGTTTTAGTAACTCCTGAGTTACTTGTCTGATGATTGGCTTGTTAGCTGCATTTTTCCCTTCTTTGAGATAGAGAAAGTACCGAGCCACTTGAAAATTAGTTGGCAAAAGATTATGAGGCAGCTTCTCAAGAGTTTCAAACATACAATGTTGCTTAGAATGCCTTGTGCTCACAAATTTGTTTCTTGCTGAATAGCATGGGGAACTTGAAAGCGTAGATGCTGCTGCATGGAAAGCTGTAAGTGTAGAGTTGCTGCAAGAGGGGATGTTGCTACCTTGATGTGAAGAAGGATGTTGTTTCAGTTGTGGAGACACTGGTGTGTGGGATGCTGATTCCATCTCTGCTTTTCTATAGGTGAATTATTAACTGAAAAATAAGAACAAAAACTTAAATAAATTTCAGTGAATTTTAATTGCTTAAGGAAAAACAGCAAATATTTACTCAATTTACTCAAGTCATTCATATGTACAGTTGTGCTCATTATTCGTAGGACAGTCTTGAGAAGAGATAGTGACACCTCGCATGTATTTGTTGTCTGTACTACAAACGGTTGTAATATTTTACGAATGAATGTTTAGTGAGTGAACGCTGATTGGTTGGTTGACTCATTGCCAAATGTCTTTAGAACATAATTATTTCTATTCACTACTCTGGTTTACATATTACTAAGGAAACATAAATGAATAATTAAATATACATTCAAGAAGGGGATATATATTAACAAGGGAGATGTCAATGAAGTGAATAAAAAATTGGTCTTGTAAACACTAAAAAAAACCTTCGGACGTGATGACAGTGTTCATGGTATTGGCAAGCCTGACCGAACTGAAGTTTCATTGTATGAAAAATAGAGCCGTTGGTCGGCATTATTGCGCCCTGAGCAAATTCCACAACTTACACCACCCAGCCCACTGTATTTATTTATTTATTGATTCATTTATTTTTTATTTATTTTCATTTAATATTGAACATAGATTCAGATATTATTTGTGTTATAACAAAGACAGAGCAAAAACCTGATATATATAAATACATATACAGGGTGTCCCAGAATTAACTATCTATTTCAATGAAATCGGACAAATTTTTTAAAAACACACTTTTATTTATGTTTATCATGTTTAATATGTGTTAAAAATGTATAAATTTCTAAATTTTTTTCATAATTTTATTTTCATAATTTTTTCATAGTTTTTCATAGTTTTATTTTTATTCTCTTTCAGAACCCTATTAATAATGAATACACAAGAACGCATCTTTGTTGTAACATCCCGTATCAAAGGAATGCAATGTAATGAAATCAGAGAAAAATTTACAAGATTCCACAGAACCGGTCCTACAGACAAAGCGATTCGTGAACTTGTGAACAAATTTAAAAGAACTGGATCCGTACACGACGAGGTGGGAAGAGGACGCCCAAGGACAGCACGTAACAGTACCGAACAGGTACGACAATTGTTTGAGGATGAACCAACAACTTCGGTTAGGGAGGCCGGTCGAAGACTCAACATATCCAAGACAACAGTTCATAGAATCTTGCGTTCGACACTGATGAAAAAGGCTTATCACATTCAAGTACTGCATGCCCTAAATGAAGAGGATTATCCAAATCGAGCAGCAAGGTGTGCAGAAATTGTGGATCAAATCGAAAATGAAAGTTTATTGGATAACATCTTATTCAGTGATGAGGCGACTTTCCACACGTGTGGTAAAGTCAATCGACACAACTGTCGTATCTGGTCCAATGAAAGACCGCCTGAAGTCATAGAATGGCAAAGAGACTCCAAAAGTTAACGTGTGGCTTGGAATGACCAAATCCAAAATTTATGGCCCATTCTTTGCGGAAGCAACTGTAACAGGTACCGTCTACCTTGATATGCTTCAGCAGTTTCTCGAACCACAGCTTCTTGATGATGGCATTCTTGATAATGTTGTGTTTCAACAAGATGGAGCACCATGTCATTATGCTCTAATTGTTCGAGAATACCTCAACAGACGCCTTCCGAATCGGTGGATTGGACGTGGAGGACCTCGACCTTGGCCTCCGCGTTCTCCGGATTTGACACCCCTGGATTTCTTTGCATGGGGTTTCATAAAAACAAAGGTTTATCGCCAAAACATCAATAGTTTAGCTGAACTTAAAGAACGCATCCAGTTGGCAGTGCTGGAGATAACACCTGAAATGCTTCAAAATGTGTTTCGTTGCGCTGAGGATAGATTTGAAATTTGCAGAGATACAGACGGTGCACATGTTGAAACTTCTCAATAAAGTTTTGACTTATGATTTATAAATCTATTTGTTTTTGTATCATAATTTAGTAATAAACACAAAATTATGTCAGTTTTTATTAAATTTGTCCGATTTCATTGAAATAGATAGTTAATTCTGGGACACCCTGTATAGTAGCCTACGGATCACCAATTTGTAGTGGCCTAGAAAGTAGGCTTACTACTATTTATGAATTATATTGAAATGAATAATTAGTGGTCACCAGTTCGGGGCACAGCCCAAACAAACAATCATTTGTTCACAGAGATTAACAATTCTGAGAGAACACATAATGTTTTCGCGTCCAGAGGTGTTTTAATTACTAATCCTCCTGACCTCGAAATAATGGCATGATTTCCTTCGTTGAATTCCCTGTATAACAGTAGGAACCCAAAGATGAAATGTTAGGCATATATGCGCACGACTTTGTATAATGTAAAAATACTCCCACCAGAATTCGAACGCAGATATGGGTTCTCAGTGTTACGCCAGAGAATTGAATGAAATACTTTCATTTCAGGGTGTTTTTACGAAATACGCGAAAGCATTGTGCGTTCCCTAGGGTGTAAATGCTTACCAGATTGTTCAAACTTTTACCTACTTATACTCGAGAAATGGTGGGTTCGAATCCTGGTGAGGACATTTTGGCATTATGCAAAATCGCTCCCGATGATGCATGATATATATATATAGAGAGAGAGAGAGAGAGAGAGATATATAAATAAGAGCACAAGAAATTCATGGCTTGCAACTTATAAGGCAATGAAAAAATTCGATTGGAAAGTTATTTTCTTTTACTGCGAAAGTCTTCTTTGTATTCGTGATAATTTTGTGACATATATTTTTTGTATATATAATAAATAAAAAGTCGCAACAAGAAATTTTTTTTTGGCCTCTTTCAAAACTTCAATCAGTTATTCAATAAGTTCTTTAGTGTGCAATTCAATATAAAGTTTTCTCCGGCTGCATGGAAACATATATATATATATATAGTGTGTCCCCAAGAAAATGTCCCTATTTTTATTTGCCCGTTATTTTCTAATGGATGTATATTTTATTATTGGGGTTTCTTCTTCAGAAAGATGATGGATTGATGTTTTTATTCCTCATATATGCATATACGTATACATTTCTAATCTTTCATTACTTAAAAACTAATAAATACTGAATATTAAAAGCGTTATTTCACCATTTAATACTCAAAGCAAAAACTTTTCCTAGTTTCGTAGAAATTAGGAAAAGACGATACCGCTACCAAAGACGATATCCTAGTGAGGTCATAGAAGATCTTACAAGGTTATATTCTTTAAAGATTCACAGTGGTTTCGGCAGGATAGAACACCTTCACACACTGCTTGTGAAACTAGCAACTTTTTGAGAAAGCATTGTTTCGGACAACTAATCTCCCTTCATGAGCGAGTGGAATGGGCCCATACTCACCTGACACCACACCCCTGACTTTTTTTTGTGGGGTTACGTAAAAGATTTATTTTACCAGATTTATTTTAACAAACCTAAGACACTTGAAGAGCTAAAGACCAAAGTCTAGGAGGGAATCATCAACGTCCCAACTGAGCTATTTTCAAAAATTTTGAAAACATGAATTTCTGAACCAATCAGACACGGCTTTGGTGGGGTAACATGACATTCTGCCTTGTTGGAAAAACGTTGTGTGGCGCATCTCCATAAACAGCGGCAACTTCTGCAGGATATTTAGGTTTTTCCAAAAAGACTGAGCGCCATGTCACCGCACCAAAACCGTGTCTGATTGGCTCCAAAATTCGGGTTTTCAGCTGATCGGGCCTTTGTTTTCAGCTGATCGGGCCTTTGTTACAATCCTACTTAATTTAATGATTTGCTTGAAGCCATAAAGGTGTGGGTGCAGGAAATTACGCCGGAATATTGCGAAATCCTGATAAATTCCATGCCACGACGTATCGCTGAAGTACTGGAAAAAAGGGTAAATGTAAGAAATACTGACCGCAATTCATTAGTATGTTTTGTATGCTTGAGTTGTTTCTAAATACATCTTTTCTACCATTTACAGTAGTTTTGGTATTTTACTTTTACGTTAACACATTTTTTTTTAAATTGATGGGGTGATGCGTGACTTATGGCCACCTCTCTACATATACGAGTATATATAAAGCTGAACTCTTCGCTCAAACTTGCGCCTTGAACTCAACCCTGGACAATTCCAATGTTGTTCCCACATCTCCTCGCCAATATGACTTACTTATGTCTAAAATTAAAATCTCTTCCAAAGATGTAGGCTCAACTCTCGGGTGGCGTACAGTCTTGATATAGCCTCCCCCCGTCCTCTATTGTTCTTAAGAACTGGGCTTCTGTGCTGACACCCTGCCAATGTAAACTCTTTCGTCTTTGTCTTTCATCTGTTACTTTACTTCCTGCTGGATATTTGCTTTCATTTAGCATTTCCCAAAGAAGAGTGAGTTCTCTCAACCCTCCAATTATAGTCCAATTGCCTTGATTTCTTGGCTTTCTAAATTTTTTAATCTATCTTAAAGAAGATTCTTAAACAAATCTCTACTCACACTCTTCTTTCAAAACGTCAATATGGGCTCCGCAAGTGAGCTGACTCTGACTCTTGGTCATCCTCCTTTCGGGATTTCGGTGAAACCTATGCTATTGCGCTAGACATATAAAAGCTTTTGATAGAGTCTAGCACAATCCTTAATTTCCATACTGCCCTCCTTCGGTTTCTATCATTTTATATGTCTTCATCTCTGATTTCCTTTCTGGCCGATCTAGATGTAGATGGTGGTTGTAGATGGCCACTGTTCTGTAGTAATGTCTAATTAAGAATTAAAAATTTTTGTTTATAAGAATTTAATAATGTTTTTTAATAAAGAAGATAATAATATCTAATAAGAAATGTAATTGTTTAAATAATTGTTTGGTTACAAAATACTAGTTGGTAACACCTGAAATGGGTCCAGGGACGAGAGAGAAATGCCCCAAAACGGCAGTTATCAGAGGGCCTTTGTCCTAATAAGGTGTTTTTTGTATTACGATGTTTTTGTAAATTTAGGATATTCTTATAGGTCTCTCTCCGACTGTTAAAGTTAATTCCCCCCTCGCATTACCCCGTTTATCTAAAAGTGTTTCAGTAAAAATAAAAGTCAGTAAAGTGTAATTAAGTGTATAATTAATCCCCCTCTCCCTCACCTTGTTCAAATTAAAATGGCGCCCACGGCCACGTCTACCCGTATTTATAAAGTACAGCGAAGCGAGTGTAAAGAGAATGATAAAAGAAAAGAGAAATTGAATAGAAAGTAAAGTAAATAATGAATTATAAATGAGGGGAATGGGAATCACTACAGTTCTTCTTCTAAAGCTATTAATAGTGGTGTTCCTCAGAGCTCTAATCTGTCACACACTCTCTTCCTTTTATTTATGTACAATCCTTTAAGTCGCACTTCCTGTCCTATCCATTCCTGTGACGATGATTCCACTCTTCGCTTTTCCACCCGCTTCCCAAAGTGTGTCTCTCAACACTCACTCAATGCTTCGCGTGAGACGGCTATGTGGCACCTGACCTCTGATCTTTCTATTATCTCTGACTGGGGCAAAGAAAACCCCTTGGTTTTCAATGCCTCAGAAACCCATTTTCTTCATCTGTCTAGTCGTCACAATCTCCTACACAACTATCCCCATACCTTCAACAATACATAACTCATTCCTTCCTCTATTCTCAACATTTAGAATTTCAAGTAAGCAGCATATATGTTGAATATATTTTAATGTATTTTAATTGAATATATTTTAATTGGATCGTCCTCGGCAAAAGAGCAATGTATCTCGGAAACGAAGCGATTGCAGATTTACGTTCATAGGAACTTTTTGTTCACTTTGACGTCCTGAATATGTATATTAATTTATGAAACATAATTTGATAGCATCCTGTATATGAGTATATTAATAATTCCTATCTTCTTAATGCTGATAAGAGTGATGGGAGGAATTTGGATGAATCATATTTGATAAAAAAAAATCGGATCAAGTAAAGATAAGCACCCCCAACCTTTTTTAGTTAGCTTTATAAGGCTAACTAACGAAACTATCACGACTTAACCTAACCAATCGTTAGGTCACTGTACGCCCTTGACGATTGGTTAGGTTAGGTCGTGATATTTTCGTTAGTTAGCCTTATAAAGCTAACTGAAAAAGGTTGGGGTGCTTATCTTTACTTGATCCAAAAAATCGATAATGTTAATGTCAAAAACTATATATTTTCCTCACATTTTTTAACCTACTTTTATTTATCTGAAGAATCTTCTATACTGTCTATATCTAAACATTTTTAGCTGCCAGAGGCATAACGTTTCTTAAACTCTCTTTTGTCTAGTCTTTCTCTCATTTCGTTTTTATTCCTGCCCGATCGAAGAGGTACCTTTGAAAGGCTTTGCAACTATCTTTTAATTTAATTTTATTTTTCTAATTCACTTTTGGGGATTTTACTATTTTAATACAGTATATATATATATACATATATATACACGTCATTCCCTGACGAGGTGTAGCTCTGAATACACGAAAGGCCTTGGAATCGTTTTCCTTTTTCCTTGTGAGTTTGCATCATTTATTCATTTCACGTGTTTAATTGTGAAATTCATCCCATATATATATATATATATATATATATTAGCCCCTCCCGAAAAGAAATTCTGGCTACGCTCTTGTATATATATACATTGTACATTTATTGATTGAATTAAACAACTTATTTTTACTAAATAATAGTAAAGTTGCGTACAGGAAAAGAAATCATTTCCCGAAAAAAATTTACCTTCATTATAATATGCTATGTTGGTTTTCCAGCGTTAAAGACAACTTTTGCTTTAGATATTATCTCCATAGGCTTGCAAAAAAGGCATTAGTCTTTAAAATTCTTTACGTACAGTTCCCTGCAATAACTCCACTCCACCTTCTCCAAGATGTGGCAACAACACAATCCATCTGAAACCCCAGTTCACCACCCTCACTCCCTCCCTCTCCTCCTCCCGCTCTCAGGTGTTGTCATTGTAATACTTTTATTTTTTTAAGACCAATGACTGAATAAATATATTGTTCACTGTAGTTTTGGTGGTAATGTTAGAACTATGTATTTTATTTATGCATTATTCCTAAATTTAGGGAATAGAGGAGTTAGGTTATTTCACAAACGTGGGATACTTTAAAAACTTTCAATCATAGGATTTTGATGTGGCCATGTTATAGTTAAAGTGTAAGATAAGTTGTAGTATCGACTTTTCCTCCAGGCAATAACATTTCTGTTTAAAGTCCATGCATCATCAACAAATGATTATCCAGAAAAAGGTCTATCCATGGAGAGATAATGATAACATGGTTCAATTTTTTATTACACAAATAAACATAAATCAAGTAAATTTTGGGATTTTATTAAGAACATACTAAAACATAATGTTCATATATAAGGAAATGACAATTGTTTAAGTAAATAAATATATATTTACTATTGTACATCACAATCTTAACATTATTATACACAATTATTCAATACTTGATCCATCTCCATTAATTATTATTATTATTATTTTTATTAATGATTGTAGATGGCTTGTGGTTTCCTGCGAAAAAGTTCCCACTCTGCCACGATGTGTTCCAGCAGGTGCCGAGATGTCTGCTCGTGCCCAGGCTCCCAAGCGTTAATCACATTTACCCAGACATTTTTAATGGGATTTAAGTCACACCCCTTGGTGGGCCAGTTCAGCAGCTCGATATCTCGTTGTTCCTGAAACCACCATCTGATGGTCCTGGCAGTATGAACAGGGCAGTTATCCTGTAATATATATGTTAACCCTCCGTCTTTGGCCTTGGGTGTTTCGAGGTTCAGGGGGTTCTGGTTAGGTGGCAGCAACGGATTTTCTCACTCTGGGGTAGCTGGTACTGTATAGGGAATCACAGTAGTTTCTTTTATACTACACTCTGATTTCTTCTCGTAGTGGATCGGAGGATTCTGTGAAAACTTACTAAATTATCTGACGGTTCCCCGATTCTTCTTGTAGCATATCGGGAAATTATTTATTCTATTTTAACCCTTTATCGCCGAACTTTTTGCGTAGGGTTGAGTCTAAATGTGTGTATTTGAAACGTTACGTATTCGACGCACAGTGCGGTAAAGGGTTAAAACTAAGTTCTCTGGAGAAAGCAAGGCTTAAAGGAGAAGACAAAGAGATCCTCTGACTGAATTTTACTGCTTCTAAAATATTACAGGTTAGATCAGAATAATCAGAATAATAATTTGAAAAATTACAAGAGTTTGTATACTAATAATTTGGTGACATCATTATTAGTTAATGTTGACCTGTTTTGTCTTTTATTTTCAATAGGCTTAATTTTTTTTTGCAAAATATTTGAAGGTAAAGGTAAATTTTGGCTGTGACAAAATATTGGCAGATAAGCAAGATATTTGAAGATGAAGTCATATTTTTCCTTTAAACAGCTTATTGACAGATCTGATGTTATCATGATTTGCAGAGTTAACTAAAAATGGAAATTGAAATATGCATTTTATTATGGATTAAAATTAAACATGCGTATGAGCCAAAATTATGATAAATGCCTAAAATTTAAAAGTAAGTGTTTATTTAGAGCTTTGGCACGTTATGAATTCATCTTTTACAACTAAGAGAGAATGTATAAAAAAATTAACATTGCAGAATTTAACACGATTACATGAGTAAGCTTAATCTAAAAAATGATTAGGCAATTTAAAAAAGAAATAATTCATCAATTACTTAACAGAAATAAAATAGAAAGAAAATTAATTTTTTTTTCCAAACTTGCATTTTATATACAGTTAGAGTGTTACGCGAGTTTGGACTTTATATGCAAAAATGAATGTTAGCATTATTAATTTTTACATATAGACGAGTCCGCCAAAAAATAACATGCGCTTGATTGTAACCTAATAAGTCAAAATGTGTTTGGATGATTTAAACAAAATTTACAGATAACACAGCTCAACAAAAAATTTTTTTTGTTTCGTTGCCAAGGAAATTCGTACGAATTTAGGGTATTTTGGGGTTGCTGAATTCCAAAATGAAAGTAGTTTTTCCGATTTGGCTCCAGTTCTTGAGATAATGAATACCCTCAATTAATAGGAAACGTAACCATAACGCGTGCATATGGGAAACTACCGGAACATTCTAGATGGTGAGACACGCGAATATTCTTAGTGTTTACTCCGCGATCATTCTAGAATATTCCCCCTCCGTATATAAGTCATCGGCCACCCAACCAGTAGTCAGTTGACAGTTGGCAGTGGAGCGGTACGTGTAAAGATGGTAAACTTCTTGCTTGGGCAGCAAAGTGGATATACGAAGTACCCTTGTTTCATCTGTTTATGGGATAGTAGGGCAAGGCAAGATCATTGGAAAAAAGTGACATGGCCTTCAAGAGAAAACATGACTGTAGGTGCAGCGAACATCATTAATGAGCCTTTGGTTGACAGGGAAAAAATCATCCTCCCACCACTTCATATCAAGCTGGGACTAATGAAACAATTTGTTAAGGCCTTGGACAAAGATGGCGATTGCTTCAAATACATTTGTAGATCGTTCCCTAGACTAAGTATGGAAAAACTAAAAGCTGGAATCTTTGATGGCCCTCAAATCCGTACACTTATCAAGGATTCTAATTTCACAAAATTTATGAATGGTGTTGAAGCTTCTGCCTGGTACAGTTATGTCTCAGTTGTCAAGAACTTCTTGGGTAACCACAAAGCAGACAATTATGAAGAACTGGTGCAAAACATGCTCACAAACTTTGAAAAGTTGGGTACTAATATGAGCATAAAGGTACACTTTCTCCATAGCCACTTACACAGATTTCCGGATAATCTTGGTGATTTTAGCGAGGAACAAGGGGAGAGGTTTCATCAAGATATCAAGGTGATGGAGGAAAGGTATCAAGGCAGATGGGACAGACACATGATGGCAGACTATTGCTGGAACCTCCAACGTGATTGTCCTGATAACCCACATAAAAGAGAATCGTACAAACAGAGATTTACTATACATTAATTGTAATTATGCGAATCAGCTTACTGTGTTTATCTGTTATTATACCGAATAAAATGCCATTATGTATTTCATGTGTTTACTTTTGTATGATTTGAGACAATTTCAATGCGATTTGTAAGTAGGCTCCGCCTGAACATTAAATTTTTTGCATTTTTACGTGTTTCAATGGGGTACCAATTATCTCATAAATTAAGCCAATCTAGCAAAACCGATGTCATATTCGGAATCAGCACCACAAAGTTACCCCAAAATCACTCTAATATGATTGGCAATAAAATGAGTGTTGACCAGTGTAATAATTACCATTAAATTTTTTACAAGCCAGCCAAGATAGTGGTCGTCCAAGGAGTGTTAGAACGGAAGAAAACATTGAAGAAGTTTCTTCCCGAATTCTAGCCAAGAAGATAAGCCAGGCGCTCACGAGACTCCAGCGCAGATTTCAAAGTCGATTGGAATATCAGAAACTTGTGTAAGGCGAATTGTAAAAGAAGACTTCGGACTTAGACGATACAAACGTGTACGTGGACAGGAGATCAGCACCACTGTCCAAGAAAAACGAGTCATAAATGCAAAAAAAATGCTAAGTCGCATCACAGTTATGAAAGCAAGTCAAACATTTTTTACTGATAAAAAATATTCACTGTAGAACCACCAATGAATTCTCAGAAGAACAGAGTATACAGTGTCAACTAAAGAATGAAATTTCCGACGAAAGCCTGTATGCAACGAGGAGCCACTTTTCCAAAAGTATTATGGTGTCTGTCGGTGTTTCCAAGCTGGGAAAAACATCTCTTCATTTCGTTGAGCCCGGTGTGAAAGTTAATGGCGAATATTATCGAAATGTTCTTTTAGCAAGCATGATTCCAGAAATACGTGCTCTGGCAAATGGAGGTCATTTTGTTTTTCAACAGGATGGAGCAAGGGCACATACGGCAAAAGACACAGTTGCTTATTTAAATGAACATGTTCCCAAATTTATTGAACCGGAGAATTGGCCTCCGAACAGTCCTGATTTGAATCCTGTTGATTATGGGATCTCGGAAAACTTGTCAGACCGAGTTTATCGCAGTAAGAAAATCAGAAATGTTAACCACCTGAGAGATGTTCTGATTGAACATTGGGCCGAGTTCCCACAAGACCAGATTGATTCAGCAGTAGATCAATTTAGACCAAGACTTCGAAAAGTAATAGAAATTGGAGTAAAACATATTGAACAGTATTTTTAGTTTGACATTTTAATAACACTTTTATATGAAAGGAATTTTTGGTTGTATAATAAAGAAATTGTGAGTATTTACGGTATCTTTACATTCTATTTTTGTTTACGTGCTAAAATGAGGTCTATTCAGCTACTGTGCTAAAACTTTAAAAAAGTGTTGTCAGATAACGTTATTTTATTTTGTTAAAGTTTATCAAAAGTTAAAAGAAATTATTGAGTTTAAAAGGAAAATTACGGACACATTTTTTTTTTGGTGGACTCTGTATATTAATATTTTTTATTTAATATATTTCGCCGTTGGATTCAAATCACAGTTTAAAATTAGATGTTATTCGAATCGTAATCTGACACGCCGAATTACAGTGACAAATAAGTGTTGCATTTTTCTACATTATCATGATTAATTTCAGATATTATGCGATTCCACATAGACGGTTTGATCGCGTAATATCGTCGTTTCTGGTGAGCGAAAGGAGAGGGGTAGGACGAGAGGTGGAAATAGCAAGAGGGAGAGTAACGTATCCCACGTTCGTGAAATAACCTAACTACTGTATTCCCTAAATTTATGAATAATGCATGAATAAAATACATAGTCGTCCTAGCATTATCACCAAAACTACAGTGAACAATATATTTACTCTGTCATTGGTTTTCAAAATGTAAAAGTATCACTATGACAGCACCTGAGAGGGGAGGAGGAGAGGGAGGGAGTGAAGTTGGGGGACTTGGGGTTTGAGAGGAACTGCGTTGTTACCACATCTCGGAGAGGGTAGAGCGGAATTATTGCAGGCGACTGTTCATACATAAACAATCAACTGTGAACAGTTACTCACATGCGTGGATTTAATGAAGCGCCATTCCAAATAAACAAAAGCGGCGCTGACTTTTTTTCGCTCACAATTCCTCTCACAACATGAGAGAGAATTTAACAAAGAAATCGACTACAGCTTTTTTACACTATCTGATCCCAAACAACCTAACAATGCCGTACAGGAAGTACCAATTTTTCAGCAACAGTGTGCGGTTTCTTGGATTTAACTCCTTTAATGGTATTTCATTTGAATCTTTCACTACTGAAAATTTTTTGTTATTGATATAACCTGCGGCATCAAACCTACCCATTTTATACTGATTTGGTTTATCGTTTGAAAAATTCCGAATCCTTGTCTACCAGCAGAGGATGCTTAAGAGTCATATGGCATTTCATTTGACTTGGTTTCATTGATTTAGTTGAACTAGCAGATCAAACACTGTGGCTTTTCAATTCCTGATACCACTATATAATTAATATACTCATCTAAATATTCCTTCTTCCTTCTCTCAGTTATTCTTGTAATACATACAGTATTAGCATATACACTGGCCAGCTGAGATTGAGAAACCCTATGATGAGGTTGCACGAAGTTCCATGGGATAATAATCCTTCAGAGTTCAATATAATACTCCAATCCATATGTCGCTGTAATAACACGCTTCAGCACGCACCTCTTCACTGACATCTACAGCCATTCACTTGTTCTTCTCCTTTCACAAGAAGTCTTTGTTTCTCTCGAAGTCTCTCTCTCTCCTATCGAATAAGGCCTCAATGTTCTCAACCAGAAGCAGCGCAGTGGAGCCACACATGTCACCTTGAATCGAGGACTCCCAAGTCAAGGTTCTTTCCAACCTTCAGTCACACGCTGGCCTTCGGCCATGTAAACAACTTACTTTAACATGCTCTTTCGCTTGTCCATATTTTTGTCATTCCCCTTTTCAAATTCCCCCCAAATTCACTTTGAGCGCATTCTTTTATTTAATTTACGATACTACTCTGCATTGTCCATTGTCTTACGATGTATAAAATAATCCATTCATATTAACTGTTCATCCAATTCGTTCGCTTTTCATACTGCAAATCACTTCACCCTGACAGTAAATGCAATAAAATCAGAAAATATTCTTTCTGCAAAAATCGAATGCTTTTTGAGGCCGAGCAGTAAATCGTTAAACTATAAACATTTATTGGAAATAATTTGACTGCTAAAATTAGAGATCTTCATTTTTCTCTGGTTGGAAATGGTGCGGCGTTATGGCCGTAACTTATCATGCTATGGACACACCTGAACACATCCTTAGAGAGACATCCACAAGGTAATAAAAACCAGAAAATTTGCTCAACTATTCTCCCACCTCATCTGGTTAGCCTGTAATAAGTTTATATGCCTATCCCAAGGTCAGTCACTTTTCATCGGAATTTCAGGCATTTTCCCCACTTAGGAGCGCAGTTATTGTAGAGCTGTGTTGTAATTATATTTGGGATGAATTGGCAAGCTATTTTGACTCATAAGTATGGCGGATCAAAGTTATTGTATTTTAAATTGCAATATGGAAAAATCAACATTTCCTGAATCTATACCCAGCTTTATCTCGAATATGGACTCGAATCCAGTTTGTAAAGGAAAGTTTCTAACACTTCACTACCTCTACTAGTCTGAAAAATGCGTCCTGTAAAAAGGCAAATCTGTTTTGTGTGCATAATAATAAACCTTAAAAAGAACAGTACAAGAATAACACAAAAATTCAAAGTTAAAAAGACAAAAAAATATTTAGCGGCAGCTTTAACCATGTACACTGAGACTACAATTTTCATTAGGATGTGGGGAATTTTTTCATCGAACAAGTGCCCTCAGGTGATGACAGTATTTTCATCAAACTTCGATGCTCAATGAAGTACTTTTCGGGGAACTGATTCCTTGAAAATAATTTAAACAAAGTGGGTGATACCATCTATTGAAGGAAATGTCAATTAAATACCATTTCAGTTTATTTTATATTAATTACCAACAACATACTAACAGCAACTTAACTTTTAAGATTAAATACATTAGAGATTAAACACAGTGAGATCGAACCAATGCCACGAAAGATTCGAATTTTGCGAGCCGCCATGTTACCCACTCGGCCATAAAACGTTAAGCTACACTGAGAACTTCTTTCGCATTGGTTTCAACAAGCATTTTTTAATATGTTTGCAGTTTCTGTTTCTATATACAGTATATCTTTTTTCTTTCTTTCTCAGTCAGAGAGTGCCGCTAAACATTTTTTTATTTTTAACTTTGAATTTTTAACGCCAAATAGGGACATATTTTTTGGACACTATGTGTGTATATATATATATATATATATATACACAGGGTGTCCGAGAATTATCTGTACAAGTTTTGGCTGTTATTAAAAGTCATCCATGAAGTGTAGAAATTCCAGTGTTATCCCATTTTACAGAGAATCTCATTAAGTTTTTTCTGATACCAAGTTTTGACAAGTTTTTTAGAAATTCCAGTGTGTCCGAAAATTATCTGTACAATTTCATCTTTTAATAAAATTCTTGATAACACACGTAAAATTCTTAAACAAGATTATTTAGAATCTGTATTTTCAAAAGTTTCTTTTATTAAAGTAACGTTGTTACAAACATTCGATATGTGCACCATCAGTGATTCGCAAAACATCCAATCGATAATCCAAATGTTGCCATGTATGCTGCAGCATATCCACATCAATTCGCTCAATAGCAGCTGTGATTCTTGCTTTTAAATCATCAATGTCTGTCACCCGCGTACAAAAAAGAAAAAACTTGTCAAAACTTCTTATCAGAAAAAACTTAATGAGTTTCTCTGTAAAATGGGACAACACTGGAATTTCTACACTTCATGGTTGACTTTTAATAACAGCCAAACATTGTACAGATAATTCTCAGACACCCTGTATATATATATATATATATATGCACTAGAATCACAAAATAACACGTGACCTTATTAATAAGCAAACAACCACAAGGAAAAGGAAACACAAAGTCCGAGCGCTTTCGTGATATATTCACATATATTCACTATTTTCTGTTCCTCCTTGATAATGTGAATATATCACGAAAGCGCTCGGACTTTGTGTTCCTTTTCCTTGTGGTTGTTTGCATATATATATATATATATATATATATTTTTTTTTTTTTTTTTAAATAACCCTGAGAAAAACGAAGCATTCACTCTGAGTTCTTTCGAGTTTATTTCAACTCCTCTTCAGGAAAACTGAAGAGGAGTTGAAATAAACTTGAAAGAATTTGGATCGATGTTTCACTTTTCCTCAGGGTTATTTTAAAATAAAGAAGTTAACGCTTTAACGTGAATCTAAACCATATATATATTAGGGTGGTACTTAGCTATATGTAGGAAAATTCAAGTTACGAAATTTAACTGCGCTAGTCCCGGATTTCGTTAGGAATATCGAAAAATGGTCGTACACAAAATTTCACATGAATTGGAGAATATTTACTGGTGCCACATTAAGGTGGTCCTTATTTTTGAACTTTCGAAATTCAGTGCGGCTACCCCTGGATATTGTTACTTCTCTCAAGAAAGTGCTGTCAGCAAAATTTTAGCTCAATCGGCTTATATTATCTGCTCTATTAGCTCAATGTTTCCCCATAAGGGGGAAAATTCAACGACCTTCAATGACCTTCATCATTCATCGACAAGTGCAAGTACTTGCACTTCAGATGTTTGTTTGTCTCCTCCTGCACATTTGGGTTCAGAACATTGTATCTCTAATATTATCTCTTGGTTGCTGCTGTTTTGTGTGCTAACGGAGTGTTCCTTCTTCCTCAGGTGAATCTCGAGAATGGCATCGACAAGGACGTCTACTGAAGTGTGGTTAGTTGGCCAGCCAAGAAAGGAATTGATTGGAGGGAAGCTTCCTTCTTCGGGAGAAGTACTCCAGCGCCTGTTGCACCAGTTCCGAAAGGAGAAAATGTCCCTCCGTGAGGCTGCAACGACTGTTTGCCGAGATGTGGAGGATTTTTGGGAGAGGGCCAGGATTCCGACCACGGCAAACGGAAACATCATCCCGAAGATCGAGGGTCTGTATGAAGAGTGGCGCGGTCTTGGAAAGACGAAGAGTAGGAAGTCGGAGGCAGAAAAAAGGAAGATGAAGGATCCGAGGACCCACCAAAGCGGATTTGTGTCCCCGCGGATGCCATCCAGAAGGACAAGACAGTGGCCAACTTCGTCACCTCGCGGTCTCGGCGCCTCTTCGCGGCTCTCGACCTCCCCGACGGGTTCCTCCCCGACGGGTTCCTCCCCGACGGGTTCCTCCCCGACGGGTTCCCACCGAGTGGGAAGGCCGAGAGAATTACGAGGCTGCTTCTCGCCGCATCTGAAGCCTCCATGTGATCAACGACTGCGCAGAACGAGGAGTGAAACTGATTTAGAAGTTCAATCCTGTCATCACCAGGAACGAGGATCAGCGCCAGTTCCTCCTCCAAGCCATTGAGGAGCATCAGAGTCATTTTCCGGATGTGCGGAAGTGCATCCTTGCCCAGGAATAGGCAGCAATGAGTGGGAGTTGGGCTCCCATGAGAGTAATATTGTATCTCTCTTTATATATATTGTTGTTGCACTTCCCGGATTTTGTTTGTCTCCAATCTAGCATACTTACTAGAATTCACACGTGCAAACATTTAATTTAATACCATAAATATCCTGAGTTAGGACTTTTGTTACACACTAAATATATATATATATATATATGAAAATTATTTCACGAAAGTAACACGTGAAAAATATTTATGATGAATAAAACCACGAAGGAAAGGAAACACAAAAAGGTGCTCAAGCGCTTTCGTATAATGACATCCTCAGGAACACTGAGGATGTCATTAGACGAAAGCGCTTGAGCACCTTTTTGTGTTTCCTTTCCTTCGTGGTTTTATTCATCATATATATATATATATATATATATAATATATATATATATATATATATATATATTACAATTATTTCACGAAAGTGACACGTGAAAAATATTTCAGTGTTCCTGAGGATGTCATTAGACGAAAGCGCTTGAGCACCACTTTGTGTTTCTTTTCCCTTCATGGTTTTATTCATCATAATATATATAATATATATTATATATATATATATATGCTACAAACCCACAAGGAAAAAGAAAAACGATTCCAAGGCCTTTCGTGTATTCAGAGCTACACCTCGTCAGGGAATGAAGATAGAAGGCACGATGCCCATAAATATATACAACGTAGCGGAAACCAAAACAATTAGCACATACTTAACAAGGGTTAATGAGAGGCAAAAGGAATTTTAACAGGATGTTGTCAATTTTATACATTCCCGCACTGTTATTCAAATTGTTTTTAAAATTAATAAATGCACATTCTAGAATATTTCTTTCTATTATATCTCTGTTTTTAACAAGCGCTTTAGAACTATCCCACTTAATGCTATGGTTACATCTATACATATGGTTAAACAAAGCATTGGAATTATTAGCTGTTCTATAAGCATATTTATGCTGTTTTACCCTGATATAGATGGGATTAATAGATGGGATTAAATTATTGAGCCTACCAAGAAATGTTAACATCCAAATTATTTGGCCAAAGGCATAAAATATCATCTATATACCAGTACAAAACCAGGTTAAAATTAACAATCGTAAGCAAAATTCTACTTTCAAAAAATTCCATATATAAATTAGCTAGTACAGGTGAAAGGGGATTTCCCATCGCCAATCCAAAGAACATAGCATAAAACTTATTTTCAAACTGAAATTTACAATCTTTGACACAAAGCTTAATTAACTCAATAAGAGTGTTGTGTTGAACAGGGAAAGAATATTCAGAGATCTTATCTTTTAAAAAATCAAGTAGGTCATCAACAGGGACTTTTGTGAATAACGAGCATACATCAAAGCTTACCAATTTGAAGTTAGGGTCATTAGGAAACTTCAGTTTGTCAATAAGATCCATGCTATTTACAATATGTGACTCAGAAATAGAGCCACCTAACGGCGTTAATAAACTAACTAACCATTTAGATAGCTTATAGGTTACGGAGCCCACTGAGCTAACAATAGGCCTCATGGGATTATTAACTTTGTGTGTTTTTACTAATCCGTACAGATATGGTAGTGCCGGATTGATACTAAGAAACTGCTGCGAAAGCCCATTATAGTTATTTTTTAATATTTCTCTTAATTTTATGTTAAACATTATATTAACATCCTCCACTGGGTCTCTATTTAGAGGTTTGTACGTGTCGCGATCACTCACTAACGTATTCATCTTTTCAACATAACTGTTTTTGTCCATGATGACGATCGAATTAGATTTGTCCGCTTTAGTAATATCTAATGAATCATTATTTTTAATTGTTTTTTGGGCTTTTTCAAACCTCAAAGGATAATTCGATTCATACCTCGTATTAAAAGCACTATACACACAACCTTTGGCTAAAATCACCTCACTTTCGGATATATTACTACTTAAAAATAATGATTCATTGCATATTACTAAAGCGGACAAATCTAATTCGGTCGTCATCATGGACAAACACAGTTATGTTGAAAAGATGAATACGTTATTGAGCGATCGCGACACGTACAAACCTCTAAATAGAGACCCAGTGGAGGATGTTACTAAAATGTTTAACAGAAAATTAAGAGAAATATTAAAAAATAACGATAATGGGCTTTCGCAGCAGTTTCTTAGTATCAATCCGTCACTACCATATCTGTACGGCTTAGTAAAAACACACAAAGTTAATAATCCCATGAGGCCTATTGTTAGCTCAGTGGGCTCCGTAACCTATAAGCTATCTAAATGGTTAGTTAGTTTATTAACGCCGTTAGTTGGCTCTATTTCTGAGTCACATATTGTAAATAGTATGGATCTTATTGACAAACTGAAGTTTCCTAATGACCCTAATTTCAAATTGGTAAGCTTTGATGTATGCACGTTATTCACAAAAGTCCCTGTTGATGACCTACTTGATTTTTTAAAAGATAAGATCTCTGAATATTCTTTCCCTGTTCAACACAACACTCTTATTGAGTTAATTAAGCTTTGTGTCAAAGATTGTAAATTTCAGTTTGAAAATAAGTTTTATGCTATGTCGTTTGGATTAGCGATGGAAAATCCCCTTTCACCTGTACTAGCTAATTTATATATGGAATTTTTCGAAAGTAGAATTTTGCCTACGATTATTAATTTTAACCTGGTTTGGTACAGGTATATAGATGATATTTTATGCCTTTGGCCTAATAATTTGGATGTTGACTTATTTCTTGGTAGGCTCAACAATTTAGTCCCGTCTATTAAGTTCACAGTTGAAAAAGAAAATGATGGAAGCCTATCTTTTCTGGATCTAAAAATTTGGAGATGCTCTAATCAGTTCAAATTTGAAGTCTACCTACCGCAAGCCTACTAATAATAACTCTTATGTGCATTTTTATTCTGACCATCATCCTTCGATTAAATCCTCTATTTTCTCTGCTATGTTTCTTCGAGAATTGAGAGTTGTCAGTCCTGAATTTTTAGATTCCGAGTTATGCAATATTATGAATATTCGTACTAAATTATGTTATCCTATTTAATTTTTAGATAACTGTCTTAGGAAAGCCAAGAATAGGTATTATAATAATGTAATTGTAAAGGAATTTGAGCGTAAAAATATCCTTAGCCTACCTTACCATGTTAATTTTCAATACCTTCCGATTTTACTTAAAGCAATTGGCATCAATGTAGTCTTTAAGTATAATAATACTGTTAAATCACGCCTAATAAAGAATAGCCCGGATAATGTTGTTGGTTGTGTATATTCGATCGGATGTACACAATGTAACTCAGTATATATAGGCCAGACGGGTAAAACGTTAGATATTAGGGTAAAACAGCATAAATATGCTTGTAGAACAGCTAATAATTCCAATGCTTTGTTTAACCATATGTATAGATGTAACCATAGCATGAAGTGGGATAGTTCTAAAGCGCTTGTTAAAAACAGATATAATAGAAAGAAATATTCTAGAATGTGCATTTATTAATTTTAAAAACAATTTCAATAACAGTGCGGGAATGTATAAAATTGACAACATCCTGTTAAAATTCCTTTTGCCTCTCATTAACCCTTGTTAAGTATGTGCTAATTGTTTTGGTTTCCGCTACGTTGCATATATTTATGGGCATCGTGCCTTCTATCTTCATTCCCTGACGAGGTGTAGCTCTGAATACACGAAAAGCCTTGGAATCGTTTTTCTTTTTCCTTGTGGATTTGCAGCATTCATTCATTTCACGTGTTTAATTGGGAAATTCATCCCATATATATAGAAATTCAAATTGGAATGAAGTCCAACAAAATCATACTGTAATTAGACCTAGTCACATACTTCTTGTTAGGATATAGCCGAAGAGGGAAGTCGCCTTAAAAATTTGGTAATTAAGGTTAAGGTAAATTAAATCTGAAAAGAAAATGATCAACACTTCATCAAATCAAATGAAAATGGTTTGGAACTTCGTTTCAGTCAACACAACATCCCACATTGTTTTGCATGAGTTATACGTATGTTTTATATAAAACTTCACTAGAACTCGTCTGTATATGAAAGATAAAGGATAATAAATATTTATCTTTCTCTCATTGTGGATTTGATTTGTTGTCAAAAATGATGGGGATTAAGGTCTAAAATAAATTTTATATATATATATAAAATATAAATATAAAATATATAGAATATATATAAAACGGCTTGTCGGCGGATGTATTTTACATCCAGTTGGTTTTTTTAGCATTAAAGATTTTAAATAAATGACGTTTAAAGTTCATCATCTTTTATATCTTCGCAACAGCGGTAGCGAAAATGAAACACGAGTGATTAGTTCTGAAATCATCGTTGCAAGGTCTAACTAAAGCTGCACTTCGTTACGTTGATCTCTTATCCTGAAAAGTGGAATAACGCTAAAAGATGATATCGTCAATATTCTACCGTAAAGATTATCTGCATAACTCCCCAAAGAAACGGATTAAATATTAAATCCATTGAACTGTGATTGAATTGTGACAAGAATTTCCAATTTTAGAATGGGCTTGGGGATTAGGGTTCCAGATCGCGTGATTGTATATTTTATGAAATATCTATGTTTATTATTAAAAGCAAACGTGCAAACGAAGATGAATTCATTAACAAAGTCGAAATATATTTGAACTTTATTTCGTTGTTGCAATCTGTCAAAGATTTTAGATGTACTGTAAAGTGTAATTGGTGTTCCCTCCAATTATACTTTTATGCGTCGTAAGTAGTATCAATTATAGAAGCCAGCGTCCGTAGCTCAGTGGGTAACACCCTTTCCCAATAAGAACTGAGATCGGGGATTTGAATCCCGATGACGCTACTATTAATAATGCAGGAGTTAGCCAGTTTCTGAGCATATTGAATGATTATTACCAAGTATGGAAGAGGAAATTGATATATCTTTTCCTATTCTCATCTTTTACTTTACTCATATATTTACATTATTTTCTTTATTTCTTTATTAGAAGGGAACGTCTCTCGAGAAACAACTATATTTGATGACCATTCATAAAAAAAGAGGTGTCATAGGGCTTTTTTCAGATTACTGACAATTTTTTTCAAATTATTTCTTTGAGAAAAGTTTTTCCGCAACTTCATGTATTGGTAAATTATCCATGAACTTTTGTTACACGTGAAAAATCGTCATATATATATATATATATATATATATATATATATATATATAGCAATGGCCAAAAGTACGGGGAATCCAAAAAGTTTCCGGAAAAGTTTAATAATTCAATCATTTCAAATCAGAATTTAATGAATTCTTGTTTTGACATGAATTTGGACCTTCATACTTATTAGGCCATGCTAAGGCTTACACAACCTTGGTGAGAGTGCTTTAAGACGGAGTTAAAAAGAACCCTATTTTTCATGGCAACGGAAATCTCAAAATTCGAGTGGAGAGCTAACATTAAATTCCTAACAAAACTTAAATGGAAACCACCACAAATACTTGATGCCTTACGTGAAGTTTATGGAGATGAAGCACCTAAGAAATCAGTCGTTTATGACTGGATCAAAAGATTCAAAACGGGTCAAGAGGTTCTTAATGATAACCAAAGGAGTGGAAGGCCATCAACATCATTAATGAAGAAACTGTTGCTGCTGTTCGGTCACTAGTCGAAAAAGATCGTCGAATTTCCTGTGAAATAATAGTCAATGAGGTGGGTATCTCTCGTGGTTCTGCTCATTCCATTTTGGTGGATACCTTAGAACTTAGCAAACTTTCTGCTCGGTGGGTGCCTAAAGCGTTGCGCCAAGAACAGTTTGACCAAAGGGCTAGTCTTTCTGTTGATCTTTTGAATCGAATGGAAGTTCATGAAGATTGTTTTATGCATAGAATTGTAACAGGGGATGAAACCTGGATTTATCAGTATGATCCGGAAAGCAAAGTTCAGTCAAAACAATGGCTCCCAAGAGGATCAGATGGCTCAATCAAATTTAAAGCAGAAAGATCAGCTAAAAAGGTAATGGCTACAATTTTTTGGGATTGTGAAGGAATAATTTTAGTGGACTTTCTTGAAGGACAAAAAAGTCACCGCCCAATATTATGAAAATGTTTTGAGGAAGCTGAAAGATAAGCTTGTTGAAAAAAGACCTGGTAAACTTCATCGCGGGGTGCTTTTCCATCACGACAATGCACCTGCTCACACTGCAAATGCCTCAAGAGCCGTGTTACGGGAATTTCGATGGGAAATCATACCTCACCCCCCCCTACAGTCCGGATCTAGCCCCTTCCGACTTTTTTTTATTCCCAAAATTGAAGGATCACATAAAAGGAACGCGTTTCGACTCGATAGCAGATGCCAGAACAGCAGTTTTGAGAAGGTTTCAGTCGAAAAACTCTGAATTTTATAAAAATGGATTGGAACGCTGGAAACATCGCTTAGAAAAGTGTATAGAGATAGATGGGAATTATGTCGAACGTTGTTGAGCATTCCTAAACGTATATCCTCTTTTGTTTTCTTTTATTAAAGTTATTTGACCATTCTGGAACTTTTATTAATTAAAGGGTTTTTGTATTAAAGCTTTCTGAATTTTCCGGAAACTTTTTGGATTCCCTACGTATTGCATAACTGGAGATTTTTTATGAGATAAATATTAACAGAAATTACCTATTTACGTCACAGATGTACTATTTTGAATACTGGTAATTAATGAATTTAGTAACGCTTATCAAGATTTGTGAATTAACTCAGAACAATTTGGCGTAATTCTCATTCGCTATATTAGATTTAACATGTAAAAGTTTTTAATTTTTGTCAGTTTCTTGGTAAGTAAATTTAAAGTAGAAAACGGTATGAAATTCAACACATCAGCTGCACTTTATTACTCAAAAGCAGCCTGCAGCAGGTTTCATTTGACTTTATTAGCCAAATTTAAAAGTTGCAGCACTCTAAATAAA